>JAPMLY010000048.1:202500-423245 GCA_026401115.1 Tetraselmis chui | reverse complement strand
GGCCCTCACGGGAGAGGAGAGAATCGCCAAGCGCCTCGTCTACTCCCGGTTCTTCGATACCCAATTGGCCGAACGAAGCACCAACGACGTCGACGGACTCCTCGCAGCTTTGGAAGACAAACGCAACGAAGTTAGTCTCGACGCGGCCGCAAAAGCTCATACCGCTCAGACTTTTAAGCAACCGACGCCCGGCCTAGGCGATAAAGGCAAACCCGGCAGACTTACCCCGCGGTCGGACAAAAAATATTAAGAACAAAGAAAAAAAGGAGAGGGAGAAGGAGAAGAGCGACAAGTGAGATAAGGACAAGGCACGTCAACACAAGAAGCCCGAGCCCGAGGCTGAGGCTGCGGGCTGATGGTGGGCACAGCCCGCCGCCGCGCCTATTTTTGCAGCCCAGCCTCCGACTACATGCGACATAGCGTGAGACGGAGCTTGCGCGAGTGGGAGAAAATCGGCGCGAGCGTGCAAACCCTACCATGGATCCGGGAGGGAGGTCATACTCCGTTCAAAAACAGCCGCCCACACCCACGATTCAACCACGGAGGGTGAGAGGGTCGTTACTCGACGCCACCCCTGCCCAACTAGAGCTCGTACAAGCTTCGTACAAGCCCGGGCTTGGGAGCCCTCTATCTCCGACAACAACATATCAAGACTATTCCTAGTGACCAAGCCGGTCAACAACTAGTGGCGGCTAATCTGCGACTTACGACCGCTAAGCAAGTAACGTATGCGAAAACGACTCAAGATGGAGACGCTACTAGGAGTAAAGCATCTTACGCAAAAGGGGGACTAAATGTTCAGCCTCGACCTCCAAGACGGATTCTATGCGCTCGGTATCAACCCAGCGGACCGCGACTACTTCCTTGTAAACGTGCGCGGACAGCTCTGCCGATTCGTAGGCCTACACATAGGGTGGTGTCTATCCCCGTTCTACTTATGCAAGACGTCCCTTACCTTCGATAACTTATATCGATCGCCGGACTCAAAGTACCTAGTCCATTATCATGATACTGCACGAAGAACCACCCCTTAAAAATGAGATGGCACGGAGCACGAATTCTACCCGACGTTGACGACTTCCTACTATTCGCGTTTACGGAAGAGGAGGCGCTCACCTTAAGACAACGGCTATTCAACTTGTTGGGTCGCCTCGGCCTCCTACGACACCCAACCAAGGGCTTCTTGACACCATCATAACTCGGGCACCGCCTAGGAATCGACATCAATACAACGTCATGCTACTTGTACGCTTCAGAGAAGAAACTCACCAAGATCGCGTACCACGCAAGGCCACTATTCGGACGCGCTACATGGAATGCACGTTGTCTACTCTCCAAGGACATGTAAGCACGAGCGGGACAAGCTCGATACATGTTCTTGGCAATCGTAGACACGCGCAATAACTTCCCCCGAAAACTTCACTCCCTCGTCGGAGAGAAGTGGGGGGGGGGTGCTCGTCCGACTCACACCACTACTAAGTCAAGATGTACACTGGTGGACACATGTCCCAAGTCAGTCAAGCAACAAACCTATTCACAAGCCCGTAGAGACAGAGTACTTGCATACGGACAGCTCGGGCTACGATTGGGGTGCGGTACACATCGAACGCCTAGAGGCCCCTTGATTTCGGAGCGCGGAGGACGAGTAATAGCACGTTACCTGGAAATAGTTGAAGGCCATCCGTCACGCCGTCGAGAGCTTCTTGCCGCAGGTGGTAGGCCAAAACGTCCTCCTACACGAAGACAGCCATGCGGCATGTCACAATCTGACATGCCTAACCTCGCGCTCACATGTGATGATGGAGAAACTACGACGTCTCTATCGCCTAATTGACACCGGCATCATCAACATGCACGCTCGCTACATTCGATCGGCGGATAAGGTATGGGAAAACAAGCTCAACCGACACCTCCACAACGACGACTGAAAGCTAGACCCGGTGTTATTTGCGGAACTCGACGTGATATTCGGCAAACATTCGATCGACTGCTTCGCATCTACGCTAAACACGCTTCTACCTCGGTACACCGCATGATCGCTAGACCCGACGTGCGAGGCCGCGGACGCTCTTCACCTACCGGACACCGAATGACGGACAGAAAATGATTGGTGCAACCCCTTGTGGGCCATGCATGCTACCCAAACTTCGATGGAGCGGCGCCGCAGCTACAATAGTCGCCCCTAGATGGGCATGCGAGGTATGGCACTAGACGCTTACCGAGATGGTCTCCGAAGAATTGATCGTCGCGCCCCGTCCCAACTTGTTCCAACACGGACGTCGGGAGCTACGCGGTACAACAAGCATTCCTCATTTGCTCGTCACTCCATTCCGAGTTCCCTCTCGGCTCTATCTGAGACGAGGAGGTGTGAGCGCCACTCTTTCGCTTATTTCGGGAATATATCGCCATATAAGAACTTTTGACTTGCAAGCAAGCGAATCGAGACCTAAGTACAATGTGAAGGTCGTTGCCAATACTAACCCATGGATCGAGACGATGAAACCGTACATGACCAATATTATGGGTTTTGACGTTCACGGTGCGAAGACCCTCGCCCTCATATTTACAACATGGGCGCCCAACATAGCAGCGGCATTTGGCAATACTATCCGCCGGTACTTCGCCTTGTGCGACGAACACATGCTAGCTCCACTAGCTGCTTCACTAGCACACATGGCGACGTACGTCACGCGGCTAGGTCAACTCGGGACCATCAAGGCATCAAGTCTACAACCTTACATGTCATCGGTAAACGGCGTCTTCAAGGACCACTGACTCGAAGCGGTTGCCCCAGGCGATTTCGTCTCAAAGGTAAGAAAAGGACTTGCCGCTTCACATGTCGCAATTGACGACCCACATGTACGCGTACACGTGCCAACATCCGTTGTCCTCTAAGCACTGGTCAACCAAGTCGAGCGTAGTAATGGACTACAAACATCGACCTGAATATTCTTGCATGACGAGCACAATTGTTACTCTTCGACTGGGTGACACCTTGGAGTGGCTTGTCTACGATCAACCCGCCCAATGGCGACAACATGGCAAACGGAGCCCCCCATGCTTTGTATATGGTCACATTGATATCACAGAGGTTTGAATTACAATGCGGGCGAGAATAGTCGGACGTTAGTTGCCACGACGTTACAAATTCTAACCGTTGGATTATGCATGTCACAATGGGAAAACACAGACATGTGTTACCCCCCATACGACGCGCCGACACACAGAAGTCGTCCACCTTCTGCCTTTGCGCGAGCACAGCTCACCCAACCTTTTCCCGATTCCCTCAACTAGCGCACGTACCGGGGCCCTTGCGAGAAAACATGTAAGATATCTGTAGTTTTGGCAAATTGAGCCTCCCCCTCATTTGTACGTAAACTACGATTAAGTGGTACCCGTAGCTGCGGCTGACGAGCATCAGAACTCGGGCAGTCGCGGGCGGCAGGTGGAGGTGCTGCTGCGGTCGAAGAGGTTAACCACTAATACAGGTACCCGCCCTGCGACTCTGCGCTTTGCCCTCAGCATTAGGTAGCGGCTAGCACGGTACGTCTCCTCGCAAGATACCCTGTTGACCTGTCCTCGGCGCTTTCAGTTTTGGTGTCCGCTGTAGAAAAGCAAGTCCTGTACTGGCTTACAGTACGCAGACCGCAGTTTTCTGGTCTGCAGCACAGCTCTGTACCTGAAAGAGGTACCTGTAACTCGGACAATCCTCGGGTTTGCACAACCTCTTGGTAGCCGGCCACCTCAAAGGTACTCTACATAGCCGCATCTTGCCTGACCTCAGTCTCCAGATACTTCGGCGGCCCGGACTGAGACTGTATATGCTTCTACTTGAATCGACCTTTCTGTTCGCACAGCGCGTTTTTTTCAAGTGCAGAACGGCGCGCCGATCGTAAACGCTGAATTGTGTTTGTGTTTTTTTTTTTTTTTACTTTTGCCAAACTCGCACTACAGGTACCGGGCGCAGTAGGTCCGCACGGGGGATCCGGAACGACTGGTACCCACGTGTGCTTTGGGAATAGCAAACTTTTAACACGCCTGAAGCAGCAAAGGCGACTGCGCGCCAGGAGTTGATGGCGGGTTCTAACCGGTCAGGTCGTGGGTGGGACGACGTGTCCAGTGTTGACGGGGACCAGGTCGGCGACGACAGCTGGGCCGCCCGCCTGGCGACCGCCTGTGCCCCGTGCTTCTCGTGCGTCAGTTCCACAGTATCAGATAGTTTCAGAGGGATACTCTCCCCGAACCGTCAGCGACTACCGCACCATCTTGCGGACCCGCTCATCCTAGGGGGCGCGCCCGTCGCGGCGGTACCGGAACACGTTATGTCGCGAGCGGGGGACAACTCGGGACGAGGACCCAACGCGCAGAGGAGCAAAGGGGTGCAGGTAAGGAAACGCCTCTGAAAGTCCTTCATGCGTTGTTGTGCATATTCGCATGGAGATGGACGTATCCTCACTTGCGTGCGACTACTGAGACTACGGTGACTCGAGGAGGCGACGACACGCACTTGACGCACTCCCGATACTGATTTCATACGCAGTGATCATGAAGACGTGAACCCTAAGCCACGCATGCATATCCTTATGTTGATCTTGTCCCAACCCAAACTTAGGCAAACACACACACACACACACACACACACACACATACGCACGCACGGGATACGCACATACAACACCCGGTTTCCTCCCACACCTGCCTGATACATTTAAGCACAATACAAAGATGGACAAAACATCTTCACACCGTACCTGACCACTCCACTCTAGCCCAAGCCGTAACTCTCTTCTCACAAGCACAGTACGATATCTAGGCACGGATCCAGCGCACGCTTTTACATACGGCACACATACCTCCCGCTACCCCCAAAACACACAAGCCCTGCCGGTGACATTAAAAGACGAGATACTAAACATGCAGACAACTTTCGTTAACCGCATGCCATGCAAACGCACAAACACGCACACTCCCTCTCTCACACACACTCACACATGATCATCACGTGCAGATTTCGACACATGCTTTCCAACAGATCTGCCGTGTTAGTTCACATAATTTTGAGGCTGTCCTCATTGAGCACCTGAGAAAAGGGCGCCGAGTCTAATGTTCTCGCTCGCATGCACATGTTGCTGTGTTTTCTGCCATGCAGGGGGGTGTTGAGCTGAAACCGGCAAATCCGAATCCGCTGCTGGGACAGTGGCACCACTCCACCGACCGCTCCCACCCCGATGTGCGGCCAGCCTGCTGACGGCAGCCTTCCACCGGCATGGCAGCTGAAAACGTTGTGAACGTTCGACAACCGCGTCAGGCCGAAGGTCTGGAACTAGATCACAAATTGAATAGTAGCAGCATGCACGATAATAATGGGAGGATGGGTTGAGCGAAAGTCAGGGTTGATTCCGGATGCTCCATGTGGCACCGCGTTATGTTATTGTTGTGGATGAAAACATCGCCAAGTTCACCCACCCTGGCTTATCTGTGCAGCTGTCCCAACTCGAACACAGAATGTCCATATTGTGTCCATGTTAACTCCAATTTGAATACAAATGCAGAGCTATGTGTCGGCCTAAGATGCATGTAGCGTCTGGTGACGCAATGTGGGTTATGGAAGAGTCGAGGGAACAGAGAGGGGGGGGGGGGGGGGGGGGGGGGGGGGGGGGGGATGCGTGAGCAGGTTGCATGGTTGGCGATAGAGCATGCACATGTGATGGTCAGAGTAGAGCATACACATTCCTTCCCTATTCGCCGAAGCAGACAGAGGAGGCGGTGCGGCGGTCCTTGACAGGCCAATCTCGTTCGCTGTGATAGAGGGGGCAAAGGGGAGCAGTCAGCGAAACGAAACGGTGCTAATTGAGTTACTGTTTTTGACGCATCACTAGTCCAATGATAAGCACACCATAGGATTCCTTGTTTAGCTTCGACGCAGTGGAGCTGAATTGCGAGTTGGTTGGCTAGTTGTTCGGGGGGCGCACCACTTCGCAGTGTGGTAGAGTAAGGTGCCTATCTTGCCAGGCGGCGGCGGGATGACCCTCCGCTTGCGCTGTTCGTCGTGGATCTCTTTGACCGTGTGGCTCAGCGTCTGTCCAAACTTGGGCGTGTTCTTCACGTGCGCGGAGGAGTCCATAGGAAAACTGCAACACGGCAGACATCCAGGGCGGAGGGACGGCATTAATTCGGTCCAGTGGATATGGAACATTTATCTATATGAAAACCGAAACAAAATTTTAAATTTTCAGGATTAATATTGGTGAATAATAAAATTCCAACCGGCACTACCTCAATAAAGACTTGTAATCCTTCTAATGTTTCTCCACTTCCTCCAAAGTACTATGTATTGAGCAAGATTGTTAAAGAAATTAAATGTGTAAGATAGTGAAAAGTATAGTAAGGATCCTTAGTGAAAATTATCTTACAAGCAATTTAACAAGCATGTTTTTGTCTTTGTTCTCTTCTTGACTGTATATATTTGTTTTATCGAAACCGTTACAGCGGGACATGGCGACACGAACACAAAGGGGCGGGCGCTCACCCTTTGCCCTTCGCCTCCAGCCACTGGTCGCCCAGCGTGCGACCGTCGACGTAGGGGTCGGAGCGCATCTGGAACGTCTCGAACAGGTTTTGCCGGCCGCGACGCATTTCGGGGCCGGGCACCTGCCGTTTACCCTTGGCCTCCAGCCACCCATCGCCCAACGAGCGCCCATCTTCGTAGGGGTCGCTTTTCATCTGAAACGTCTCGAACAGGTCGGGTCGACCGCGCCGCTGCTCCGGCCCGGGAGGCATCTTCTTCCCCTTCGCCTCCAGCCAGATATCGTCCAACGTACGGCCATCGCGGTACGGGTTACTTGTCTGGTGCAGCGTCTCGAACAGCCCCTGCCGGTTTCGAACCACGTCCGGCCCGGGTGCGTATTTCGTGCCGCTGGGGCCCCACTCTTGGTCCGGCACCGTGCGGCCGGTCGCAACGTTGTAGTGGTCGAAGGGCACCCGGCTGGTCTTGTTCTTCGCCGCCAGCGCGTCCTCCCGAAACTCCTTCAACGTACCGTCCTGGTTCACGTCGTACCCGTACGGCGTCGCGTGCGTCTTGTCCCACCACTCGCACGGGAACGTCTGCTTGCCCGCCGTGTCGCCCTTCAGCATATCTACCAGGCCCAGCTCCATTCGCTCCTTGTGAACTTTCAGTACGTCTCGCTTCAGGGGATCCTCCAGATCGGAGGTCGCGACCCGGATAGCCGTCCCGCGCGGTCGCAGCGGGTTATAGTCGGCTTCGATAATTATGTCGCGGTACACGCCCACCTTCTCGTTCGTCACCTTGAGGTACTCGTCGAGCTGGTGCCGCAGGCGGGTGGAGACGTCGCGCGGGGTGCGCCTGTCCACGCTCCCCTGCAAACGAGCCTGCATCGTGTTGAACACTTTGTCCGTCCACTCGGCGTGCAGCCCGTTCCGTTTGCGGGCCTTGGCCTCCTCGCGGCGGATGAGGTGCTGGTCGATGTCGCCCAAAACACCACTGCCGCCCATCCCGTCCAGCATCGTGGTGTACATCTTCTCAAATCGCGCCTGCAGTGCGGCAGCGTGGCGGACAACATAGGCACACACATTTTCTGTTACTTTCTCTCTCTCCCTCTCTTACACACGCACACACATATATGTTTAAGTACAAGGTTGCTCTAACGTAGAGACATATACACATACAAACTCATCTCCATATTCAAAACTCATTACAGTTTATACGCATAGACATCAAATCGCATCCACACGCCCACGCACACACAGACACACACACACACAGACACACACACACACACACACATATCACACGCATATTCTTGTACATACACTTTTGGTCTTACAGACATATACCCACTCATATTCATCTTCACGCTCGATACAATTGATAAGCGTACACAATCACGCACAAACACACTCACATACACACACACACACACACTCTCCCTCTCCCTCTCGCACACACACACACACACACACACACACACACACACATACGGACACATACGCAGACGCATAGTCCAGAGAGAAATAGAAAGCCTAGTTCATTCGAGAACGATACATAACCAACTGTGGAACCGTTATGAATACAATGTACAAACCTAAGCTCACTGAATCTTCCAGTCACAACGCCGATTGATCCACAAATCAAAGCAGGATATGCATAACTGTGTAAGGCGCTTCCTTCCCTGCCTGTCCATGAAATGTGTAACCCATGTAAGGGTGGCATAGAAACACTTCCGCCGCTTCCCTACCTCGCGCCGCTTCCGGTTGCGATCCATCATCTGATGCTGGTTCCTTTCAAACTCCTCATTCACTCGCGCGAGCTCCTCCTCCCTAACCTTCAGCTGCGCTATCTGTCGCTCGCTCATCTTTCGGCCGCTGGACAGCGTGGCCCGCTCCCCCGCGTCCGGCGTTAGACTATTCCGCTCCCAAAACGACACCGGCCGCTGACTCTGCCGCGACCCTGACAGCTCCGGCAGCGCGCTACGTGGCGGCTCTGATGTCGTACACTCTTCCGGATCAGTCTCCGAGAATTCGTGCTCTGGGAGACTGGAAGCTGAGGGTTCCGCCTCCGCGAGGAGATCGTCGAGGACGTCGTTCGCGTAAACCCGAATTCCCTCTCCCGACGCCGGCCGCGCCATGTTCGCTACCGAGAGGCTCGCTTATCTGTCTGAATATCCGTCGCAGAAATTAGAAACAGCAAAAACGATGCTCAACTTTGCCCTGAACTCCCTCCCTTTCTTGCATACCCGCCTACTGAAGCGAGCGTGTTATCTGTGAACGGGTGAAGGAGGTCGAGGGACCTAACAAGGCCTGTATACAAATAACAAAACTTGCACTTTGTGCGATAGAGACGGGAGAGGCGTGTCAGTGATGTCGGCGTTCCCACCTCGGATGCACGAGTGTCTCTGTTCCTTCCCAACGAGCTTGCTGAGGGATTTCTGGGACTTGTTATCTACTGCTAAGCGTAATCAGGCTCGTCCTTCCTCCGACGTTGAGTCAGTGACTAGAAACTTTGTTGTACTTTGGACTGAGCTTTCAGAGACGCGGCTTGTTGGGTCACATGTGAGCGGTTTCGGCATCCAGGTGGGCCTACCGCCACGCGACGTGTAGCAAGTGGAATGAGAGCGGCGCGAGCGCTTGCCTTGATGATATGTCTTTGCCTCAATTACCTGAGGCTTTTAAGGGAGCGGGGCTCTTGCTACGTGCTCGGGCGGTGCTGATGTGATGGGCGGCTCTCTTCGACCTGCTTGAGCTGGACATGCGAACACATTCCTATCGCACTTCTGCCATGCCATATTCGGAATTCGCTGCAGTATAGAATGCACGAATGCACCGAAGCTAGCAAAAATAGAAAGCGAGTAAAACGGTAGTACACTCCACCACAAAAGTCCGGACAGGATTTCGCACCTTCGCATGTGAAAAATGTAATCACGCGTCGATTTTATGGTCAGATTGATTTGAATCTAGAGGTTTGCATATCCAATATCATGTGTACGGGACAGTAACTCTAGCGGTTACTGTTACCGTTAATATCGGCGCGTCTCACCTGCAGGGCAACCACCTTGCCCGAGCAGCGAGACGCAGCCAACGACCAACGACTTCCCCAACGGTCAGCTCTAGCTAGCCCGTGCCCTATAAGCCGTAGCTAGCCACGAGCCTAGGCACTCTCTGCTTTCGCGCTCAGCCAATCTAGGCTTCGCGCGAATGCAGTCTCGACTCTAGTAGTCGAGCAGGGTGTCAGTTTTACCTTTTCGTCCCATGCGCACTCGAGCGTCACGCGACACTTCCCCTCGTTCAGCTACGCAGTTCCCCACTATGCAGCCTGAGCAGTCTACATCCGCCGCAGCGGCCGACCCTCACGCTCCCACACTCGAACAACGCACAGCCGAACAGATTCGTACGGCAGTTTTGGCATCGGAACAACGCGTTACTGAGCAGTTTTTGGCGGCTAACGCTGCCTTGCTCGCTCAGCTTCGACAGCCGACAGCCCCACCTGCTACAACGGATCAACAGCAGTCCATTCCCACCGACGCGACCACAGCGACGGAGGGTGGTAAGGAGGCCCCTGTGCCACCTATCGACCTGCTTGACGACGAATCCGACCCCTCTGTGGCCGAATTCGTCGACTTCACCTACTACGGCGAAGTCATCCCGGCCGGCCTCGAACGTCCCCCTCGCGACGTCGACGAGCCACGTCTGTGGACACTCACGGACGACACCGCCCGCTCACTAAGCGACAAACGCACCCAGGCAGCCTACGACGAGTACCTACACATCGGGTGCTATGCCTTCTTCGACAGTTGCGCCAACGCGGCAATTGGCGAGGCTCTGGACACGCTGTCGCACAGCGCACCTCTACCGCCAGAGCAGGCGGCAGCGATTACCCTCATCCGAGCGGGTCATCGCACCCATATGGCGACGGAGGAGGCCGCCCGTACTAGATTGGGCTTCCTCCGCCTCACC
Source organism: Tetraselmis chui (assembly GCA_026401115.1). NCBI lineage: Eukaryota > Viridiplantae > Chlorophyta > Chlorodendrophyceae > Chlorodendrales > Chlorodendraceae > Tetraselmis > Tetraselmis chui. The sequence goes on along the minus strand of JAPMLY010000048.1, from coordinate 412,775 downwards.
AAGGGCGGACAAACGAGCACAGATGCGGACCGCGTCTTTGCCGAACTGGCCCACGAGCGTTTCTGCCGACCGCGCCCTGCCGCGGTCTCCGGCACATTGGACGCGCTTCGCCAAGCGTTCGTCGACCGCACGCTGGAAGTCAGCCTACACGCCGCCAGCAAGGCCGCCGCCGGAGCTGCCTTCGCAAAAGTCACACCGGACAAGCCTCCCGGCCCCGATGCGCGAGCCCGCAAAGCCGCCGCCGACAAACGCAAGGCCGCTGCAGCAGCAGCAGCCGCATCACGCGCCACCACACCAGCCGACCCGGCTAAAACCTCGAGCAAGAAATGACGGTGTGGCCCGCCGCTCCGATTCCTGCTCCCCGACGTCTTCCTTCATGCGCCACCGCGTGCGTCGAAGATGGCGGGAGTGGGAGCGCATCGGAGCGAGCGGCCAAGTCCTAAACTGGATCCGCCATGGCGTTCGCGTAAAGTTCAAGCAAGGTCTACGCCCCAAGCCCTTCAACCACGGCATCTCTATGCTCGACGCGACGCCGGCCCAACTCGAGTTTCTAAACTCGGAACTCCCCCGCTTCGAGGCTTGCGGAGCTTGGGAGCGGGCGGACAACCCTCGCTACGTTTCCCGGATGATTTTAGTTCCAAAACCCGGGTGCAACCAATGGCGTTTGATTATCGACCTTCGAGAACTCAACCGTTATTGCTCAACCTTCACCATGACGTGCGAGACGCTCAAGCACTTACGTCACCTCTCGCGGCCGGGCGACTACTTCGTCTCCCTCGACCTTGCCGACGGGTACTACACCCTTGGCATCCGGGAGGAGGACCGCGACTTCTTCACGGTCAACTACCGCGGCACGCTGTGGCGCCTAGCATGCCTCCCGATGGGCTGGTCGGGGTCGGCTTACTACTTTTGCAAGCTAACCCAAGTGTTCACGAACCACCTTCGTCGCCCCCCGCAACCGGTTCCAACGGCTACTTCCCCTCACAGTTGCCGCCCCACCAAGCGCTTCCTCCGAAACGCGCGGTGGCGGGGAATTCGACTCCTACCCTACATGGACGACTTCCTTTTCCTCGCCGACTCCTACGAGGACGCCCGCCTACTGCGACAGCGCGTTCAAGCCCTACTCGACAGCCTCGGCCTCGAACGCAACCCCAAGAAGGGCGTTTGGACACCTACCCAAGTGGGCGACCATTTAGGCTTAACGGTGGACCTCCATCACGGCATGTTTCGCGCCCCCCCCGCAAAACTCCAACAGCTCGCACAACAGGCCTCATCCCTCCTCGGCCGAGCTGCGTCAAACGCCCGGTGGCTACCTACTCGCCAACTTGCGGCTTTCGCCGGAAAGGCGCAGTTCCTCTACCTCGCCATCGCCCCCGCACGCTTCTTTTTGCGCGAGCTCCACAACGTGTTATCCACACGGGTTGGGTGGGGCGGACGCGTCCGCCTCACCCACCAACTTCGCCGAGACCTCGAGTGGTGGCGCACGGTCCCCACTCAACACAACGGGCGGTCCATCTACAAGCCTATCGAGACCGCCTACCTCCACGCCGACTCGAGCGACTACGGGTGGGGAGCCGTTCTCAACGAAGACTCGAACTATCAAGCCCGGGGCTTTTGGAGCGCTACCGACCGCCAACAACACATTACGTGGAAGGAACTTCGTGCGGTGCGACACGCGGTAGAATCTTTTCTACCCCAACTCAAAGGCCGACAAGTCCTCCTACACGAGGACAACACGGCAGTCGTCGCCGCCCTCACCAAGCTAACCTCTCGCTCGCCCGCCATGATGGCCGAACTCCGTCGCCTATGGTACCTCCTCGACAGCAACGACATCAACATCCGTCCGCGCTACATCCGCTCGGCAGCCAACATATGGGCCGACGCCCTAAGCCGGGAGTTGGACCACGAAGACTGGCAGCTCAACCCCCGTGTTTTCGCCTACCTTCAACGCCGATGGGGGCCGCACACTATCGACCGTTTCGCCTCGATGCTCAACACGCAGCTACCACGCTTCAATGCCCGCTGGCGCGACCCCCTGTGCGAAGACATCGACTGCCTGCACCTTCCCGACGCGGCGTGGAAGTGCGAAAACAACTACTGCAACCCCCCTTGGTCTGCCCTGCCGACGCTCGCAGCAAAACTCGAACAAGCGCAAGCAGCGGCAACCGTTGTCGCCCCCTACTGGCAAAACAAAACGTGGTACCACGCGTTCGCACGCTTGGCCACCGAGACCGTGCACTTCCCAGCGTCCCGCGACCTGTTCTTTCCAGGCAGGCTAGGCAAGCACGAAGGGGTCGGGCCACCCGCGTGGAGCATCGTGGCCTTTCGGCTAACACCCCCTCTTGGCTCTACACTCGACGCGGTGCGATTGGCCGAGCGATACGCCCGGACCGATTAAATGCGCCTGTACAGCACGTCCCCCCTCTGCGTACAGGACCGCCGCGCTACGGCTTACGCCGTGAAGCAGCACAGTCGCCCTGGTCCACCGATTTAGCTGAAACTTTCCAAGACCTCCTAGGATCGGACAGACTCGGGGTTACAGCGGTTGCCCTACTCAGCAACTCGCTAGCGCCCTCGACGTACACGAGCTACCAGAGCGCAATCAGACACTTTTTTATTTTTTGTGCAGAAGAAAACATCGCCCCGCTACAGGCCACACCCGCCACCATGGTCCGTTACACGGCCTGGCTGGCCCTACGCGGAACGGTCGCTGCGAGCTCGCTGCAACCTTACTTCTCCGCCATAAACAAATTCTTCCGTGACCACCGGCGCCAACCTGTCGCCGTGGGCGAACTCTTGGCGGACGCCCGCCGTGGCCTCGAAATGCTACAGCACCGCCTAGTACCTACCACCGCTCGCCTCCCGCTACCCGCACAAGTCGCCCTGGACATCCTGCACTACGCCAACACCCTTCACGAGACTTTCGCGTGGACCCCGGCTGCCTTACCCCAGATGCAACGCTTCAGGGCCTGTTTAGCTGTGTGCGTCAATTACACGTTTTTCTGCCGCGCCGAAACCGGCGCACGCTGCCAGACCGGCGACCTTGTGGTCGACGAGCCTTCGCAGCAAATTTGCCTCTACGTGCGAAAGTCTAAGGGGGACCAGCGACGCGACGCCAGCGATAAACTGGTCATCGCGGTACCTGTAGCCGCTAACCCCGTCCTGGCGAACCTGATCACCTACTACACGGAACAACGCGCTATATTCTGCACAAAATTCTACAGCAGGCCACCCCCGCTCGCCTTCTGGAGTTTCTCACCTTCAGAACCCTCCGCAGATTGGGGTGCCGCATCCACCATCTCCACCTGGCTCTCCCTCGCCCTCCTTGCAGTCAACTCGTCAGCGCCCGCCGGCTTTAAATGGACGTCGCACAGCCTACGGAAAGGCGCGGCGTCCGCTGCTAGCTGCATCGGCGCGCCCCTCCCCGTAATCAAATTTATGGGTGGCTGGGCCAAGAACAGCTCTGTGACTGAAGGAAAATATATTGACCCAACCATGACCCCAACACCTGCTGCTTGGCGGTTCTTCGGCTGGCTCACTCCGTCCCCCCCGCAACACTAATTCTGGCTGTGCAAGCCTTTGGCTTTAGGTTACTGGCAAAACGTGCCCTAGGGTAAATGGTCAGATTGATTTGAATCTAGAGGTTTGCATATCCAATATCATGTGTACGGGACAGTAACTCTAGCGGTTACTGTTACCGTTAATATCGGCGCGTCTCACCTGCAGGGCAACCACCTTGCCCGAGTAGCGAGACGCAGCCAACGACCAACGACTTCCCCAACGGTCAGCTCTAGCTAGCCCGTGCCCTATAAGCCGTAGCTAGCCACGAGCCTAGGCACTCTCTGCTTTCGCGCTCAGCCAATCTAGGCTTCGCGCGAACCCACCCACCCAGCCCTATAATCCTGCGCTAATTGACCCCCAGACCCTGTCTGTGGGTGTCTTTTGGCCAAATTGTAAGCAAGCTGACATCTTTGGCAAAACGTGCCCTAGGGTAAATGGTCAGATTGATTTGAATCTAGAGGTTTGCATATCCAATATCATGTGTACGGGACAGTAACTCTAGCGGTTACTGGTACCGTTAATATCGGCGCGTCTCGCCTGCAGGACAACCACCTTGCCCGAGTAGCTAGACGCAGCCAACGACCAACGACTTCCCCAACGGTCAGCTCTAGCTAGCCCGTGCCTTATAAGCCGTAGCTAGCCACGAGCCTAGGCACTCTCTGCTTTCGCGCTCAGCCAATCTAGGCCTCGCGCGAATGCAGTCTCGACTCTCGTAGTCGAGTAGGGTGTCAATCTTACTTTCGTCCCATGCGCACTCAAGCGTCACGCGACACTTCCCCTCGTTCAGCTACGCAATTCCCCAATATGCAGCCTGAGCAGTCTACATCCGCCGCAGCGGCCGACCCTCACGCTACCTCACTCGAACAACGCACAGCCGAACAGATTCGTACGGCAGTTTTGGCATCGGAACAACGGATAACGGAACAGTTTTTGGCGGCTAACGCTGCCTTACTCGCCCAGCTCCAACGCACCACAGCTACACCTGCTCCTACTAATCCACAACAGTCCATTCCCGCCGACGCAACAGCGACGGAGGGTGGTAAGGCGGCCCCCGAGCCACCTATCGACCTGCTCGACGACGAACCCGACCCCGCCGCGGCCGAGTTCGTCGACTTCACCTACTACGGCGAAGTCATCCCGGCCGGCCTCGAACGTCCCCCTCGAGACGTCGAGGAGCCACGTCTGTGGACTCTCACGGACGACACCGCCCGCGCCCTCAACGACAAACGCACCCAAGCGGCATACGACGAGTACCTACACATCGGGTGCTATGCCTTCTTCGACAGTTGCGCCAACGCGGCAATTGGCGAGGCTTTGGACACGTTGTCGCACGGCCCACCTCTACCTACAGAGCAGGCGGCAGCGATTGCCCTCATCCGAGCGGGCCATCGCACCCACGCAGCGACGGAGGAGGCCGCCCGTACTAGACTGGGCTTCCTCCGCCTCACCAAGGGCGGACAAACGAGCACAGATGCGGACCGCGTATTTGCCGAATTGGCACACGAGCGCTTTTGCCGACCGCGTCCTACCGCGGTCTCCGGCACATTGGACGCGCTACGCCAAGCTTTCGTCGACCGCACGCTTGAAGTCAGCTTACACGCCGCCAGCAAGGCCGCCGCCGGCGCCGCTTTCGCAAAGGTCACGCCGGACAAGCCCACCGGCCCCGACGCTCGCACCCGCAAAGCCGCCGCCGAAAAACGCAAGGCCGCTGCCGCAGCAGCAGCCGCGGCCCGAGCCGCCCCCCCCTCCAAGCCGACCGACCCGAGCAAGAAATGATGGTGTGGCCCGCCGCGCCGATTCCTGCTCCCCGACATCTTCCTTCATGCGCCACCGCGTGCGTCGAAAATGGCGGGAGTGGGAGCGCATCGGCGCGAGCGGCCAAGTCCTAGGTTGGATCCGCCACGGCGTACGTGTGAAGTTCAAGCACGGCCTACGTCCCAAGCCGTTCAACCACGGCATCTCCATGCTAGACGCCACACCCGACCAACTCGAGTTTCTCAACTCGGAACTACCACGCTTCGAGGCTTGCGGCGCATGGGAGCGCTCTACGAACCCCCGCTACGTCTCCCGGTTGTTCTTGGTGCCAAAACCCGGATGCAATCAATGGCGCTTGATCATCGACCTTCGAGAACTCAACCGCTATTGCTCAACGTTCAACATGACTTACGAGACCCTCAAGCACCTCCGCCATCTATCTCGACCGGGGGACTACTTCGTCTCACTCGACCTCACCGATGGGTACTACACCCTTGGCATCCGGGAGGAGGACCGAGACTACTTCACGGTCAACTACCGCGGCACCCTATGGCGCCTCGCATGCCTCCCCATGGGTTGGTCGGGGCTCCGCCTACTACTTTTGCAAGCTCACTCAAGTGTTTACGAACCACCTCCGCCGCCCTCCTCCTCCCACGCCCGCATCTACACCGGCCGGCCCGCGCCGCCCGTCCAAGCGCTTCCTCCGGAACGCGCGATGGCGAGGAACCCGACTACTCCCCTACATGGACGACTTCCTCTTCTTGGCGGATTCCTACGACGAGGCCCTCTTACTCCGGCAGCGCGTCCAAGCCCTGCTCGACAGCCTCGGCCTACAACGCAACCCCAAGAAAGGTGTATGGACGCCAACGCAAGTCGGCGACCACTTGGGCCTCACGGTGGATTTACTACACGGCGAGTTTCGCGCCCCACCCGAAAAACTGCTACACCTCGCACAACACGCTTCGGCCTTGCTCGGACGAGCAGCGTCCAACGCACGATGGCTACCCACACGCCAACTCGCAGCCTTCGCGGGAAAAGCGCAATTCCTCTACCTCGCCATCGCGCCCGCCCGATTCTTTTTGCGCGAGCTCCACAACGTCTTGGCTACCCGTACCGGTTGGGGGGGACGCGTGCGCCTCACCCACCAACTCCGACGCGACCTCGAGTGGTGGCGCACGGTACCCTCCCAACACAACGGCCGGTCGATCTACAAGCCCGTCGAGACCGCCTACTTACACGCCGACTCGAGCGACTACGGGTGGGGAGCCGTCCTCAACGAGGACGCCAATTACCAAGCCCGCGGGTTTTGGAGCGCCCCCGACCGCCTCCAACACATTACGTGGAAGGAACTTCGAGCAGTCAGGCACGCGGTCGAATCCTTTCTACCGCAACTCCGAGGACGACAAGTCCTCCTCCACGAGGACAACACTGCCGTGGTCGCCGTCCTAACCAAGCTCACGTCCCGGTCACCCGCCATGATGACGGAGCTACGGCGTTTGTGGTTCTTACTCGACACCAACGACATCCACATCCGCCCACGCTACATCCGGTCTGCCGCCAACGTCTGGGCCGACACACTCAGCCGCGAGCTGGACTCCGAAGACTGGCAGCTAAACCCTCAACTCTTCAACCACCTTCAGCTCCGGTGGGGCCCGCATACAATCGACCGGTTCGCTTCTATGCTCAACACGCAACTGCCCCGCTTCAACGCCCGCTGGCGCGACCCCTTGTGCGAGGACATCGACTGCCTACACCTCCCCGACGCGGCGTGGAAACGCGAGAACAACTACTGCAACCCCCCTTGGTCTGCCCTACCCGCACTCGCCGCGAAACTCGAACAAGCTCAAGCCGCGGCGACTGTCATCGCCCCCTACTGGCGGAACAAAACGTGGTACCACGCATTCGCCCGCTTGGCCACCGAGACCGTACACTTCCCAGCGTCCCGCAACCTATTCTTCCCCGGCAGGCTCGGCAAGCGAGAAGGGGTCGGACCTCCCGCTTGGAGCATCGTGGCTTTTCGACTAGCACCCCCTCTTGGCTCTACACGCGACGCGGCGCGATTGGCCGGGCGATACGCCCGGACCGATTAAATACTCCTGTACAGCACGTCCTCCCTCTGCGTAGAGGACCGCCGCGCTACGGATTACGCCGCGGAGCAGCACAGTCGCCCTGGTCCTCCGAACTGGCTGAAACTTTTCAAGACCTCCTAGGTTCAGATAAGCTCGGGGTTACAGCGGTTGCCCTACTCAGCAACTCGCTAGCGCCCTCTACGTACTCGAGCTACCAGAGCGCAATCCGACAGTTTTTTATTTTTTGTGCAGAGGAAAATATCGCCCCGCTACAGGCCACGCCGGCCACGATGGTCCGCTACACCGCATGGCTAGCCCTCTCGGGAACGGTCGCTGCCAGCTCGCTGCAGCCTTACTTCTCCGCAATTAACAAGTTCTTCCGCGACCACCGGCGCCAACCTATCGCCGTGGGCGAACTCCTAGCGGACGCCCGCCGTGGACTCGAAATGCTACAGCACCGCCTGCTGCCCACCACCGCTCGCCTCCCGCTACCCGCACAAGTCGCTCTGGACATCCTACACGCCGCCAACACCCTACACGGAACTTTCGCGTGGACCCCTGCTTCCCTCCCTCAGATGCAGCGCTTCCGAGCCTGTTTAGCGGTGTGTGTCAATTACATGTTTTTCTGCCGCGCCGAAACCGGCGCCCGCTGCCAGACCGGCGACCTAGTGGTCGACAGGCCCTCTCAACAAATCTGCCTATTCGTGCGCAAATCTAAAGGGGACCAGCGCCGCGACGCGGCCGAAAAACCTGTCATCGCTATCCCTGTAGCAGCTAACCCCGTCTTGGCAGACCTGCTCATCTACTACACGGAGCAGCGCGCGACTTTCTGCAACAAATTCTACAACACGCCACCCCCACTCGCCTTTTGGAGCTGCTCACCTTCCGAACCTTCCACCGAGTGGGGCGCCGCGTCCACCATCTCCGCCTGGCTCTCCCTCGCCCTCCTCACAGTCCACTCGTCCGCGCCCGCCGGCTTTAAATGGACGTCGCACAGCCTACGAAAAGGCGCGGCGTCCGCTGCCAGCTGCATCGGCGCGCCCCTCCCCGTAATCAAATTTATGGGTGGCTGGGCCAAGAACAGCTCTGTGACCGAAGGCAAATATATTGACCCAACCATGACCCCATCACCTGCTGCTTGGCGGTTCTTCGGCTGGCTCACTCCGTCCCCCCCGCAACACTAATTCTGGCTGTGCAAGCCTTTGGCTTTAGGTTACTGGCAAAACGTGCCCTAGGGTAAATGGTCAGATTGATTTGAATCTAGAGGTTTGCATATCCAATATCATGTGTACGGGACAGTAACTCTAGCGGTTACTGGTACCGTTAATATCGGCGCGTCTCGCCTGCAGGACAACCACCTTGCCCGAGTAGCTAGACGCAGCCAACGACCAACGACTTCCCCAACGGTCAGCTCTAGCTAGCCCGTGCCTTATAAGCCGTAGCTAGCCACGAGCCTAGGCACTCTCTGCTTTCGCGCTCAGCCAATCTAGGCTTCGCGCGAACCCACCCACCCATCCCTATAATCCTGCGCTAATTGACCCCCAGACCCTGTCTGTGGGTGTCTTTTGGCCAAATTGTAAGCAAGCTGACATCTTTGGCAAAACGTGCCCTAGGGTAAATTCATAAATTATGTGAAATCATATGGGCAATGCTTATTTGACTGTTAGTTTTGCGAATGGCGTAGCTAAAAGCAAACCTAGTTTTTCAAAGACACGCAAAAGGCACATAGTAATCCTATTAGAGGCCCAAAAATACCGGCATTTAGGATGCCGATAATCAAGTAAGGGGAATAATCGTTTCAATACATTAGAGTATTGAAAATAATATTTAGTAGAGTAGTGATCTTTTGCGCAAGATGCGCGCACATTAGGGATCACGACTCACGCTAGATGGGGCTATAAGTAGTAGCTCATGGTAGGTGACTCGCAAGGGAGTCACAAATTTCGCTGTTCCCGCCCTCCCGCCCTTGCTTTTGGGAGACTTCATGCACGACGACTCCTTTTCGGTGCCGACGACTCATGATTGTTCTACGCGGCAGGAACCTGCCACCCATGTAATTTTCACCCCTTATGTGCCACAATGTGAAATAAATGGATCCTCCGCACCGTGTTCTTCTAAGAAATTGAATCATAAATAATAAATGGATTGCGCCGACAAATACGGAGGGCGAATTCAAGCACTACCGGGCTTGCGTACTTGGGATTATCGCGCCCGCACCCGCGCGACCCGCCGTTTCAAACATGCGCCGATCCGGTGAGACGAAAATAGTAACGGGCTCAAAGCGCCGCAATACGAATAATTATGCGACGGTCGGGCAAATAAGATGCATAGGCGACGGAAGGGGGAGGTGTTGGGCATGCCGTTGTGGGGGAAACACACGAAATGGCGTATGTAGATTACTACCGTAGTAATGCGTACAACTCCTCGCATGCAAGGTAGGACAAGCCGCGTTCGGCCACAATGCTCAAACGGCCAAAACCTACTCAAATGAGCTCAAACCTTTGCAAACATGAACCGTTGGACGCACCTCTCAATGCGCGATTCGAACGCATTTACTATAAGGTTCACAAACCCATAAATCTATTTTATACGCATTACTACAATATCCGGGATAATCCAGCAAAGTTGAGCCGCACTGCCAAGCAACACCCGTTGAATTCGGCGCACCTCATGAGGGGATTTGTACGGAGTTCGTCGGTATGTATTTGCTACGTCTTCATTCCTAATGATTCACAAGCCCAATTTCCGACGTGTGCCACGCATGGGGCGGGTGTGGTTGGCACAAGCACATACCCAAGCATTCCAAACACCACCGACTGTTAACGCGATGTGTCCCAAACGGCCAAGTTGGACCTCGCCCCTTGCCAAAGCCAATCGCCCGCGCCCATTTGTAGCATGCATTGTTATCCAACCATGCATAATGTGGGTTTTTATTCGCTTTTTTTCGATACATAGCCCGTGCCTGCGGTGTGAACTTTCATGCTCCGTTCACACACCCGCAAACCAAACCTCGCGCATTGAACACGGCATCCACGCGAGGTTGCATAGCGGAATCGAAAACTACTTGCCCATCACCGTTGTGCGGACGTCGCAAGTCCAGTCGCGTCGGGGTAGTGTGCCAGCTTAGCTCGACGGTAATCCCTACGCATTGTTAAGCAAATTCCAATGTCGCTTTGCTTGACGCGCAAAGTTCGACACACATAAGTTGTCGAAATTTAAGCGTCGCACGATCCATAAAAGTGGCACTCGTAAACTCCAAGGAAAAATCGCGCCGTTTCCACTCGTTGTACCAACTAATGACACAGTCGGCTGCACGAGTAGAAAAGTCAGGAAGTCGGGAAAGGCACGGTAGTAGCTTGCTCGAAAGAGTAGCCTGACATCGGCTGATTCGATATTTTAATATCATCAGCTCGTGAAAAAAACGTACGGGATAAATTTCCGCCATTGTTCCGCAATTGGCCCTTGAAGGAAGACAAACCACTCAGAATCCGCAGGCGGCACCACCATGAAATTCGAACTCGCGTCGCAAGAATACCAGCATAGCGGTCATCTTAGGTTCCATGTGTCGTCACGGGTAGCCACTAGTCTTGCCCAAGTCGCAAAATTATATCCGCTCCAATTTGCTGGTCAAGTAAACTATCGCCATTTGTCGCACACATTTCCGTCGAAAATCGCAAAATACACACACATTGTGCTCCTCGAAAATCAACCGGTTGCTCCGAATATCGTCGCGTCCCGGAAAGCAAAGACATTCACAAGTTTAGTCCTCAACATGCTGTAGGTAGACGTCCGCAACTCCGTCGGTCGGGCTGAGACCTCGACATAACGCCATTAGGTCGATCCGCAAAAATTCGGCTTGAAAAGAATATAGCGATAAATTCTTTGCGACTCGAAGGTACACGTAAGAACGCGATAGTGGAGATGTCGCAAAAGAAACAAAAGTTCGCAAAACTCCTCGTATGCCGTAAATTGGCACCATCGGTCCATTTGCACTTCACGTTGTGACTGTCGTCGTCGATGAGTCATGCGGTGTTGGTCTCCTCGTCCAAGACACGCGTCCTATACAATAGAGACGTTCCTATGTTGTCGGTCGTAAGTCCGCATGCTTCGTGGTCGCCACAAGGAAAACGCCGTACCATAGTAGGCATCTTGCCAACAAGGTAAAAGTAAGAGTTGTTTCGATAGAAGTACCGGCACATAGCTCATGGTAGGTCTCACGGGAAAAATAGGAATACTCGGTTGATCCTCGTACGAGTGACCAATCCGCCGCATTAGAGGCCGCAAAATCACAAACAATCGAGATCTCCGCTCCATGACATGAAGTTGCAGTTACGGTCGTAAAGCGTTGCGCGTTGACCGGAGAATGAAGTCGCTTCGCGAATAGTGGAAATCAACCCGCTCCTTCCGTATGTGACAAGAAACCCGTCGCAGAAAATCTTTTTGTATACGACAAAGGTAGAATCATAGATAAACGCGTCTGCAAATAGTCGCATGTTCGTCCTCTCCTCTGCTTATGCTCGCGACCGCGGTCGGTCCTCATGTCGGGGCGAAGAAAACGGTCGAGTCGTCCACTCCCCTCACGTGGGTGCTACTCGACATACTCGTAGCGGTGTGCCATTGTCGTTGACGGTACGGTAACACGTCATCGGCCGAAAACGGCATCTCCTCCGCCGTCGTACCGTTAGCTCCCGTTCTCGGGCATGGCTAGTAGTCGGCAGCTTGCTTCCAGTAGTCGAACATGATAACATGTGCAGTAGCAATACTCCACACTCGCCCATGTGTGGCTCGAAGCCAGTCCAACTATCGTCAAGTCGTGTCCAAGTTGTGTTCAACTTGAGTTTAATTATGTCGATACCTAGCTCCCTCGTGTCCATTCTAGCTTTGTTTCGGTTGGTTTAACTGTCCAAGCTAGGGTCTTCTCATTCATGGTCTGTCCGAGCTCGCTCCTTTGTAACCAAACTCGGAGCTGCTCCGTAGTAAGTCCACACATTAACTACGAGTAGCCTGTCGTTCTTTGTATTTTTGTCATCATGTACACACATACCCTATGTCTCTCACTTTGTATATTTGTAATCATTAAGATAATCCATGGAGGCCATAATCCATAGTCGTAACATTTATTTTTTCACACGCACGCACGCACGCACACACACACACACACACACACACACACACACACACATTCTTCTCTCGTGTATTTTTTATAGTTATGCACACACGCCGTGTATGTCTCACTATGAGTTTTTGTAATCACAAAAGCAATGTTCATGTACACATCTTGTACCCCTATGCGCAATAGTTAACGACGTATCCCAATCCCAATCCCAATAAGTGCGCTATACACCAAGTCGATATTTTTCCCAAATAAAAAGTATCGCATTTGTAGTGCCGAATCCAATCGAGCTGATAATCACCGGCGGGACTACTCGGGAGCCGCGGGAGCCGGGAATCCCACATTGCACGCTGTAAAATGATGTCTAGTGCATGACACTATCGTAACGGTAGGAGCGGAGGAAGCGAGCTTGCTTGGTTCGGCTCTTTTCGGAGGGGCCAAAGTTACTCGGGACGTGGACGCGCTCTTTTTGGAGGATCCGCTTCGGTTCGGCAAAAGGTACGGATATTGTCCTTCCCCGACTTCTGGGCGGCACAACGGGATCTTGTAGCCCGTTGTAGACCAACGTCTTAGTTATCTCAGCGAAGTCCTTAATAGTCAGGGTTGATTAGGGGTGGGAGGCGGAGACATGAAGCTCGACTACTTTCCAGCAGTCGGTATCGCAAACGCCGCCCAAGGTAGTCGCTAGTCAGAACAAGCAATCTTGGGCAAGCCAAGCCTCTTCCATTGCGAGGTCATTTGTGTCATTTGTGACTGTTTGTGGTTATCGACTCTAGGACTCCGTTAGAACTATGTGGAAACGACATGGGAGCGAAGGATCGCACAGGTAGCGATGTTACCGCTTTCGTCCGGCCAACGCTGGATGAAGGGGTTGCCGTCGGCCATATCGCCATCGCCAACGGTGGAAATAAAAGACAGAACTTTGCGTCGACTGTAATTGTTGCTACTAGTTGAACATATACCACCATACTAATGAGGTCAACTATACTCTTTGCAAGTGCCAAAGAAAAGGATTCTTGAAGGAAAGGTTTTGGAAAGGGATTCTTGAAGGAAAGATTTTGGAAAGAGGCCGTGCGCGGTGTTCACAACAACGGTAGAGTGGCGCTTCATTTTGCCAAGGGCAACAACGGCATGCATGTGGAACATTGAAGGTAAGTGCCCATCCCATATAGAATAAAGGCATATGTGGTGACATTGTCCCGTTTAACTTTTTTAAACCTTTAAGAGAGCCAAACCAAGCATCCCCGAATAGAGTCACGCCTTCAACACTTGCACCCTCCGCCATTAATTGCACAAACGCAGCAAACACACCATCTTCGGCTGCATTCTCTATTTTGTCATGCATTCCGTCCTTCCCCTCTTGCACTTCCATGTAGACCATGGCACCCGTCGCACAGTCGGACATAGCCTTTTGTTCTGCCCCTTTGGCTTGCGGTGAACGAAGTTGATGTTGAGTAACCCGCCTAGCTTGTACTAACTAATGGGTGCTAATAGGTAAACATGCTTTCATCCATCGTTTTATAAACCCCTTGATGTAGAACCTCCCTCTTGGTTGAATTGAAGTTATCTACACTCTTCCCATAAAGTCCGTTACTAGCGGCACGCATTTAATTACCCGCCACGCACAGCCGCGAAGGCCATGCAATTCGATTGGGGGGTAGAGTAATGACTTTCGAACAACACACCACGGCGCGCTGTTCACTGACGTGAGCACCTCTATCGGCACGCTCCGACTATTGTGGGCACACATGATGGATTTGCGGCCGAAATTTTGCAGGCCGAAATTTATGGATGTGCAGGTTATGCACGCCTCTATGCGTGGCTCGGTGCACGTAGTGTCGCGATAAGCCGGGAGACTACTCGACATTGGGCTTTCATCATGTTTGCACAATTGCACGAGTATCCGCCGAGTGTATTTCGCCCGGCCGCCTACAGAGCGGCAATAAAGGGAATGGCATATCGTGTGCACTAGGTTTTCTTGCCAAGTGCCCGAAAATACAGCCAAGGAGCACGGGCTAGGGACCGCCTATTGGGCTTGAGGGACGGTTGACTTGGAGTGTAAGCACCCTAGCGCGCGGATCGCTGGCCTTTCAAGCTTTCGCATCGCCGGGCGTGAAATATGGCAGGGAGCTTTCAAAGTACCCTAGCACGGGCCTTGGTTTGGCATGCGGCAAATGGCACGGCACCATGCCAACATGGGGGATGAAATGGGTGACGCCATGAATAAACGAAATATAGTGCGCTGATTGTTGAGCGTATTGGCGGAGCGGGTGTGCGGGTACCACCTGTCCAAGGGTTGCTAGCCCCGCGCGAATGTGGCAGATTTTGAAACCCTAAAAACTTTAGTTGGCTGTACGAGGGGCTGGATGGCATCGGACGGCGGATTTGACGCGAAAACCGGCCGGTAGGCGTTGAAAACTCGTATTTACTTGGGGGAAGGGCTTCCATTTGCAACTTAGTTTGCTCGAATCGGACACCGTACGGCAAAGTTAGGCTTTTTTAAGCCTCCCAAGCGGTGGGTTTCCGGCCACTATATCCCACCCACGTCAAGCATCTTAACGGCACATGCCATCACACCCACGTGCTCCCATGTTTACGGACAGCATGCTGGGATCACAAAATCCGCGTGTTGTGTCGCCGAGTTCGGGAGTTTTCACGAGCCAAAGTGTGGAAAATCCGAATTCCGGGGCGCCCGAATCAAGGTATGCCCCGAAATCGGGGTTGACCCGTAAACCCTAATACGTCAGTTCGTAGCCGTGACGGGCCCCATTTGTGCCCCGCTTCCCCCTTTACTTCACCGTCAACACAAGTTTCGATCCGCCTTTTCAACGAGCTAAAGTACAGTTAAACCCTAGAAACCCTACATGATAAACACCCGCCCTACGCGAAAGGCCCTATTTCACTAGTAACGGCCTTTATGGGAAGAGTGTACACCATCCCGGAACCATGCCCACGGGTCTAGACCAATCGTGCTCATCTCTGCCGTGCAATGCAAAATAAGAGAACGAATAGACTTAAACTGTGGAATGCCACGTACTTTTAGAAGTGTGGTTGGTCTCTTATTCCATCTAGAATGTTGTGACGAGTACAGTCCTGCAACAGTACATTGCAGGACATTGTACAGGTACTCGTTACGAATTCCAATTCGTGCTTTTCCACAGGACGGACGTATACTCGTGGGTACGTCGCTACTGCAATATTGTAATGGTGCTGATGCTACAGTACGACCAGTACCTCCCGGTACGTACAAATATGCATAATTAATCTAACTAGCCAGATGACGCGCCAGTACGAGCTCTCCAATGCAGAAGGAGCCGCGTCGTGAAACCCAATGCTAGGCAGGCCGCGTCTCGAGGCAGATGACGACGGTTGAACAGCACTAACGCCTGACACGTAAGCATAGCTTGCAGGCGTAACCAGTCTGGGCTGAAACCTATTTAAGCCCAGTGCAGTAGAGGGAGGTGACAGAACCTTTTAACAATTCCTTTGTTCATTTACAACATCTACTGTCTAAGTACAGCAGTGAAACACCTTTCATCAATTACCTCTCGACAACATCAATTGCAATCTTACGACACAGAGCTAGACAGACTAGAACAGATTTGTGCTAGCGTTTAGCTTTCAGAGGCTAACCGCCACACTGGTTTCGGAGCTCTTTGGTCGACGCACGCTTTCGTTCGCTTATTGAACTGCTCGACGTTGTTTGATTGAGTTGAGATGGCTTCTCTTGGACCTGGTCATTACGTGGTGTTGGTAATTCACGTTGGAGGAACTAAACGGTCGGATTTGAAGTTGGTGTTTCAGCGTGAGCCTCGTACTGGTAGAACTTGGTTCCCTGCTGGCTCTGTCTTACCCAACGAAGAGCCTGTCGACGCTGCTATTCGCGAATTACACGAGGAAACCGGTCTTGTTTTGACACCGGATGATTTGACGCTGTTGAGTGGTGAACCTGTGAACGTTACGCTACCTCAAGGACGACAGCTTGTTTCCGTGTACTCTGCGTCTATTCCTGTCCTGTTTGCTACGAGCAACTTACGTACACCTGCTCAGGTCGAGCAGGTTGTTTTGGAACAGTCGACAGTTCATCCGGATGGCACTTACGTCGTCCCGGAAATCATCAACACTGACGGTCTGACACTTACGCCGGCACAGACTGGGTTACTTCGTGCTGAGAAGCACAAGAGTGATTTACTTCATTTTGGTTACGTGACTCTGTGGGAATCTTTCTATCGAGCAATGACACAACATGTTCCAGTCATGCATGAAGACACGTCTATCCCGAGACAGTTCCACATGTACCCCCGGTTTACAACGGTCGACTCTGGTTCTGTCTGGCTTCTGATTGTTGGACACATCAACCGACTGACTGGAGTGGGACCTACAGATTTACGAGTAGGAATGCCGATGCCTACACACAACTTGGCAGGACTATCAGTGACTCTTACGGAGACTCAGCGTAAGGCTGCCATTACTTCACCGTACCAGAATGGTCAAGACCCACCTGTACTGGAGGATTGGCTCGAAGCTCAGCCTCAGCGTTTTGTAATGCTTGGGATTGCAGCTGACTCGTACGATGCAGTGTTCTGGGTTACTTCACAGTTTTCTGGACTCCTTGGTGGATGGTGGTTGAACCGGAAAAATCGTCCTCCAATTCCATCTACGTACAACGAGCTTGTTATGGAGATACGCAAGTCTACGTTTCTTCCGAACATTCAGGATGACGCAATTAAAGCTTTGCTGAGTTTTACACAGAGCAACACGATGAGTTACGCGCTTTTTACTAAGAAGTACAACGACTACTTACGCCGTTCTCGTCAAGACCTGACAGCGGAGGTGCAGTGTGTTCGCTTCATTACTGGTCTTGCAAACGTGGACCTCCAGAGACTGGCTAGATCACACCGAGCGCAACTAGGTTACCAGATTACGCTCGCGGAGCTACAAAACTTTCTGAATGACGTCGTGACAGACTCGCCGGAATTAGGCCATGCAAGGTCTGCTGCTGGACCATCTACCCAATCCTCTCGCAAGCGCAACCTTGAAGACCCTTTTGAGGAAGCCTCTAACGTCTGGAAACGTAACAAGGGTAGCCGAGGACGAGGCCGCGGACGTGGACGTGGAGGTGGTAACAATGGTGGTCGTGGTGGCAACAATGGTGGACGTGGTCAACCATCCGGTCGCGAAGATTTTAATTCAATCGCAAATGCAATGACAGCTGAGGAGCGTAAGCGACACATGGACGAAGGACTTTGCTTCAAGTGCCACAAGAAGGGACACCGTTTGTTCCAATGCCCGGAGTTCAAAGGCAAGGCACCAATGCAACCTAAGAAGCAATGATGGTGGCAAGGCTGTTCTACAAATGAACTGGAGCAGCCGGCTACATCTACTGTTCATTCTGAGACACTGTTAGCGACAGAGGTCGTCGAAACTCTTTCGACATCTCCATCGACTGCAGTTGCGACACCTGTGACCCAAGTAGCAGGTCGTCGTCGTCAGACTAAGCAGAGACAGAGTCGTAAACCTGTAACCAGACGTTCAGTTGATTGGAAACTGGTTGACTCAGTCTTTGACCCTCTGCATGCACGATTCAACTTCACGTTGGAAGGATGTGCTGATGATGAAGGTCTTAACTCGCACGGTGACTTACCTCACTGTTCGCCGAGTGACTCGATTCTAGACAGGGACTTAACAGGAGAGAGGGTGTTCATCAACCCACCCTGGGAGTTAGCTGAGCAGATTGCGCAGCATTTTGAGGATTGTCGTCGAACATCTCCGACATCTACGATGGCTGTATTTGTACTACCGAAATGGGCAAAATTTACTCAGGTGACTAAACACTGGAAACTCTATCAAGAATTCCCAGCAAGGACACAGCTTTTTACACGTCAGTCACTGGAGAATCCAGCGCAACAGGAGGTGGTTGCTCCAGCCCCTTGGCCTGTCCAGCTGTGGTTAGTCGACGCAGATTGTGCGTTTAACGACTCACCAGAATCTACAGCACCTGATCAACCCGACTCGGTACCTGTACCAACAGACGACTCGGAACAGTCCATCGCTACGCTGCGACAGTTTTCTTCGACAGCTACAGCCCTACTGACTGACCTCACGGAAGCTCGCCCGTTAATTCGAACTGAGCTGACTGTGAAAACTCCTGATGGCGGACACCACATTTCTGGATTAGTGGACTGTGCTGCGACACTTGATTTGCGCCTTAAGAAATGCTTCTTTGGATTGCAAGAAATGGAGTATCTGGGCTACACTGTGTCAGCCGGAAAACTTTCGGTTTCCACAAAGAAAGTCGAGGCCGTTGCAGACTGGCCAGTGCCCAAGACGCAGAAGGAGGTTCGCAGTTTCGTACAGTTCTGCAACTTCTATGCGAGATTCATACACCATTTTAGCGACCTTACGGCTCCATTGACGGACTTACTGCGGAAGTCCCAGCCACAGAAGGCTACGCTGACGCCTGCCTGTTTGGAAGCCTTCGAGACTCTCAAGTTACGGCTCATTTCCGCGCCATGCCTGATCCTTCCGGAGGTCGGCTCGGACGCGACGTTCACCGTAGCTACAGATGCTTCCACAGTGGGGATTGCAGCAGTCCTGTTGCAAGACCAAGGAGGCGGTCTTCAACCAGTCTCTTACTGGGCGCGTAAGCTGAATTCAGCTGAGCGTGGTAACACTTACTCTGCGTACGACTTAGAAGCTTTGGCCGTATGCGAAGCTGTCAAGCATTGGAGGTGCTATCTTGAAGGCTGTTCTAAGTTCCTTGTCGTAACAGACCACGACACACTGCGGCATCTGCTCAGGCAACCGAACAACAGGCTGAACAAGCGGCAAGCAAGATACCTGCGGGATTTGCAACCGTTTGTGGGCTCGATGACACTTGCATATCGCAAGGGAGCTCTGAACGAAGCTGACCCGTTAAGCCGGCGACCAGACTTCGTACCTCAGGCCACAGTACCCTTATTTTGGGATGGCGAGGTTCCGTCAGATCGAGAATTACGACGGAAGTCCCAGCTGCTGTTTGAAGACGCACAGTTAAATTCACTGACTGTTGACGCGTTGCAGCTGAGCCCTGAGTTCGCTGATCTCATTCGCGAGGGGTTCTCACGAGATTCGTTTTATGGGGACGATGGTGAGTGGACAAGAGACAGCCGGATAGAAGCCAGAGACGGGTACTTTTGGCGTCTCAATCGCCTCTGTATTCCACAGAACTCTGAGCTCCGACTGAAATTGATCGCAGAGCTGCACGAAAGTTCGTCAGCCGGTCACAGAGGAGTTGCTAGCACTCTTGCTAAAGCACTCGACAGATTCTGGTGGAAACGAATCCGCCAAGATGTGAAAGATTTTTGTGAACGCTGCGTCGTGTGCCGACGAGCAAAGATTCGACCTCAGATGGCCGCGACTCTTTACCCGTTACCTGTTCCACCCAGACCGTGGCACACAGTTGGTCTTGACTACCTGACACACTTGCCTGAGAGCAACGGCTTTAACAGTGTGCTGATTGTAGTAGACCATCTAACTCGAATGGCCCATTTTCTGCCATGCACAGAGTCGATTACTGCCGAAGAAACTGCAACTTTGTTTTTACAGGGAGTCTACCGTTTACATGGACTGCCCCGAGTGCTGATCAGTGACCGCGACCCGAAATTTGTCAGTGCCTTCTGGCAGACATTGTGGAGACGCCTTGGAACGCGACTAAACATGTCTACCAGCCGACACCCAGAAACAGACGGACTGACAGAGCGCGTGAACAGCACGTTTCAGCAGCTTCTTCGTTGCTTCTGTTGCTATGATGGCTCCAACTGGTCGACACTTTTACCACAAGTGGAGTTTGCGTACAACGCTTCGCGTGCACTTGGAATTGAGCACACGCCGTTCGAGGCTAACTTTGGTTTTTCTCCTGAGGAGCCTCCTGACCTGCTCTTCAGCATGCGACCATCGATTCCTTTTTCGCAAGATGCAACAGAACGGTTAAGATTGTTACAGGAAGTACACAGCTTGGTACGCTCAGTGTTACAACTACACAAGAACGAGATGCAAGCGCGCACAGAGCCGTCTACAGCGCCACACTTCGCTAAGGGAGACAAGGTGTCAGTCGTCACAGCAAATCTTTTTCTGCGAGGACAGCCGAACAGGAAACTCAGAGACAGACAGCTTGGCCCTTTTTCAGTGGAGGAGCAGATTGGGAAACACAGTTACAGATTAAAACTTCCAGCGACAGTACGCTTACATCCTGTGTTCCACGTTAACAACTTAAGACCCTGCTCTACCGCTCTGCTACGGCCGACTGTCCCGGTAACTGTCCCTGAAGGAGACGACGAGGAGTTTGACATCTCACACATCTCTGCTGTGTGCATCAAGTCGCTACCTGGGCGACGAGGCAAATATTTGCTCTTCATGACGCATTTCAGTGATGACGACATTCCACCTGTCTGGCACCGATTGAACGAAGTGCATCGAACAGTTGCGTTACAAGAATTCTTGGAGACGCCCCAATGGCGCAAGTTCGCCAAGACTCAGGCGTACATTGATTTTATGCACGCTCACCCAGCGCGCATTCCTGAGTCCCAGTAATTGCTTCAGTAAAGGAGCCAAGAACCACGGAGGTCTGCCTCGCGGCGACCTCATTGATCTGTCAAGAGGGGGAGGGTACGAGTGTGACGAGTACAGTCCTGCAACAGTACATTGCAGGACATTGTACAGGTACTCGTTACGAATTCCAATTCGTGCTTTTCCACAGGACGGACGTATACTCGTGGGTACGTCGCTACTGCAATATTGTAATGGTGCTGATGCTACAGTACGACCAGTACCTCCCGGTACGTACAGATATGCATAATTAATCTAACTAGCCAGATGACGCGCCAGAACGAGCTCTCCAATGCAGAAGGAGCCGCGTCGTGAAACCCAATGCTAGGCAGGCCGCGTCTCGAGGCAGATGACGACGGTTGAACAGCACTAACGCCTGACACGTAAGCATAGCTTGCAGGCGTAACCAGTCTGGGCTGAAACCTATTTAAGCCCAGTGCAGTAGAGGGAGGTGACAGAACCTTTTAACAATTCCTTTGTTCATTTACAACATCTACTGTCTAAGTACAGCAGTGAAACACCTTTCATCAATTACCTCTCGACAACATCAATTGCAATCTTACGACACAGAGCTAGACAGACTAGAACAGATTTGTGCTAGCGTTTAGCTTTCAGAGGCTAACCGCCACAATGTGGGTGGGTGGGTTCGCGCGAAGCCTAGATTGGCTGAGCGCGAAAGCAGAGAGTGCCTAGGCTCGTGGCTAGCTACGGCTTATAAGGCACGGGCTAGCTAGAGCTGACCGTTGGGGAAGTCGTTGGTCGTTGGCGGTGTCTAACTGCTTGGGCAAGGTGGTTGCCCTGCAGGTGAGACGCGCCGATATTAACGGTAACAGTAACCGCTAGAGTTACTGTCCCGTACACATGATATTGGATATGCAAACCTCTAGATTCAAATCAATCTGACCATTTACCCTAGGGCACGTTTTGCCAGTAACCTAAAGCCAAAGGCTTGCACAGCCAGAATTAGTGTTGCGGGGGGGACGGAGTGAGCCAGCCGAAGAACCGCCAAGCAGCAGGTGTTGGGGTCATGGTTGGGTCAATATATTTTCCTTCAGTCACAGAGCTGTTTTTGGCCCAGCCACCCATAAATTTGATTACGGGGAGGGGCGCGCCGATGCAGCTGGCAGCGGAAGCTGCGCCTTTCCGTAGGCTGTGCGACGTCCATTTAAAGCCGGCGGGCGCTGGCGAGTTGACTGTGAGGAGGGCGAGGGAGAGCCAGGTGGAGATGGTGGACGCGGCACCCCAATCGGCGGAGGGCTCTGAAGGTGAGAAACTCCAGAAGGCGAGCGGGGGTGGCTTGCTGTAGAATTTTGTGCAGAATATAGCGCGTTGTTCCGTGTAGTAGATGATCAGGTTCGCCAGGACGGGGTTAGCGGCTACAGGTACCGCGATGACGAGTTTGTCACTGGCGTCGCGGCGCTGGTCCCCCTTAGACTTCCGTACGTAGAGGCAGATTTGCTGTGAAGGCTTGTCGACCACAAGGTCGCCGGTCTGGCAGCGGGCGCCGGTTTCGGCGCGGCAGAAAAACGTGTAATTGACGCATACCGCTAAACAGGCTCGGAAGCGTTGCATCTGGGGTAGGGCAGCAGGGGTCCACGCGAAGGTATCGTGAAGGGTGTTGGCGTAGTGCAGGATGTCTAGGGCGACTGGTGCGGGTAGCGGGAGGCGAGCGGTGGTAGGTACCAGGCGGTGCTGTAGCATTTCGAAGCCACGGCGGGCGTCCGCCAAGAGTTCGCCCACGGCGACAGGTTGGCGCCGGTGGTCACGGAAGAACTTGTTTATGGCGGAGAAGTAGGGTTGCAGCGAGCTCGCAGCGACCGTGCCGAGTAGGGCCAGCCAGGCCGTGTAACGGACCATTGTGGCGGGTGTGGCCTGTAGCGGGGCGATGTTTTCTTCTGCACAAAAAATAAAAAATTGTCCGATTGCGCTCTGGTAGCTCGTGTACGTCGAGGGCGCTAGCGAGTTGCTGAGTAGGGCAACCGCCGTAACCCCGAGTCTGTCTGATCCTAGGAGGTCTTGGAAAGTTTCAGCTAAATCGGTGGACCAGGGCGACTGTGCTGCTTCACGGCGTAAGCCGTAGCGCGGCGGTCCTGTACGCAGAGGGGGAACGTGCTGTACAGGCGTTGTTAATCGGTCCGGGCGTATCGCTCGGCCAATCGCACCGCGTCGGGTGTAGAGCCAAGAGGGGGTGTGAGCCGAAAGGCCACGATGCTCCACGCGGGTGGCCCGACCCCTTCGTGCTTGCCCAGCCTGCCTGGAAAGAACAGGTCGCGGGACGCTGGGAAGTGCACGGTCTCGGTGGCCAAGCGTGCGAACGCGTGGTACCACGTTTTGTTTCGCCATTAGGGGGCGATAACGGTTGCCGCTGCGTGAGCTTGGTCGAGTTTTGCTGCCAGCGCCGGTAGGGCAGACCAAGGAGGGTTGCAGTAGTTGTTCTCGCACTTCCACGCCGCGTCGGGGAGGTGCAGGCAGTCGATGTCTTCGCATAGGGGGTCGCGCCAGCGGGCATTGAAGCGTGGTAGCTGCGTGTTGAGCATCGAGGCGAAACGGTCAATAGTGTGCGGCCCCCACCGGCGTTGAAGGTAGGCGAAAACACGAGGGTTGAGCTGCCAGTCTTCGTAGTCCAATTCCCGGCTGAGCGCGTCGGCCCATATGTTGGCCGCCGAGCGGATGTAGCGCGGCCGGATGTTGATGTCGTTGCTGTCGAGGAGGTACCATAGGCGACGGAGTTCGGCCATCATGACGGGCGAGCGCGAGGTGAGCTTGGTGAGGGCGGCGACCACCGCCGTGTTGTCCTCGTGTAGGAGGACTTGTCGGCCTCGGAGTTGGGGTAGAAAAGATTCCACCGCGTGGCGCACCGCACGAAGTTCCTTCCACGTAATGTGTTGTTGGCGGTCGGTAGCGCTCCAAAAGCCCCGGGCTTGATAGTTGGAGTCTTCGTTGAGAACGGCCCCCCAACCGTAGTCGCTCGAGTCGGCGTGGAGGTAGGCGGTCTCGATAGGCTTGTAGATGGACCGCCCGTTGTGTTGAGTGGGGACCGTGCGCCACCACTCGAGGTCTCGGCGTAGTTGGTGGGTGAGGCGGACGCGTCCGCCCCACCCAACCCGTGTGGCTAACACGTTGTGTAGCTCGCGCAAAAAGAAGCGCGCGGGGGCGATGGCGAGGTAGAGGAACTGCGCCTTTCCGGCGAAAGCCGCAAGTTGGCGAGTAGGTAGCCACCGGGCGTTTGACGCAGCTCGGCCGAGGAGGGATGAGGCTTGTTGCGCGAGCTGTTGGAGCTTTGCGGGGGGGGCGCGAAACATGCCGTGATGGAGGTCCACCGTTAAGCCTAAATGGTCGCCCACTTGGGTAGGTGTCCAAACGCCCTTCTTGGGGTTGCGTTCGAGGCCGAGGCTGTCGAGTAGGGCTTGAACGCGCTGTCGCAGTAGGAGGGCGTCCTCGTAGGCAGGGCGGGGATCCGACCTTTTTTTGGGGGTTTCGGGTAAGTCGAATTTGTTTTTTTCAGTCCCGAATGGATACGAATTTGAGTAATCGGGGGATGAGTTGAGTTGAACCCCACAAATTTTTTTCATGAATTGAATAAAACCTAAAGTCACTAGGTGATGAGACTGGGTAAATACCCAGATTTTTTCGGCCGGTCCGAACAAATACTTGGGCATGCATATCTCGATACGGACGAATACCTTTCGATTTTTTTTGTGAATGAATATACAGATATTCCCGAACTTCAGTCGGATTTCCGAGCCGGAACATGCAAGGAGCTGCTGCTGCATTATGTACTGAAAGATGATCATTTACATCGGATGAATATGAATTAAAAAAGAAATTTCTATCCCATACAACTTCGGAAGACCCTCCGTCGCACAGTGCCCGAAATTTGAGTGTGTTGACGGGTGTGCTTAAGGGGCACACCACCCTTGGGCACTGTGCTTCATCACCGGGATTTGATTTTGAATCAATGATCCTCTTTCTGTTGTTGCGCGCATGCGCTTGAAAAAACATATTTGTGTGTGAAAGTGATGTTTGAAATCTACATGGCCAGTGTAGATTTTAACCACCGCTTTCACACACAAATTTACACAAATTTAGCGCATAGAAAATTTCTTGCATGCAAAGCATTCGACAGCAAAGAATGAGGACACAATGATGATTACACAATAACACAATTTGAAGTCATAATTACACTTTCACACGACATCACAATCGCCGACTGCGCCAATGACACTATAACAACCGCCTCTCAACGCCATATTTCCTATTTAAAATTCCTCTCCTTCATGCGTCCTTGACATCCACACGACCCTGCAAGCAAACAAAAAACAAGTCAACAATTATAATGCAAAAACATCCTCTTTATACATGTCGAAACAAACACGTTCATATGGTGTCTCACCTTCAAGGGTTTATGGACACCATCAATGCATGGTTCAACGTCGACTCTGACGACCCCTTCTTGAAGTCGTCGTGCATCCTTCCTGCTCGGTTGAAAACTCGTTCGCATGCAGCACTGGTTGCCGGCTGCGCCAGGAATTGACGAGCCATTTTGCTTAGTGTGGGGAACTGAACCGCGTGCATACTCCACCACGACAGAGGGTCAATGTCCTTGTTCGCCACTTGGGGAATGTCTCCGTAATTGTCCAACTCGTCCTGCAACAGCACCTCAGGAATGTCATCACAGTCAGTGGACTTCCTCCCAGACAGTATTGCGTGAAGACCTGAAGTGGCTTTCATCATGAGGCGTCCAGTTGCATGCTTCTTCAGTGGAGACTCCTTCACTTCCTCCACTTCATCGTCGTCCGCTTGCTTCCAATCCCTACTCCACACGTGACGAACAGCGGACATGGTTTTCTGTCTAAAGCCCGTAGCATTCACCAAGTGATGATCTGGGAAGGTAAAGTCCAGAATATATAAGTTGTATCGTATATAAGTTGTATCGTAGGAGTCGGCTAGGAAAAGGAAGTCGTCCATGTAGGGTAGGAGTCGAATTCCCCGCCACCGCGTGTTTCGGAGGAAGCGCTTGGTGGGGCGGCGACTGTGAGGGGAAGTGGCCGTTGGCACCGGTGGTGGGGGGCGACGAAGGTGGTTTGTGAACACTTGAGTTAGCTTGCAAAAGTAGTAAGCCGACCCCGACCAGCCCATGGGGAGGCACGCTAGGCGCCATAGCGTGCCGCGGTAGTTGACCGTGAAGAAGTCGCGGTCTTCCTCCCGGATGCCAAGGGTGTAGTACCCGTCGGCAAGGTCGAGGGAGACGAAGTAGTCGCCCGGCCGCGAGAGGTGACGTAGGTGCTTGAGCGTCTCGCACGTCATGGTGAAGGTCGAGCAATAACGGTTGAGTTCTCGAAGGTCGATAATCAAACGCCATTGGTTGCACCCGGGTTTTGGAACTAAAAACATCCGGGAAACGTAGCGAGGGTTGTCCGCTCGCTCCCAAGCTCCGCAAGCCTCGAAGCGGGGGAGCTCCGAGTTTAGAAACTCGAGTTGGGCCGGCGTCGCGTCGAGCATAGAGATGCCGTGGTTGAAGGGCTTGGGGCGTAGACCTTGCTTGAACTTTACGCGAACGCCATGGCGGATCCAGTTTAGGACTTGGCCGCTCGCTCCGATGCGCTCCCACTCCCGCCATCTTCGACGCACGCGGTGGCGCATGAAGGAAGACGTCGGGGAGCAGGAATCGGAGCGGCGGGCCACACCGTCATTTCTTGCCCGAGGTTTTAGCCGGGTCGGTCGGCTTTGGGGCGGGGGTGGCGCGTGCTGCGGCTGCTGCTGCTGCAGCGGCCTTGCGTTTGTCGGCGGCGGCTTTGCGGGCTCGCGCATCGGGGCCGGGAGGCTTGTCCGGTGTGACCTTCGCGAAGGCAGCTCCGGCGGCGGCCTTGCTGGCGGCGTGTAGGCTGACTTCCAGCGTGCGGTCGACGAACGCTTGGCGAAGCGCATCCAATGTGCCGGAGACCGCGGCAGGGCGCGGTTTGCAGAAGCGCTCGTGGGCCAGTTCGGCAAAGACGCGGTCCGCATCTGTGCTCGTTTGTCCGCCCTTGGTGAGGCGGAGGAAGCCCAATCTAGTACGGGCGGCCTCCTCCGTCGCCATGTGGGTGCGATGACCCGCTCGGATGAGGGTAATCGCTTCCGCCTGCTCTGGCGGTAGAGGTGTGCCGTGCGACAGCGTGTCCAGAGCCTCGCCGATTGCCGCGTTGGCGCAGCTGTCGAAGAAGGCATAGCACCCGATGTGTAGGTACTCGTCGTAGGCTGCCTGGGTGCGTTTGTCGCTTAGCGAGCGGGCGGTGTCGTCCGTGAGTGTCCACAGACGTGGCTCGTCGACGTCGCGAGGGGGACGTTCGAGGCCGGCTGGGATGACTTCGCCGTAGTAGGTGAAGTCGACGAATTCGGCCGCGGAGGGGTCGGGTTCGTCGTCAAGCAAGTCGATAGGTGGCACAGGGGCCTCCTTGCCACCCTCCGTCGCTGTGGTCGCGTCGGTGGGAATGGACTGCTGTTGATCAGTAATAGCGGGTGTGGCTGTCGGCTGTCGAAGCTGAGCGAGTAAGGCAGCGTTAGCCGCCAAAAACTGCTCAGTAATGCGTTGTTCCGATTCCAAAACCGCCGTACGAATCTGTTCGGCTGTGCGTTGTTCGAGTGTGGTAGCGTGAGGGTCGGCCGCTGCGGCGGATGTAGACTGCTCGGGCTGCATAGTGGGGAACTGCGTAGCTGAACGAGGGGAAGTGTCGCGTGACGCTCGAGTGCGCATGAGACAAAAGTAAGATTGACACCCTACTCGACTACTAGAGTCGAGACTGCATTCGCGCGAAGCCTAGATTGGCTGAGCGCGAAAGCAGAGAGTGCCTAGGCTCGTGGCTAGCTACGGCTTATAAGGCACGGGCTAGCTAGAGCTGACCGTTGGGGAAGTCGTTGGTCGTTGGCGGTGTCTAACTGCTTGGGCAAGGTGGTTGCCCTGCAGGTGAGACGCGCCGATATTAACGGTAACAGTAACCGCTAGAGTTACTGTCCCGTACACATGATATTGGATATGCAAACCTCTAGATTCAAATCAATCTGACCATAAATCCCTACCCCTTTGCAATGGACGGTTTCTCCTACCATCAAACCCAAAAACATTACATACTCTTTGATGAGGGCTGACCTGTCCAAAGTCTACCCTTTTGTTCAAGCATGCATTGTTTAATTCCCGTAGGTCGGCGTGCATGTCTCCGGGGTTAAGCCGGAGCCACAACTTCAAGACGTCTACCCGTCCGTCCGTCACAGGTAGACCTTCCTTCAGCCCCACATGCCCTACACATGTAACCAACACGCACCGCAGTTGTATCTGCATATGGGTCGTGCTCAGCGGCGCCATCATATTGAAATGCCGTCCATGTTTTGACTATCCTTTGCTAACGTAGTGTGACGGTGACGCCATGCAGAAGTGGAATCCATGAGATGTCCTCGATGCCTTGGGGGTCCACGACGGTATCGTCGGGGAGAAAGCAATCGCCCTCGTCGTCGGATGAGTCTCCCTCTATGCCGAGGCCGTCACCAGTGTGAGTAGAAGCATCTCCCGCGTAAGTAGGCGGCGATATGCTAGTTGGGATGGAGACGGCGGAGGACTCCCACCCCGTTAGATTGATCGGAGCTATGGGTTCGATAGTTGGCGTACCGATAATACTGACTACCGACCATGTAATAATTGCTGCAAGTAGCACAATGTCCGTAACTGCCCCGGTATTTTGCACGGCTGGCCGGGGGGGTGAATGGACATTCGCACCGCAACGCGATGTGCGCTGCTGAATTCTGTGGATGGTGGGGTAAAACGGCCGGCGTTGTCGGACTCGACGCGTAAGGCGCGTGTAGACTCGTGTTACGGCGGCATTCCACTCCAATTTGCCACCGACAAACCCTCGCCGATAGACTCGCCGTCCGTCCCATAGGTTCGGTCACGTTGTTGTCGTCTTGCACCATCTTTTAGGGGTTGAAGGGGGCCTATGCGGGCGGAGACACGCGCTCATGTCGTCACTGTCTTCGTTATGGTGGTGGTGGTGGATCGCTGACACGCGGTCTCGGCAGATCATCGCGCGTTTGAACCGCTTCCGCCTCACCAAATAGTATAATTTAACGTGTAAAGCAGAGGACAGCCCAAGGCACACGCTCCTAAAATATATATTTTACTAACTTTTCCTCGCGTGGAGGTGACCCAATTTTACGAGACTCTGGCTAGAATGAGTAATGCGCCCTCCGTGTATTTATGGAAGCATGTGTTTTATTGTAAGCATGTGGAAGCATGTGTAATTACAAGGGTCGGATGGGATTCTAGGTTTCAGGCTTAGGGCTTAACATTTAGGATATCATAAACTCTAAATCCTTATGTAGGGCTATATGAGGCGACCGCGCTAGGGCTGGCGCGCACCACGCGGTTAGGAAGCATTGCAACGGTAATTATGAGACCTCTTGCATTAATGTAATTATATGTGTTTTAACCAAGGGGGGGGGCGCATTACTCATCCTAGGACTTTGGTGTATGGTTAGTCATACAAATGCAGTTTATATCACACACATATCCCCGAGGCACTAGAGCGATAGCGGTAAATATTGCCTTAAGCATTGCAAGCGCCATGCCAGCAACTCACCGCCGCTACCGCCATCGTGGGATAACAACCCCAACACCGGCATTGGGAACACACATTCACGGTCGCTCGCAAGCGGCCATCACGAGAACACTAGCGACCACCGAGACGTCGCTCACAAGTGGAGAAGCACTCACACACACGGAGGTGGCTTATCAATTGCCCGAGTCACTTCTAGCACCATGGCCGGCATCGCACCGGCGGCGCCGCCGCCGCCTAGCAAGGGGACTAACAGCCCCGACTTCATCAAAGTAGCTACAAGTCCCATGACGTTCATCAACGGCTACCTCCTCAAAATCCGCGGCAACACAAAAGTCGTTCGACACATAAGCAATGGCCACACCAAAGTTGCTTGCCACAGCAGGAGTGGTCCCTCACAAGGCGATGCCTACAAAAGAAGCAAACTTACCGATAAACCTCTAGCGTGCATAAATGCACGATCAATGATCTAGGGGGCTATTAAAGGATATTGATGCCCGTTCACGTATTCCTACATATATTGATGTGCGCATTAGATATATTCTTCATACATGCGGTAGCGTGCGTGTCTCTATTCACTTCTCCTTATTCCCTCATCGAGATGTGACCATCGCTACGAGCCACCCCGCGCACGCGTAAGCATGCATCGTGAGGGGGCTGCGGCCCCCTCCCCGACCGTGCTCCGATAATACGGGTAAATTTTCACCCACCGCTCACGTTAACGCTTAGGTGTTAAGCAAGTGTGTTCTTGGTAGTCAGACCTACAAATTTTTAATCTTACAAAATAATAAAACCTCAATTGCGAAACAATGTAGTGCTTCCTTTTGCCGTGCTTTGGATTCCGTGATCCTTTTGTCACTCTTGCTCTTATGGTTTCCCTCCCCTTCTTCATGTCCATGCTCATGTTGTGCTTCTTGTACTTCAACTTTTTTTATCGCGAAACACCTTTTAATGAATTTCAACCACGGTAGTTTTTCCGTATACTCGCACGATTAGCGCTCTCACCTCCACTTGCCTCCCCTTTATTCTCCTTTGTTGATGGCCGTTTGAACTGTCGGAATCGGGAACGGGTAGTTACACGCATGACGTGCCGGCCCCAGAAGTAGCTACAAGTCCCATGACGTTCATCAACGGCTACCTCCTCAAAATCCACGGCAACACAAAAGTCGCTCGACACATAAGCAATGGCCACACCAAAGTTGCTTGCCACAACAGGAGTGGTCCCTCACAAGGCGATGCCTACAAAAGAAGCAAACTTACCGATAAACCTCTAGCGTGCATAAATGCACGATCAATGATCTAGGGGGCTATTAAAGGATATTGATGCCCGTTCACGTATTCCTACATATATTGATGTGCGCATTAGATATATTCTTCATACATGCGGTAGCGTGCGTGTCTCTATTCACTTCTCCTTATTCCCTTATCGAGATATGACCATCGCTACGAGCCACCCCGCGCACGCGTAAGCATGCATCGTGAGGGGGCTGCGGCCCCCTCCCCGACCGTGCTCCGATAATACGGGTAAATTTTCACCCACCGCTCACGTTAACGCTTAGGTGTTAAGCAAGTGTGTTCTTGGTAGTCAGACCTACAAATTTTTAATCTTACAAAATAATAAAACCTCAATTGCGAAACAATGTAGTGCTTCCTTTTGCCGTGCTTTGGATTCCGTGATCCTTTTGTCACTCTTGCTCTTATGGTTTCCCTCCCCTTCTTCATGTCCATGCTCATGTTGTGCTTCTTGTACTTCAACTTTTTTTATCGCGAAACACCTTTTAATGAATTTCAACCACGGTAGTTTTTCCGTATACTCGCACGATTAGCGCTCTCACCTCCACTTGCCTCCCCTTTATTCTCCTTTGTTGATGGCCGTTTGAACTGTCGGAATCGGGAACGGGTAGTTACACGCATGACGTGCCGGCCCCAGAAGTAGCTACAAGTCCCATGACGTTCATCAACGGCTACCTCCTCAAAATCCACGGCAACACAAAAGTCGCTCGACACATAAGCAATGGCCACACCAAAGTTGCTTGCCACAACAGGAGTGGTCCCTCACAAGGCGATGCCTACAAAAGAAGCAAACTTACCGATAAACCTCTAGCGTGCATAAATGCACGATCAATGATCTAGGGGGCTATTAAAGGATATTGATGCCCGTTCACGTATTCCTACATATATTGATGTGCGCATTAGATATATTCTTCATACATGCGGTAGCGTGCGTGTCTCTATTCACTTCTCCTTATTCCCTTATCGAGATGTGACCATCGCTACGAGCCACCCCGCGCACGCGTAAGCATGCATCGTGAGGGGGCTGCGGCCCCCTCCCCGACCGTGCTCCGATAATACGGGTAAATTTTCACCCACCGCTCACGTTAACGCTTAGGTGTTAAGCAAGTGTGTTCTTGGTAGTCAGACCTACAAATTTTTAATCTTACAAAATAATAAAACCTCAATTGCGAAACAATGTAGTGCTTCCTTTTGCCGTGCTTTGGATTCCGTGATTCTTTTGTCACTCTTGCTCTTATGGTTTCCCTCCCCTTCTTCATGTCCATGCTCATGTTGTGCTTCTTGTACTTCAACTTTTTTTATCGCGAAACACCTTTTAATGAATTTCAACCACGGTAGTTTTTCCGTATACTCGCACGATTAGCGCTCTCACCTCCACTTGCCTCCCCCTTATTCTCCTTTGTTGATGGCCGTTTGAACTGTCGGAATCGGGAACGGGTAGTTACACGCATGACGTGCCGGGCCCAGAAGGGGGCTGGCTGTGGTGACTAGAGAAGTGAGAAGAGAGGGATAGCGGCCGGCGAAGGCACCGACAGGGCCGGCCGAGCCACTAATAGGGAATAGAGTACCGCTTATAGAATAACACTAAGTACTAGGATGACAAATAGCTATCTTGTACATAAGCACTAGGCAACGGGATGCTAGTGCTAACACCCCCCCTTAATTAAGGTAGCCGAGGTCTTGACGTCGTCCTAGCTTGCGTCGAGGAAGGTGCCATATTGGTC
Organism: Tetraselmis chui; assembly: GCA_026401115.1. Lineage (NCBI taxonomy): Eukaryota > Viridiplantae > Chlorophyta > Chlorodendrophyceae > Chlorodendrales > Chlorodendraceae > Tetraselmis > Tetraselmis chui. Next base: position 380,092 of record JAPMLY010000048.1, on the reverse strand, counting down.
GAAGTTGCAGTGCTTGTAGCATGTGTCTCATGCCGGTTAGGTGTAGCGACATGGGCTCATAGGAACGTGCCGCTACCGGCGAGTTGCCGGTATGAAGCGGTTTCAAATGTACTGCGTAATGTATTAGTCTGACATGTATTGGGAAAAAACTGTCCACGGGCGAATTAGCCAACGCATCAGAGAGCGACCGGCGAGGAAGAAGGAAAGCCAACAAGGTAGTTAGGAGCGTGTAAGCACGCAAAAGCATAGACGGGCGCTGCTCGTGTTGACTTTCCCCTTTCGCCGTGGGAAAGGTAAGCTCCCCGCTAAGTTAGGTGAGCGTTGCGGCGTTGCCTCGGGAAAAAAAAATAACAATATTAATTAAAGTACGCACGGGCAGAATTTTCGCGGGTCGGTTTTAAACAACCAAATCCGGTCGAGAGCATCGGTAGGCTGAAGGCTAGGTGATACTGAAAGCTTGGTGGGGCGAGCGTGCCGCCGGGCACTTTACACACGCTCTTCTCCTTGTTACGTGGGAGATGGTAGGACAGTCGCGGATAACCATCTCGAAAGCGAAGCGTGGTGTCGGTTGGACGATGAATCACTAGCGTCATAGCGTGGCGCCGAGCGCTTTACACACGCTCTACTCTTGTTTACGTGGGAGTAGGTAGGACTAGCGTGGCGCCGAGCGCTTTACACACGCTCTTCTCTAGTGTAACTTGGTGGAGGGCCCATAACCTGTCGGAATCGGGAACGGATAGTTATACGCAGGTCGTGCCGGGCCCACAAGGGGGCCGGTTGTGGTGACTAGAGAAGTGAGAAGAGAGAGATGGCGGCCGGCGAAGGCACCGGCAGGGCCGGCCGACCGCCACTAATAGGGAATAGAGTACCGCTAATAGCATAACACTAAGTACTAGGATGACAAATAGCTACCTTATGCATAAGCACTAGGCAACGGGATGCTAGTGCTAACCTACATGAACTCCTTTCTTTCCTTTTATCCGCGTTTCAAGCGTCGCGTGGGCGTTTCTTGTGCTTTATTTGCTAATTTGCGCATAATGTAGTGCTTCTTTTGCCGTGCCCTGGATTTTGTGACCCTCTTGTCAGTCTTGCCCTCTTGGTCCCCCCCCCCCCCCCCCCCCCCCCCCGCCCCTCAATGTAAGGCCTCCGGCAAGACCGCCACAATAGTGCACTCCAACTCTAACTCACACACCTAGAAGAATCGAACGGGGGGAGATGGGAACCATAACCGCCGACTTCGGTAATAAACCCATTAAATCATTCACATCCCACACATTTAGCGAACTAGTCCGTCACCTTGACACACCCTCCTTTTATCAGAGTCAAGTGAACACTATTAGAGTTTACGCCGACGAAGGCCTCGACCATTCCTCCATAACCCGCTTCCCCGCAGCCTTGCCATAGGATATTCTGCCCACCCAATTTAGACCCTCGGCACATAAACCCGAATGTATCAGACTCCTAGAAATCCGCCTCATCGGCCATATCTCCTCTCGACGCAGATATTCCTCTATTCGTAAAATTCAGATACAAGAATGGAAATCTAATGACCAAATAGTATCCTTCAAGACAACTATCATAGAAAAATGTACCCCATTGCAAACGCACTGCGCTCACACTAGCTGGGCACACAAGTGGACATCCAACCCATAGTTATGCGCCGCATCGGCACACCCCACTCCCTCACACACACACACACACACACACACACACACACACACACACACACACACACACACACACACACACACACACACACACACACACACACACACACACACACACACACACACACACACACACACACCATCGTCACTGCCCTATTCAACCCATAACTCACCCACTAGACAAACCCTCCAAAACCCCAACCCGAGACACTGGCCGCATCCTCTCCCTCCTACACATCCACTCTGTCCAATGGCTCCACCATCTACTCTGTATCTATTGTATCAAATCCTTTACCATTTACAAACAACGTATTCACCAACATTTATAACTCTACCCACCCATCTAATACCACACCCTACCCTACCCCGCAAGATCCACCTAAGGGGGAGTAATGCCCCACAACACCTTCGGAGAGGATGGACAAGGAAACCCCCGGCTTAAATTTTGTATTCTAAGTCCTAGATGGCATGTGCAAGAAGGCACTAAGACAGCAGCCAGAATCACAGCATGTGCCTGGTAATTGTTGTAAATCATTCTCATTTCATTTTTCTCCCGCCATTTCCCCCATTGCCCACGTTCCTGGCCTTTCTTTCCAATAAATAAAATTTCAGTATATTCGCTGGAATTGTCTATATCGATCCCGGGGATCTACATCCCCGGGATGGAGATCCCCCATGTACGGCACGTACGCCCTTGTGCATCCGACGTACGCGTACATGCATGCGATACAGGAGCGACCGCTGGCCCGGCCGGTTCTAGTCAGCGCACGGCCCATCGCCTCTGTAGTAGGAGTCAACACAGCGGATGCGCGCGCCCAGTCGCCTCGCGACGTTGCGTAGGTTGGCGTCTTGCATGTGTCCATCACAGATTTGCATAGATAGAGAAGCAACAAATGAGTGAAGCACCGTTGCTGCCGACGAAAGCATCTCCGCTCGCTCGCGGCATAGAGGCCGAGGCCGCCCGGACAACCCTTCTCCGTCCGTCAACGCCGAACCTGGCACCTTTCCGGACCTTTCCGGACCTACTTGACCTCTCCGGTGCCACCACGCTTGACATATGCCGGAAAGAGAGCCAGGAGTGGGCCAAGGCTTGTGGTTTGCGAGCCTGAAGCGGCAGTTGCTGGAGCTCTTGTCCGAGGCTGGCATTGTTAGACCGGTGAGTGGTCCCCGCCCACCCACACAGACATATCCGCCCTTTCCTCTCTTTTTGTCTCGCACACACACACACACACACACACACACACACACACACACACACACACTCCACGGCGTTCTTAATTACCGCAAAAGCGTGCGCGCTAATTTTGGTCGGAAAACATGTACTAGCGACGTTTTCGACGCGGCACCAAACCGCCGTACGCCCTCGTTAACCCGTGGCCACCCCAGCCGCGATTGTGTAGCGCGAACACAGACATTGTCCTCCACAACCAGCAAACCTTCAACTCTTTCATAAACGCACTTGTTGTCGGTGATGGGCGGTCAATTGGTGCTCAGGCGGCTACAAGCGGGTCGTTCTTGCAGCACGGAACGGTAAGCATGCTACCGTCTCACCACTCTCTTGTCAACCACCACCGCCTACTCCGGCTTGAATACTGGAGCATCCACTTGCCCTTCCAACCGGTGAACAAGATACAATAGTAGGAAAGAGTATTTTTTAGCTGACGTCCAAAGCGGATTTTTGTTTATCCTTTCCAATCGTTCTTTCTGTGCGCTCTGTTCTACAGGTGCAGATTGCGAAAAAACGCCGACGCGGATGAGCGGTGCGTTTTGTATGCCTTTGTGCGAAAATGCGTACACTGTGCCTTGTCGTCACCACTTACCGCCGCCGTTTTTCTTCGTCAAAGTGGCAGGTCAACCGCCGTAGATGGAGTAGCGACTGTTGGCAAGGGAGTTTTGACGTTTGCTGTGACTAAAACGCTTCAAAACGACAGTCGTGGTCGGCTTGGCCTGACGGGGACCTACAGCTATTGCGGTGACGTTGACGGGCTACCCAGTCACTACGTCTTCTAGGTTCGCATGGCCCATTCTGACTCACTATGCTGAGCCCAAAGGACATTTTCAGGTGAGAAGCCTCAGTTAAAACGCCGCGATAACTCCCAGCAGGTTTTGGAGTGACGGAGATGTCGGACGCGCTGCGGTCCGTCCGTATAGGGCTGCGATTGTACCACACCAACCCCACCACCTAACACTTCACCACCATGACAGCACCAAAGCATATTAACATAGCTATGTAATAATCAAGTCTTATAACGTTTTGCGCTTCCTTGCATACTCGGGCAGTTTCAACATGATTGCATCGGTCTTCTGATGGGGTATATGTGTGTGTGTGTGTGTGTTTGGGAACAACGGGCGCATCAGTGTGTGTGTGTGTGTGTGTGTGTGTGTGTGTGTTGTGTGTGTGTGTGTTTATGTGTGTGTGCGCGCGTGTGTGTTGTGATTGGAGAACATGCCCACTTTGGCTGAGGGCGAGCTGGTCATCGTGCTGTGTTCTTGATGGTTACTGCCATACCATACCCTTGCCTTTTCAGCAGCCGCAGCACCGTCGTCACTAGATGCATAAATCACAACAACAATGGCAGTGCAAATGGACCATCTGCGGTGGCAATACAGCAGGAGCGAAATGTGCATCCCCATGTAGCGGGAATAGTGGCATTTTCAGGAAGCATAAACAGCAATAAGTAAAAATAACAGCAGTGGCAGTAACAGCAATTGTGAAAGCATCGGCATGCCAGCAACATCAGAAGCATTAGCAAATTGTAGCATGATAAACATACATCAACAACATTCTTGACAACAAAGCCAACAAGCACAACATATGCAAGTAACAAAATCATTATCAATTACAATAGCAGCAACACTAACCTGCAACACCAATGGGTTGTGGCTGACAGGATGTCACGATGCATGTATGCACGTAAACCAAATAAAGCAAACAATTACACAGAACCGTGTTATCATTTAAAGTTAGTTGCTGATCCTATCTGTCAAGAGTAGACTGTATAGGGATACACCCCCCTCCAGAGTTTCGCGGCATGCGCAGAGTCCGACTCGATTGCCGCCGTCACGCCGTGCGAAGCCTGCTAGCTTTTGCCTTTTCGCTACATAACCGTTGCTTCTCTTACAATACCTGTCGCTAGTCTACTACTTTGCTCCGTCTCTTTTGATTCGCCGCCGTGAGGCGTTCCACCTCGACCAGCATAACTGAAAGCCACGCAAGCGCTCGGCGAGTACGGGCCGGTATGTACCGCGACGCTTCCTCTCACGCGATTGCCTCAGCTTTCCCCCGGCGTGCTGGCCTTGCATCCTCCACAGAAGTTGAACTCCCCGTGTAGCTGTGCGTGTACGGCTGCCCTGCGTGGCGGGCTGATACTCGTCGACCTCGTCGGGCATTGCGCTCACAGATTGTTAAAATGTAATATCACGCAGCATGTTGTGACCAGCAACTACATATAGGTTTTAACCTGAAATAACATGACAATGGGTCAACTTACGTGCTTTAGAGGCCCTATCCCTGCTCATTCATCGACTAAGGCCTTAGGGTTGGCTGCGCTTGTTATAACATTTTCCATCTGACAATCTGTGGTTTTGGTACGCAGCAAAAACTTGAGCAGTCAGAGATCGATCTTGGCGGGCATCGCGAGGTGATTGATGCTGTTGTGCAGCTCATATGTACAGAGTGGTTCATGTCAGAGAGGAGACGAAATAATTGATCGAGATTTCTCTCTCTCGCCCTGGTGATGGGAGGTCAAACAGCGCGGAAGCCGCAAGCGCGTCGTATAGAAACATGCCTCGAGTGTTTTCTTGAAGTTGATGCAGCTACTGTCGATGTAAACAATACTGGTGCGTAGCTGACTTGACTCGTTGTATGCCAAAAAATTCCACGTGCCTGCGAAGGGGGAGGCTACACCAGAACCCCCCACCATGCGCATAGTGACGCTGCGCGGAACTGCGCACACGTCGAGAGTCTGCCATGCGACATGCGCAAATACGAGCAGATAGCATGAAACCCTATCAAGTGCATTACTCGGACGTTTGCTTCTCCCAACGCATACACACCATACAATGTATATGCCCATTTGCAAGTAAAAAAAAACACGTGAGCGTCGTTGTTATGTGTGAGAGGAGGAGAAGGGCAGACCGCCCATCGCACACGACAAGACTATCTTCAGGTATTGTCGCCGATGTATATCTAACTAGAGTCTCTAGAGAAATTCGAAAAAACATGAACTGCAGAGGTCCCACACCAAACCATTCGCTCCCTCACCTTCTCCCCCTCATCCTCTCTTTACCACATACTCAATCACGGAAACACACATACACACACACACACTCACACACCCCAGTACACACACACACGCACTAGCAAACATACACACACACACACACACACATACACACACAGATAAGCAAATGCAAGTACACACATTCACAATATCTCTCTCTCTCTCTCTTCCTCTATCTCACAAACACCAGTTGACGCACACACGCACACACACACACACACACACACACACACACACACACACACACACACACACACACACACACACACACACACACACACATGCACCAGCAAACACATCAACACATCACACACCAGAAAATGCAAATGCACACACAAGCAAACACACACCTACACAAGTCAACGCGTACACATACCAGCAAACACACACATACATTAACAATCAAGCCAACAAACATGCACCCATTTAGACCAGCGAATGCACTCGCGCACACACACACACATACACTACCACACACCAGCAAACACACACACACGCACGCACGCACCAGCGAGTACAAGTACACACTCACACACACACACACACACACACACACACACACACACACACACACACACACACACACACGCACGCACGCACGCACACGCAAACACACACACGCACCTATCAGCATACACGCACATACACATACTCACCAGGAAATTCAAATGCACACAAACAAACAAATGCACACACACACACACACACACACACACACACACACACACAAAATTAACGCGCCTACACACCTGAAACCCCCCACACACACACACCTACCACCATACACGCACATACCCATACACGCCAGGAAATGCAAATGCACAGACACACACACACACACACTAATTAACGCGTATACTCACCCAAAAACACACACACTGACACACGCACAAGCTCTCTCACTCACACACACACACACACGCACACACCTACCAGCATACACGCACAGACACATACTCACCAGGAAATGCAAATGCACACACACAAGCAAATATACACACACTCGCACTAGCAAACACACCACAAAACACACACACGCACACGCTCACACACCCACCTACACACACCCACACACACATGCACCAGCAAACACATCAACACATCACACACCAGAAAATACAAATGCACACACAAGCAAACACACACATACACAAGTAGGCACGTCGATGGTAGGCGGCGTCGATGGTTCCGGAGTAGTGGAAGGAGGGGCGCCGTCATGGGGGACGGATTATCCTCTTCTATTGAGGACATCGACGAGCTCGCCGACGATATTCTTATTTATTCACAGTCTTTGAAGTTGAAAACAGGAAGAGGGACTTCTTATTTTGATATATCTCGCTTTACATTTTCAGGATACTGCGTGCCGCCCGGGGCTACGTGTCCGTACAGGTATACAGGTAAAACGCAAAAAATGCACGCGTATATCACTCTAGGAATCCGTACAAAAAAGGGCTAAGCGTCACGCGGTGATGGCGCTCTGTAGAGGACGGGGGTTAGTGCTGAGTCAGGTGTTACATGGTGTTACACACTGTATTTAGGCACTTCGATTTTTCAAATTAATTTGGTCGCTTATCGTATTGTAATAGTACAAGAAATGTCCAAAATTGGCAAGGGGATGTAGATCCCCGGGATCTCTCTAGCAAATTCCTATTCGCTGTATCATTTGTCGCTAATAAATAATATACATGTGTTTCTCACTTATGTGTACGGGTAGCCGTACATGCCATCAAGGTTCAAATCGCAGCGGTGTCTATATTATAGTACCGATGATCTGCTGAGTTTATGTCCAGCACGGCGGCAGTAAAGCAGTAAGTAATGCAGTTCGTTGCGTACCTGGGTACCGGAGCCTCGAACCGTCGTTGACTGGGGTTGGGCCGCGCAGCGCCAGACCAGAGTCAAACAGCTTTGCTCGACCGCACAGGCTGTGTCTCTCCACAAAACAGCACGAGGCGGAGCAACAGCACTGCGCGCCCGTCTGCGCTGACCAGTTTTGACAGGATACTACACCTGGCGTGCTTTCGAAGCGTCGTGGGCTGGCCAACGGGGCAGCGGGCAAGATGCGGCGCTTCTCGCCACTGCCTTTTCGCGCACAGGCCGGCGGGTTCCCGCTGTCGCTGCTCTTCGTGGCGTTCCTACTAGCGTGCGCGCAGGTGGCGTTCGTGCAGGGTCATCCAGTCATAAGGGGCGCTCCCAGTCAAGCCGGCGTCCGCTTTCCTGTAGTAAAGCTCCCCGCGAACGGAGAGTACGAGTACGAGTCTGTTGGGAGTTCGAGCGGTGAGGGGAGCAGCGAGGCGGAGGAGAGGGTGCCGGCGGAGTTGGAGCTCATGGGCGACCGGCTACTATCCCCTGACGAAACCATCCCCGAGGAGCTGCTCATCCCTGCGCCCCCACCCCCACGATATGTAGTGGATTACGCTACCGAGTTCCCTGATATGTGCGTCCGTCGAACTGTGCGAGTCCGTGGTACGTCGTTTAAGGAGTCCTTCCTTTATTGGGGCCGCCTCGACACCTTCGGACTCACCAAGGAGTCAGCCAAGCGGAACCGCAACGCTGACTGGGACATGCGTTCCCAGGCCGCCGCGGAGTGGGTACGTCCCGGCTCCACCGTTCTCGATCTCGGTTGTGGTCCGCTGATGCAGGTTCGCGACTTTCTCCCGCCCAACTGCACCTACCTCCCATCCGACGTCGTCCCACGCACTGAAGACCCCGCCGATACCTACATCTGCGACCTCAACGCCGGGATGTACCCCAGCGTCGTTGGCCCGGACGTGGTGATGGCGCTCGGCGTCGCGGAGTACATCAACGACCCAGTGTTTTTCCTAACCTCCCTCGCGCGACTCTACGCCCCCGCCCGCGTCGTCCTCACCTACGTCGTCCGCTCCAAGCTCTACCAGAAACACGACCAGCTCTTCCTGACTCGTGAGTACATCTTGCGCGTGATGGAGAAGAATGGCTACAAACTCATCAAGGTGCGCGCTGGGTTTGCCTATTGGTGCAAGTGCTATTTCGTTTTCACAAGCGTGGAAACACTTTTCCTTTTCGTGTTCATTCCGTCCAGCTCACGCCTAAATGTCGCCGTTCCGTCGTATCCCGCGTGACAGGTTCAAAATACGATCGCCGGTCAGCCGCGACAGCACCTCTTTGTGTGGGATTTCGTCGGCAAGGAAGCCATCGAGGCGATGAAGGAACAGGAGGAGGCGGAGAATGGTGTGGTGGAAGGCGTTACGGTCGCCTCGCCCAGGAGAGTTGGCGTGTCGGTGACGGTGAAAAAGGGAAGCGAGGGGACTGCCGCGTTTCCATTTCTGACGCTAGCGTCACTGCTGGTGGTGGTTGCAGCGGCCGCGCTATTCTCGCTCCGCACACGCGCGCGCGGCCTATTGAGCGTGATTCGAAAGGGGAGACGGGGCGGGGAGTGTGTCGCGCTGACAGACCCTTTCCTTAGCGACACTAGTGCAAAGCCCGACCGCAGAAACTAATCATTAATTCTATGTTGGAAGTCCAAAAATACTATGCAGGTGTTGTGTTGAAGGATTATGTACCGCGAACGGAGCACTAGAATATGATTTTCATGATGTTGTGCATTACTCAGCACTACAACAATAAATTCGCAAGCAGCACTTAAAACATATTTCGTGGCAAAGATCAATTAAGTAAACCCTGATGCAACTGATGCGGCAAGTTCATGACTAATGTTTTGCTGTCTATGGCGACACCGCATGTGTAAAAATAATGCTTGCTTCGTCGCTTGTCTCTGTGAGAATTGCATTGTCGACTCGGGCATTGTCCTTGCATGCGTATTAGTAAAGAGCGGCATGTTATTCAATGGCCATCTTAATGCACGCCTTACAAACGTGCCAAGACTTGATTGCCAGTAGGAAAATGCTGGCATCAATAAGCAATATTTGATAATTGACACAGTCGCACTTTTTGCAATTCATACACAGGAAATCTCGCGTGGACAATTAACTATGCTCGTGATCGGCGTGTATCCCAGAATATATGCAACTCAAAGAAATAAGGACAGTAGACGCGGTCCCATAGAAACACTCCCAAGTCTTCCTCAACGAAGAATGATACGCGCGTGTCTTTCGTTCCTTCGGAACTATGCGGAGAGTTCACATATGTTTGTTCAAGCTGGGCGGAGTGGCTCCGCTTTGGATGGATACTATGGGGCTTCCTCATACTTGGTGACCACGCGCGAGCTGAAGGGTGGATGTAAGTACTGACTGGCGTGTGTGTTCACAATGGATTGGTTTCCGTCGTACGCAAAGCTCAGCCTATACGATTTTAGCACGTGGTACGACAACGGCTTGACAATGATAAGGTGCGGGTCATGGCGTCATGCAATATCGGCAATGGCGGAGATTTTTGGCATGATGGATTAGAATTAAACATCACGGACGACTCATCCAATGTTGGCAGAGGTAGTGGTAAATCATTCCTAAGCTTTTAGGGGGGTGGATGGCAATCTTATCGTGGATATTTGTCAAATGTGCATTGGGTGATGGACTGAGCTATGTGTTGCTACCACTCGGATGGATGTACTACTTCATTGGATAGAAATCGGAGTGATTGAGTTCCTTTCAGGTCGTTGCCTCATAGGGCGATGTATCGGGTCCAATTCTTCTAAAAATGGCTCTAGCACATATGAGCGTTTTTCCGATCACAGATGGGAGCCTAACAGAAGGGGGCGAACGATAACCCAAACACAGCGGCCGCAACATAGACATGGGCAATTCATCTTGGCAAATCTGCGTTGTGTTTGCACATAGTGTGCTAAACATCATTGATTACAATAAATAGAAATGGGCAATTCATCTTGGCAAATCTGCGTTATGTTTGCACATAGTGTGCTAAACATCATTGATTACAGTAAATAGAAATGGGCAATTCATCTTGGCAAATCTGCGTGGTGTTTGCACACAGTGTGCTAAACATCATTGATTACAATAAATGCAGTAGAACTATCGTATGCATGCTGAGCCGAAATTCCGCCCACGGAGATATATTACGTAAGGATCCTTACATATATACTAAATATGTACCAAAATGCGACCGCCGTGCTTTTCCACGAAGGCCGTACATTATTGGGAGTGGCACGCGAGCCATATATATTATAGTACCCGTATATCTTGTGAACTCCTTTCAAATATATGTGCAAAGAAGTTCGGTGAGCACCGCCATGAGAAGCCGACTCAAGCGCGACTCCAAAGCAGCAATATATCTCAAATTGTGCACTGATACGGCGCCAAATGTCGATACGGGGTGAGCTTAGCTATAATGCGTTCCGTCTTGTGTAATTGAGGGCGCCAACAAGAACTGTTCACATATGTCTTTGCTTCAATTACACAGCATTCACTTTCTTTTCCTCTGTTGCATTCAATTGATTGTTGTGCTTCCTGCATGAAGGCAAACTGCCACACGATCCTCATCGTGTGTGTACACACGGCGAGAGAAAATGAAATGATTTACAACTTGTACCACCTATACACTCGTTATTATTGTCTAAGGGCCCTCTTGTGGCGAGTAGTGTCGTATTTAAGTACGTTACATGACTGGCATTATAGTACTCGCGACGAAATTTTACCGTATTTTCCACGGAAGCTGTACAGCGTACCAACAGTTACACAAGCAATTGTAAATCTCGAGGTAATTCTACGCATAGTTTCCGCACAATAGTAGGTAAGTACACGCATGCTTCAAGACGCCCCGTGATATCGCGCACGACGCCAACTGACTACGAGCATAAAGTGCGACAACTTTGTGTCAGCACCAGCATGGGGAGATGCGAAGCATGAAAAGACCGGAGGTGTCGCAACTTGTCTTCTTAAGTATAGTTCAATGCAAGGGCGGCGACAATCGTTACGTTTGCAATTTTTTAAAATTGCACTATTAATAATCAAACAACATTCGCTTCAGCCTCTTTCTCTAGTGCGCCTTATCCGCACTTGTCCGCATTGTTTTTCTTTTCATTTTGCAGGGAAAGAAGCTGCCACACTCTCTCACAAGCCATCTCGGCCTTCATGTGCCATGTGGAAGTTTTTCCCGGAGTAGGCTTCCGCATCATCCTCGAAAGTAAACGATTAAACGTCACCTAAAATGTGTCAAACGTTTATGCACCATCCGTTTTATCATATTTTCTTATCAATTCAAGGTTTTTTAGATGTCAATAGCTACGGCTGGTTCTTCAATGCTTTAAGGAGGAGGGCTTGAAGTTACGCCTTAAAAAGTGCTTCTTTGGCCTTCAAGAGATGCAATATCTGGGCTATAATGTGTTTGCCGGTAAAATTTCCGTTTCGACAAAGTAAGTCGAGGCCGCTATAAACTAGCCAGTGCCTACGACGCGGAAGGAGGTTCGCAGTTTCGTGTAATTCTGCAATTTATATGCCAGATTTATTCATCATTTTAGCGACCTTACGGCTCCATTGACGGACTTACTGCGCAAGTCCCAGCCACAGAAGGTTACGCTGACGCCTGCATGTTTGGAACCCTTTGAGACTCTTCAGTTACGGCTAATTTCCGCGGCATGCCTGATCCTTCCGGAGGTCAGCTCGGACGCGACGTTCACCGCAGCTACAGATGCTTCAAAATTGGGGATTGCAACAGTCATGTTGCAAGACCAAGGGGGAGGACTTCAACTAGTCTCTTACTTGGCGCGTAAGCTGAATCCAGCTGATCGTGGTAGTACTTACTCTGCGTACAACTCAGAAGCTTTGGCCGTATGCGAAGCTGTCCAGCATTGGAGGTGCTATCTTGAAGGGTGCTTCAAGTTCCTTGTCGTAACTGACCACGACACACTGCTCAGGCAACCGAACAACATGATGAACAAGCGGCAAGCACGAAGCCTTCGGGACTTGCAACCGTTTGTGGGCTCGATGACATTTGCGTATCGCAAGGGAGCTCCGAACGAAGCTAATCCGTTAAGTCAGTGTTCCGACTTCGTACCTCATGCCTTAGTTCCATTGTTTTGGGATGGCGAGGTTCCGTCAGATCGAGATTTACGACGGAAGTCCATGCTGCTGTTAGAAGACGCACATTTATACGTAATGACGGTTAACGCGTTGCAGCTAAGCCATGAGTCCGCTGATCTCATTCGCGAGGGGTACTCCCAAGACTCGTTTTATGGGGACGAGGGTGAGTGGACGAAACACAACCGGATAGAAGCCATAGCTGGGTATTTTAGCGCCTCGATCGCCTTTGTATCCCGCGGAACTCTGAGCTCCGACTGAAATTGATCACATAGCTTCACGAAAGTTCGTCAACTGGTCACAAAGGAGTTGCTAGCACTTTTTGCTAAAGCGCTCGCCCGATTATGGTGGAAACGAATTCGCCAAGATGTGAAAGACTTTTGTGAGCGCTGCGTCGTGTGTCGACGAGCAAAGATTCAACCGCAAATGGCTGCGACTCGTTACCCCTTGCCTGTTTCACGCAAATAAACCGTGGCATACAGTTGGTCTTGACTACCTAACAAACTTGCATGTGACCAATGGCTTTGACAATGTGCTGATTGTGGTCGATCATTTGACTCGAATGGCCCATTTTCTGCCGTGTACAGAGAGCGCTACCGCCGAAGAAACTTCTACTTTACTTTAACAGGGAGTCTACCGTTGACACGGAATGCCTCGCGTACTCGTCGGTGATCGCGACCCGAAATTTGTCAGTGGCTTCTGGCACACACTTTGGCGACGCCTTGGAACGCGTTTGAACATGTATTCATGTCGACATCCAAAAACAAACGGACTAACGGAACGCGTCAACAACACATTTCAGCAGCTTCTTCGTTGCTTCTGTTGCGACGACGGAACTAAGTGGACAAACGTGTTACCTCAAGTGGAATTTGAGTACAACGCTTTTCGTGCGCTCGGAATTGAGCACACCCCCTTTATTGAAGGTTGGAGCGTAGAAAAGGATGGTTACAGTGCTTTGAGCTCCATTCTTATATCCTCTAGAACCACACATACTAAAATAAATAATATTGCGGTTATCTCCAAAAACGCTTCTTGGACCGTTAGATCTATTATCCAACGGTCACAATTCAATCTAGCGTCAAATAGCTACTATATCGCATTTAATACCGATTTCTTCAGTACAGTGATGTAGCGACATACAACTGCTCTCGACACTCCCCCTCGCTACTCACTACCACTTCCCATGATTGCTTTGGTGAGTTGCCCATGCTTGTCCGCAGCGAGAGGCTTGGTTAGTGCATCCGCGAGCATCACCTCTGTCGGACAATACTTCACCACAATCTCGCCGCTCTCCTGCTTCTCACGACAGAAGTGCATCTTCACGTCGATGTGCTTGCTGCGCCCCGTCGTCATGGTGTTTTTGCAGAGGGCGATGCAGCTCTGGTTGTCCTCGTGCAGAACAGTTCCGGAGGCCTGAGGTTGTCCCATGTGCTCCAAGAGTTGCCTCAGAAATAGGGCCTCCTGTGCTGCTGCTGTGAGCGCCATGTACTCCGCCTCTGCAATTGACAATGCCACCGTTTGTTGGCGTTGGCTCTTCCAGCTGATTGCCGCACCGTTGAGCATGAACACAAAACCAGTTCGAGAGCGTCGGCCATCAGAATCGCCTGCGTAGTCTGCATCGGCATAGCCCTCCAAGGCTACCGACACTCGCCCACCACCGTACACCAGTTTGCGATCCGATGTCCCTTTCAGGTATCGCAGCACCCTCTTGCCCTGCTCCCAGTGCACCATTGACGCTTTCGCCATGTGTCGGCTCAGGTAGCTGACTGCCATGGTGATGTCTGGCCTGGTGCTCACCGAGGCATATAGCAGACTGCCAATCAAACTCTGGTATGGTAGTGACGCAGCTGAGCCACTGTCGTCTGTGTGCTCTGCCATAGAGCCAAGTGCCATTGGTGTGCTCACGGGTTTAGCGTCCAACATGTTGAACCTCTCCAGCATGTCTAAGATGTATTGCTGCTGACCCAACTTAACCACTCGCGCAGCACGATCACGCTCCACCGTCATTCCCAGAAGCCATGCAACTCGTCCCAAGTCCTGCACACTGAACCTTTGACCAAATGCCCGCTTAAAGCTGACGATGAAGGTTCCACCAGGACCGGCCAAGATGCAGTCGTCAACGTACAAGGCCAAGATGTAGAGACGCGTGCCGCTGCCATGGACGAAGATGCAGGGGTCTACCTTGGACTGGCGGAAACCGTACTCCACGAGCCAAGTGGTGATGGTCTTGTTCCAGTAGCGTGGGGCTTGCTTCAAGCCATACAGTGCTCTCATAAGCAGATAGAGTTGCTCTTGGCCGTTCTCATCCGTCGGCCTCCTGTAACCCTCAGGCTGTCGCATGTAGATGGTCTCAGAGAGGTCAGCCTCCAGAAAGGCTGTATTGACATCGAGTTGTTCTATCTCCCAGTCATAGTGTGCAGCGAGAGCCATAATGACCCGGAGCGCAGCAACTTTTACAGTCGGAGCAAAAGTCTCGTCGTAGTCAACGCCATGCTCTTGGGTGAAGCCCCGCGCCACAAGCCTGGCCTTATATCTAGCAATGCTGCCATCAGGGTTGCGTTTGAGCTTGAACACCCACTTAGAGTCCACCAACTTACGACCCGCAGGTCGAGGAACCAGCTTCCAGGTCTTTCGAGTCATCAATGACTCATACTCGCTGTCAATAGCCGCTTGCCAGTGCTTGGCGTCCGGACTGCGCAGAGCTTGCTTATATGATGTTGGCTCGAGAGGCTGGTGAGGCTTTGCCATGTTGGCGGCAACATCATCATCACGACTGTTGGCCATCCACCACTGCCCCGGAGGTCGAGAGTGCCGGGTGCTGCGCCTCGGAGCAACGCCATCGCCAGGAACAAGCTCCCCCGACTCCTGACTCCCGCTCTCTTGGTCACCAGGCACAGTATCATGCTCCCCATGCTCTTGACTCCCGCTCTCTGTGTCGTCTGGCTCAACAACGTCTTCGTCTGTATCCGCGTGCTCCCCCGAATTCTGAAACCCAGAAGAAGTAATGAACGACGGGAGTTCGTCATCATCCGGCGCTGGCTTCGAGACAGCCGACGACTCCTCCCCCATGCTGACGGACCTAGTGAATTTCGACTCATCAAACACCACGTTCCGACTCCGCTCCACACGACGTGTGCGAGGGTTATACACCAACCACACTGGGGAGTCCGGCGCATAGCCCACGAAGATGCCCTTCCACGCCCGGTCATCAAGTTTTCGACGGCGGGACTTGTCAACATGGACATATGCCGGGCAGCCGAAGACGCGGAGGTGGCTTAGGTCAACAGAACGACCAGTGACCAGCTCGAAGGGCACTCCACCAGCAGCCTCACAGAAAACACGATTGCGGACGTACACCGCAGCGTTCATGGCTAGACTCCAAAAAGAACGATCAAGGCCCGCTGTGTGAAGCATGGACTTGGCAGCCGGCACCAAAGTCCCCCACTGTCGCTCCATGCGACCGTGTTGCCAGTGCGAGTACGGAGCAGAAAAGTCGTGCGACACACCGTGGTCATCAAGCACAGCCATAAAATCGTGACCCATGAAGACGGAGTCGTTGTCAAGACGCACGTGCTCAATCTTGTGACCCAAAGCCCGGACAGTAGCCAGAAACCGCCGAAACGACTGCGGAGCCTCATCCTTGGTTCTCAGCACGTCATGCAGGACGAAGCGAGACTTAAAGTCCGTAACGGCGAGGCTGTAGTAGCAGCCACCCAAAGAAGCCACGCCCATAGGACCGCAGAAGTCTACGCCGACCTTCTGAAAGACACGGTCAGGGTCCGCACACGGCGCACGCGAGATACGCGCCACACGAGACTTGCACAAGGCGCAGGTCTCACAGAAGCAAAGGCGGTCCGACTTACTGACCTGCACACCGGAGGTACCCAACTGCACAAGTCGATCCATACATGACTCCCCCAAATGACCAAGACGCAGATGCCACAGAAATTTGGAGGGTCGCGCCATCGCCGGCGAGGCAGAGACAGACGGAACAACCGAAGTAGGGAGCCAAACAAGACCATGGGCACGGTGAAGGGGAATAGTGACACCACCACCATGCTGTGCATGGGCGCAAAGTACGTCGCACGGGTCCTCGAAGACAGTGCGATGCCCACGCTGCCGCGCCTGGGAGACACTAAACAGACGCTGATGGCTGGACGATGCTCGAGCCGCCAGATCCGGTACATAGAAGACATCGTGCAGCGTGATCGGGACAGCGTCGCTGTCCTTGGAGCGCAGCGTGACACGGACGCTCCCCACACCTTTGGCATAGGCACTGATACCTTTCACCCAAATCGGAGAAATCGGGCGATAGGCCTGGAAATCTCTCAAGACGCTGGTCATGTGATGGCTAGCGCCGCTGTCAACGAGCCACAGCCCAGGCTCCACATCGTGCAGGTACGGAGGCACCTTGACAGTGGCCGCCAGAAAGCCATCACTATCAGGAATCGAGGTCGACATGTTAGCGGGGAAAGCAACATACCCGCCGAACGGTGTTGCATCGGCAGTGTTCACCCGGGGTGGCCGTTTCACCCGACAGTCTTGACGCCGGTGGCCGCGTTGACCGCACGTAAAGCAAGTACCCCTGAAAGTTGGACGCCCTCCGTTGCCTCTGTTACTGCTCGCTCCGCTCTCTCCGTGGACACCCTTCAGGGACGCCACCTCTCGCTGCAAGTTGTGCAGCATTGTCCGCAAGTTGTCATCATCAGACACTGCAGGGAAAGCAGTCTTTCCGGGCTCCGACTCCTGCGCCTCTGCCAAGCGACGTTCGATGCGCACCCCCGTGGTAGCGAGAAGATTCTCAACGAAGTCCGGTGTCAAACTCGAGTCGCGCTCATTCAGAGCATCTGTCATGGTAGAATACTCAGGCCGCAGGCCCCTGACGACATTCATGACGATACGCCGATCCGGGACCACCTCGTCGACTCGAGCAAGCTGCGCCTGAACGTCGAGAAGACGAGTGAAGAAGTCCACACAAGTTTCCTCTTGACGTTGCTTCTCGTCCAGAGCATCCAGTAGATCCCCGCGCCGGTGAATGCCGTCGTGCTCGAATCGACGCAGCAAAGCTTGCCAAGCATGAAAGCCAGCTGCCTTGCTCTTCCGATCGACCTTCCGGATGATGTGCAACGTAGTCTCGGGTAAAGCTAACACCAACAAGCTGTAGAGCTTCTTCTGCTGAGCAACATCGTCCTCGCCTTCAGAATCCAGAGCAGCGTCACAGCCCACCGCATCCACGAATGCTGTGAACCGGGTTCGGAACAAGGGAAAGTCCGCGGCTTTGCCGGAAAAAACAGGGACCTTCACACTCTCAGCCATAGAGCGAGACGCCAGCAGACAACGAACTGGGGGTCAAATGATCAACAGAAATAATGAATTCTCGTCCCACCAACCTCACTGGGATCAACCTCCCCAACACAAGGAAACAGACGGCACAGTAGAAGCCGGCTCGAGCTTGGCGCGTGCGTCGAAAGGAGATGAACAAGGTTCCGGTAGAGCAAGATCAAGTATAGACGACCCAATTACCCCCAAACAGGTATCAAGTAACAAGAAGAACAGTCTCCACGAGCTCGACAAGTCTCCGACAACAGACAAATAAGGTTCCGACACGTCCCGACCACACGCAGGGTTGCCAAGCACCACAACGCAGGTAACGGGTAACACGGCAACACTCGTCACGCGCTCAACAGGAACGTCGACAGCTGATACAACACGTTCCGACACGTCGCGACGAAGCGTAAGTGGTCTAGGCAACCACCACGCAAGTAACAGGCAACGCGGTAACAGTCGCCAAGAGCTCGACAGGCCGGTCGACAACGGATAATCAGGTCCCGATACGTCGCAAACAAGCTCACGCAGTCCAACGACGACCACGAAAATAACAGGGGATATGGAACAGTCCCCACAACTCGAAAGATTCGCCGACAGCGGGAAAAATCAGGTTCCGACACGCCGCGAACGAGGTCAGGCGATCCAAAACACCACCACGAAGCACAACAAGCGACACGGAAAAATCCCAGCAATCTTGTCAAGTACGTCTACAGCAAGTCGACCCAGTGGTAACGCTAGCGACAGGATAGACGAAATTATACAGTCCACACGCTCGTTCACACTTCCGCAGACCAACGGTATCACCAACGATATCAGGCAACACACGTCGCAGCAAACCAAGCTGTACTCACCACCAGAATATGGAGGCCACAGCTTCCGTATAACAGTACGGAATCGATCCTTCAGCCCAGCTCCAACACACAAATTGAAGTCGAAGCGCCGACAAACTTGTAATCCAGTAGCTCCTCGTTGACAAACTTCCCGACTTGGTAGTAGTAGAAGAAGCACTGCTGACGTAGCAGAAGTACTACTATATAAATGTAGTACAAGTACTGCTGTAGTGCTGCTGTAGTAGTAGAAGTGGAAGTAGAAGTACTGCTGACTCAGCAAGGGTGACGAGGTGCGTGGGAGTAATGGGGAGGGCCCATAACCTATTGAAGGTTGGAGCGTAGAAAAGGATGGTTACAGTGCTTTGAGCTCCATTCTTATATCCTCTAGAACCACACATACTAAAATAAATAATATTGCGGTTATCTCCAAAAACGCTTCTTGGACCGTTAGATCTATTACCCAACGGTCACAATTCAATCTAGCGTCAAATAGCTACTATATCGCATTTAATACCGATTTCTTCAGTACATTGATGTAGCGACATACAACTGCTCTCGACACCCTTCAAGGCTAATTTTGGGTTCTCTCCCGAGAACCCAGATTTACTGTTCATCATGCGATCTTCAATTCCGGTTTCGCAAGACGCGTCATAGCGGTTAAGATTGTGACAGGAAGTGCATACTTTGGTACGCCTTGTGTTAGTGCTACACAAAGACGAGATGCAAGCACGCACGGAACCGTCAACAACCCCACACTTCGTCACAAGAGACAAGGTGTCAGTTGTTACCACGAACCTCCTCTTACGTGGACATACAAATAGGAAGCTAAAGGACAGACAACTTGGACCTTTTCAGATGGAGGAGCAGATTGGCAAACATAGTTACGTATTAAAACGTCCATCGACCGTACGCTTACATAATGTGTTTCATGTGAACAGCCTACGACCCTGCTATACCGCTCCACTACGACAAGCTCTCTCGATGATTCTTGAAGGAGACCATGAGGAGTTTGAGGCCTCCCACATTTCTGTTGTGTGCATCAAGTCGTTACATGGACGACGAGGCAAATATTTGCTCTTCATGCCGCACTTCAGTGATGACGATATTCCACATGTTGGCAAGGCTTGTGGCAACGGTTGAACGAGGTACATCGAACTACGGCGTTACAAGATTTCTTGGAGACGCCCCAATAGCACATGTTTGCCAAAACTCATGCGTACATCGATTTCATGCATGCTCACCCAACGCGCATTGCTGAGAATAGATTTGTGTCTGCAGTTAGTTTTCCGCCACACAAAGGAGGGCAGTGATAAGAGGGGTTTTTTCATTTTCGTTCATTCAAATACATTACCTATATTCGCGCTCTCGCTACTCCATAGGTAAAGATTAATGCCCGTGATAATAGTGATAATTAAGGCAAGATCCTTAATGCCCGTGATTTAATGTGACACAGTCCACGACAGCAAAATGCCATTCCATTACCCGTTTGCAGGCGGCTAAATGATTAATCAGGCAGCCCATGCAAGGACGCGCGTTGAGAACGCTTTATTACGCACCGTCTTATTGAAAGAAGATTTGTACAAGAAATGGCAGTGATAACCACCAAGCAACACGGAGCAATAAGGGAAAAAGCCCAGAGGCCCAAGCCGTCTTATTCAAATTTACACAATGCGTAATAAAGATAATAGTGACGGGCTAGCACAGGGCATAGCTTTCCGTGGCAATCCAAAAATTTGACAATAATAGTAGCAATTCGCTTGCTATGTTCTCGATTTGGCACGCTGCAACAGCAGCAGCAGGAGGCAAATGGTCCGATGCACATATAAATCATCCAAGGTACATGCACATTATGTTCGCGAAAACACACAATAAAAGTTAGCGAGGCTGATTTCGGCGCGGGAGAGCTGCAAGTAGGGAACCGCGAAATGCGAGGATTACGAATAAAAAAAACGATTTTGCCTACCTGTAGTAGCAATAGATAGGCTCTCATTTACTCTATAAATGAGGACCCCCTTCCTCGCCAAAAAAATATCTCTGTTCCTTTTTGTACATTTTAGTCTTTGTATTATTCTTATGAATACAACGGGTCAAGGT
Organism: Tetraselmis chui; assembly: GCA_026401115.1. NCBI lineage: Eukaryota > Viridiplantae > Chlorophyta > Chlorodendrophyceae > Chlorodendrales > Chlorodendraceae > Tetraselmis > Tetraselmis chui. The sequence continues at coordinate 358,922 of JAPMLY010000048.1, read as the reverse complement.
TTTTTTCTCCTTTCTTCTTTGTGCACAATGCAGTGCTTTCCTTCTGCCGTGCATGCCTTCCTGTTCCTCGGGCTTAGGTTTTTCCTTCCTTTCTTTCTTTTTCTTGCTTGGTGGCCTCCACTGCTTTCTCTTGTAAGATTTTTTTTTTTTTCCGTGATCCTCTTGTCACTCTTGCCCTTTTGTTTCCCTTCCCACTTTCCCTGTCCGTGCTCATCTTGTTCTTCTTGTAACCATTCATGTTTTATTAGTGGCTTATATGCTGCTTTTTCTCGTAAGAATATTTGATTTCGGCGCGGGACGAGCGCTGCAGGTAGGGAACCGCGATGAGATGCGAGGATTATGAATTAAAACGATTTTGCTTACCTGTGGTAGCAGTTTGATAGAATCTCAATTATACTCTCGATATGAAATGAGGACCCCCCTTCCTTTCCAAAAAATGATTCAGCGCGCTGTCTCTCTCTGTTCCTTTTTGTGTAGGTATTATCTATAGCGCCATATAATTATGTAAAAAGCAGCGCGGCTGAAGATCGTGGTTATTAGTTGTGATCTGTACGTTGCTAGCAGTCTGATGAAATATACCGACCGAAACACGAAATCAGAGGATAGGTAGGAGCATCATCATACCGTCACATTCGCGCGGTAGGCCATAATAAAGGAGGCGAGCTGATGATTTGGCGGATGACGCTGCTGCAAAAGTAGCTGTCGTACCGCCAAACTGACGCCGGAAAAATAAATAAAGGCCAATGCTGTCGCAACCAGTGCCTGTATCGTACCTTCATCGTACCGCGACCGCGCGAGCCGATAACCTCTCTGTCTCGTCGCATTTCAGCCGTCGTCGGTAACCACACGCGCCACAACCTATTCCTGCTCTAGATGTAACGAAAAGCCGGCAACCTATCGGAATTGCATAGCAGTTTCTGCCGCTATTCTATGCAACGCGTGGCCGTTTATTTAGTTGCTCTCCCTCTGATCGTCTCGCGACGAACCGCAACGCAACCCTGTCAGCTTCCGAGCTTCCAGCCCACGGGGCGCTTGTGAGCGGCATGGACCCCAGCGCCCCACTTGAGCGGATGCTCACGCTGCTGCTGGAGTATCCTATGACAGGGCTAGTAGCTGCCGTGGTATCCCTGAACCAAGGCTTTTTCATCTCCGAGGCCACCACCGTCGCGCTCTGCCTCTGCCTCCTCGCCCTCCTCTACTGCGTCCACCTCTACGACCTCGCCAGGCAGCGCGTGCAGGAGGTCGCCAGGAGTGTGGATGCTGGTATAGAAATTCGCCGCAACTTTTGCTTCGCGTCGACGGAGACGCAGGAGTCGTTCGAGCGGTGGCGACACCGCGCGATGTTCTGGCGCGCGCTCGACTGGGGCGCGGTCGCGCACAACGGCGTCTTCACCCTCAAACTCGCGTGGAGGCGTGAGTGCGGCACCAGCTTCCAGATAGTCCCCCTCCTCGCCGTCTTCTCGCTCCTGCTCGGGAGGATGACGTTCCGGGAGAAGCTGTCTTCCGCGGCATACTCCCTCCTTAGCCTCTTCGCCAACACGCTGGTCTGGGCCACCCACTGCGGCTTCTTACTCGCGGGCGACCCTTGCTTTGGAGCGGTGGGCCGCGAGGGCTTTGCGGACTCTATCCAAATGCAGGCGCTCTTCGCCTGCGCTGCCCTGGTAATCACCAACCTCATCACCCCCGTGTGCCAGGCCTTCGTCCCGCTAAAGCTCAGCATCGCATTCGCGGGTAGCTTGGCCTCAAGCTACATGCACATGCTGTTCCGGGACGGCGGGCTGAACGTCGAGGTGGACCGCGAGGGGTGGGGCTACTTTTGGCTCTGCCTTGGCCTCTGCATCTGCACCATGGCCACTTTCCATGCCAACACCATGCTGGTGGAGACCGGCATGACGCGCTTCCTCACGACCGTCGTGGCTCACCGGGATTAGCGCACGACCGCCACCCCCCTGCCAGCGCACATTATTACCGACATGATTGGATTGATTGCCAGCACATACGGGTTGTATAGCTTCAAGTGGCAAAGGAGGGGTGAGCGAGTGCGCTTGCAGGTGGTGTCTAGCATTGCCGTCTTGTAAGGCACTAGACGAAGCGAGGCCACTGCTGGCTGGTGACGCGACTGTTCATGCATGTCGACGGTAACCATTAACCACGCGCGATGTGGAGTTTTGTAGAGCAGCAGTAGGTACAGTACATACTTTGTAATGAGTTGAGAGGTGGGAGTGGACTACCTTAAGTGGGTGGAGGGTTCGCAGCGGTGAGAAAGGACTCTGGTGGAAGGTCGACACAAACTCATTGCCCACTCATTGAGTCCAATAAAAATGACATACATGTCTCGACATCATTCAACAGGTCCGCGGCTGGCATACATGCAACAAAACCCTTGCGAAATGCAGTAGCAGACAGAGAGAATGTAGGGCGCGTGGTGATGTGTCATTCCGAATTGCGTTGATAAAGTGAAAACCCCGGAGTTGACGAGTATATACACACCCTCACGCAAGTATGTTCGTACCATCCTCCATCCGCACAACGTGACGGTGGCTTGGTGCGCATTTGAACGACCTCAGGTGATGGCTGACGGCCCCGTTCTAGCAGAATCAATGGCCGATGCGAAACCGCCTGCCAACACTCGACGCTAGCACTTGTACGTGAACAACAAATCTGCATTGTAGGTGCGAGGTTATGAGTTCAATACATGCGGATTGCAACTATATTGGTCCACATAAAATTACCTTTGTTGGGAAATGCGAGACGTGGTACGAGATGGAAGTGCGAGATGTGGTGTTTGTTTGAGTATGTGCGTGGAACGAATATCTCCCGTTAATTACGAGGACAGAACCGGGTGCTCGCTACGTCGACAAAGCAAGCCACACGCTCCCCGCCATGGTGGAGAAGTACAAAACTTGCGGTACCTTGGAAATTATCCGCACGACATTCGGACCCGCCTTGCTACACTCGCTTTACCCTTGCTTCCCTATCTCACAACGCTCGAAACACTACACCAAACCAATAAACAAATCTATGTCGCCACCCTCCCCTTCCCCCCTGCCACATGCACCCACCCTACCCCCATCGCCGAATATAGCCTCCATAAGGTTGGCATCTGTAACACCCAACCATCTAAAATACACCCCCATCGTCTACGGACCCCCCTACCGCACACACTTCCAATACCTCTAACTGCCATGTGGGGTCGCACACGATTGGACCACCTTTGTCTACACAAACGGCTCCAAGAAAGGAGGCTTGGACCCCTTGGGGCCGGAGCCACCCACCCATCCTCACACTCCTCCCTCAAAATCCCAGTCACCCCCACACCACTAACGCATACCGTAAACCGGGATGAACTCGCAGCCATAGTCCTCGAGCTCAAGCTAAGCTACCCTGCCCTCGTGTCCGATAGCGCATGCTCCGTCCGCCTCATCCATAAATACATCCGCATTAGTCTGCATACAACACCCCCACATAGAAGTAGTCTCCTCTATCCTAGCTACTCTACAAACCCGCACCACAGCATGCCTCATCACACACATTGGCAAAATAAAAGCACACCACAACTCCATGGGTAACGATTTGACTCCTTTAGTATTGTTTCATATGAGCAATCCCATGGTACAATTCATTTCAGAGGTGCCAAAGCCCGTCTACCTAAGACAATAGATGTGGCCTTTCACCACACAATATGATGACGAACTTACCGCCCTAAATCTTTACTCTATACCAACCTCAAACCGGATGATTGAAAATACAGTCTAGCCTCCACCATCACTATCCTCCAACACACTGACCAAGCATGGCGGCGCCCTACTAGCCACCGCCCAACGCGATGGCCCCGATTTCAGCTTCCACGAGCGACACATCTCCCTCAAATCCACACAATGTACGCACAAAATGGAAGTTATGTGGGGCGTACATAGCAATTGTCTCCTCCCATAGAATGCAAGTCTCATTTACCTAGTGTGAGGACAATTCATTAGTAATGGCCATGTGCTCACTTAAGCTATTCGGATTAAACATATTGGGGGAGGAGGGGGCATCATGTCCTACTAAACGCGATTCAAAGAGGCCAAAGCGGTAGTTTATGGTTTTAAGTGGGAAGTAAGAGCGGAGCATGTTCACTTCCGGGAATCCAACGGGATGAAATTAGTAGTCTTGCCACGCCTTCGTTGTTTCTATGTTACTAATTGTCCTTTCACTACACTTTTTCCAATGCCAATGTACCCTCCCATCATCCCAAAGCAACACTTTTGTGTAAGTCATGCGTCGTAGCTCGCCTCGCAACGGCTATAGCAGTTGTGTGGGCCGATATCTCATGGGAAGCGTTCAATATCGAGAAGTAAATTGTGCGTAGTATTGAAATGATGATGTTATCACGGCGTTCCTAACTAGGGGAAACGCGCGGGTATTTTGTACACGCAAAAACGAGGCCACACGCAGGGTACCAACCTTGTGTTATAGACCGCCTACACGCGCCTACGTACGTTGTCTCAACCCTCCCAGGGTCGTAGTTACTCATTTGCTTAAATATGAGTTTTACTTACGGTCTTTACGCATGTCAAGCTGACTGGTCGTCGCCCCATTCGAGTTATGAAAACTATATGTTGTTGCTAGTCACGATGGCGCATAATGCCGCCCGCCTTCGTATTTTCAAAATCGGTGCTCGCAATGCCCGACTATGTCGACGGGCTTCAGACTGCCGCTAAAGGCGGCGGAAATTGCTTGGAGGTTTCATACTCGGCGGCGGACGGGAGCTCGGGAGCAACATGCGAAAGCATCGGAGACAGCCGCGCGAGAGAAAGCGTCGCAACATGTCCCCGCGAGTACGCAGCGATCGGCCGCGGAGCTAACGAATGACTCTTCGAGCTGAGGTGCAACGCCTCAACAAGAAGAACGAAAAGTTGGCGAAACAAATTATTGTATCTTTACACAAGCAACTTGAGTCGGAGAGACAACGGTCCCGCAGTAGGGAAGAGGGCGTCAAGGAGCTAAGCGCGGCGACAGTCGAGTCGGACATTGCGCATGCCGGGCAGCTCGAGAAGGTGTGTAGCCAGCGCGAGTTGTTGAGTCGCACTGTCCGTAAACTCAAAGCCCAAAGCTGGAACGGAAGTCTAAGCGCGGCTAGGTGTAGGGTGAACGCCAAGGACGTAAAGGCAGGTATGGCACGCCGTTCATATGGAGGCCTCCGTCCGCCGTAAACCCGTACAACGTCACCACATGCATGAAACGGAGCCGACTACCGTGGCTTCAAACGCCGCGAAGTGGCGAAACTGCAAAAGTATCTAGACAACCATTACGATGACGGTCTCGCGGGTGATACAGTCGTGCGACTTCTGAATTGCTTATGTAACGATTGTCCGGACATACTCGACTTTGTGTGTCAGTGGCGTGGACTATATAGCGTCGTCGAAGAGCATGTGGTGGAGGCACTTCGTGAGCACTGGACTGTGTCGCGGGCTTCTTTTATCCGGATAACGTGCAAAATCACTTGGCCCCGCAACCATGACCTAATACACACATTAGGGTAGAAGTGAAATACATGGACCTTTGAGCACGCGGTAGTCGTGCTGCAGAGCAGAACGCGAGTTCCGTTATTGCCGAGCAAAAGTGATGTGTGGCAATGGGAGTCCCGAGTCGCCGAGTTGTCGGGGTTGCAAGAGTCAGGCGACTTCATGAGAGCCAATGTCGACGTGATGCAAGCACTCCGTAACAGACTAGTGAAGTTCCTTGCTGAGCAACTACCGGCCAATAAGGTTATCGTCATCTAGTTTGCGGTAAGTTGCGGGGATGAGAGGTTTGGCAGGTGACTTTCTCTGCACAACACGGGGTACGCCGTGTTTCACTGAAAATGCCGTGCCGCTATTTTCGAAAACCAGCGGATGGCACTTTGGCCTTCAGGATGAGTAACCAAGGAGTTGTGCTTGCCTTCCTTAAAGTAGTGCTTACAAGGGTTGAATAAAATGGCTTCGTGCTGGAAGGTTGGACCTACGATATCATTCATAACGTTGCAAAAATTATGTTGTATGAAGGGCATGATAGATAAACCAATTTTGTAAAAGAGCTTGAGGCTATCAAGCAAGAGCGGAAAGAATATGTGATGGTCCGGGAATGAAGCTGCATGGCTCGGTCAACACGTTGTCATTGGTTGTGATATGGCGCTTTGGGGTTGTCAACACGTTGTCATTAGGTTGGGACCTTTGGGCATGTTGGGGTAGCATACACTTTCTTTTGCGACATTCGCGACATGGCCCGCCACAACAAGCACCTCACCCCAGCCGACTACCACTGCAAGGGCATGACAACGCCTATGGATAAGACAAATATTTTTGCAGCTATGCAAGCGCATGCTTTCGAAGAGGAGTATGGGCTATTAGAGTTGTATAATGTATATGTGCCTTGGGTGTGGCCTCCTGGTACAATGCCATGGGAACCTCTTCCGTAAAGCTTAAGCCAAAACGCAACGGGGTAAACCTCTTCCGTAATGAGAAATGGGCCAATATAGCGGTCACGTAGTTTAGAACATTGCTGTTGTATGAATCGTAGATTTACCGCCTTGAGGCTAACTTTGTCGCCAATTGTAAAAGGTAATGGTAACCGGTGCCGATTTGCATATTCTTGCATATGCGCTTGGGCTGTCTTGACACAATCGTGGGCAAATCTGCGCATTTCAACTAGAATCTTTGCTTGCTCCGGTAAAGTATGCATGGCTTCGTTATCTTCAAATGTAGCCGTTGTGGCGGTTAGCCTCCTCAAGCTAAACGCTAGCACAAATCAGTTCTAATCTGTCTAGTTTTGTCGTTGCAAGATGGCAAAATGATGTTGTCGAGATATGATGTCGAAAGGATGTTTCAATGTTGTACTTTAGCAGTGTATGTTGTAAGTGAACAATGGAATTGTTAAATGGTTTCGTCACCTCCCTCTACTGCACTGGGCGTAAATAGGTTTCTGCCCCTATAGCTTACGCCTGCTTGCTTCGCTTACGTGTCAGGCGTTAGGGCTGTCTAACCGTCGTCATATGTCCAGAGACGCGGCTCGTCTAGCATTGAGATTCACGACGCGGCTCCTTCTGCATCGGAGAACTCGCTTAGGCGCGTCATTTGGCTAGTTATATTATCTGTGCGTACATGTACGTACCGGGAGGTATTGGTCGTACTGTATGCATCAGTACCCTTATGAATATTGCAGTAGCGACGTACCCACGTTTGCAGGGACTGGATCCGGATCCTAAGGAGCCGCGAATCCACGAGACTACTCGGGTTCGGACTTGATCTCGTGGGTCCGGACCCTAGAATCACAGGTAATCGCGGGGTCCGGACCCTAGAATCACAGGTAATCGCGGGGTCCGAACCCTAGGTTCAGTAGGTAATCGCGGGGTCCGAACCCAAGGTTCAGTAGGTAATCGCGGGGTCCGAACCCTAGAATAACAGGTAATCGCGGGGTCCGAACCCTAGGTTCAGTAGGTAATCGTTGGTTCCGGTACCAGTTATTGTAAGTAATCATTGGTTCCGGTACCAGTTATTGTAAGTAATCGTAGGATCCGGTACCAGTTACTGTAAGTAATCGTTGGATCCGGTATTCATCGTACTTTAATGGATCCGCGGTAATCGCGAGTACCTCATCCTCACAAAATGACGTGGAATCGTGATACCCAATCAGTACTCACGATTCCGAGTATCTCACGATTTTGTGGTTGCCCGAAGTGACACGCTGTATTTTTGGGAGGTATTTGGCGATGCAAATCTGCTGAGGTGTATGTCTAGGATTGGTTCAATAGCCCTGATTGTTGTCATTCCGCAGCCTTGAATCGATTGTAGCCCACCCAAGGGTCAGTTAAACGGTGCGTACGCGCTTGAAATCCACCATAATCTGCCCGTCCACATCTAATCCTATCACAATTAGCCGCCACTTCAGAAACCGAGCTCAACGTAAGGCGTCAAGCGTATTGGTCCACCCTGCTGGAAGACTTTCACAACGAGCAAGAGAAAGTTGAAGAGGTAAGCAAGAGTTCCCCCCCCCCTCCGCTCCGCCCTCACCCCCGAGTTAGCTGCGTTGTGATGTTCGGTAGCGCCGGATGGCGCCCCCTCCCCGCCTCCGCCCGCACATTTATGTCTGTTTATTTGCTCTATCGAAGCCATATTAATAGCGTTGCAGTTGAGCTTGTCGACACTTTGTTATCGCTGTTCTGTGATGCTTTTTTGTTCTTTGCTTTCCCACGTAAGAGGTTACTTTGTCGTTAAGCATATTGTTGCACTGCGCTGTTCGGTAGCGCCGCATGGCGCCCCCTCCCCGCCTCCGCCCGCACATTTATGTCTGTTTATTTGCTCTATCGAAGCCATATTAATAGCGTTGCAGTTGAGCTTGTCGACACTTTGTTATCGCTGTTCTGTGATGCTTTTTTGTTCTTTGCTTTCCCACGTAAGAGGTTACTTTGTCGTTAAGCATATTGTTGCACTGCGCTGTTCGGTAGCGCCGCATGGCGCCCCCTCCCCGCCTCCGCCCGCACATTTATGTCTGTTTATTTGCTCTATCGAAGCCATATTAATAGCGTTGCAGTTGAGCTTGTCGACACTTTGTTATCGCTGTTCTGTGATGCTTTTTTGTTCTTTGCTTTCCCACGTAAGAGGTTACTTTGTCGTTAAGCATATTGTTGCACTGCGCTGTTCGGTAGCGCCGCATGGCGCCCCCTCCCCGCCTCCGCCCGCACATTTATGTCTCTGTTTATTTGCTCTATCGAAGCCATATTATTAGCGTTGCAGTTGAGCTTGTCGACACTATGTTATCGCTATTCTGTGATGCTTTTTTGTTCTTTGCTTTCCCACGTAAAAGGTTACTTTATCGTTAAGCATATTGTTGCACTGCGCTGTTCGGTAGCGCCGCATGGCGCCCACTCCCCGCCTCCGCCCGCACATTTATGTCTATGTTTATGTGCTCTATCAAAGCCATATTAATAGCGTTGCAGTTGAGCTTGTCGACACTATGTTATCGCTGTTCTGTGATGCTTTTTTGTTCTTTGCTTTCCCACGTAAGAGGTTACTTTGTCGTTAAGCATATTGTTGCACTGCGCTGTTCGGTAGCGCCGCATGGCGCCCCCTCCCCGCCTCCGCCCGCACATTTATGTCTCTGTTTATGTGCTCTATCGAAGCCATATTAATAGCGTTGCAGTTGAGCTTGTCGACACTTTGTTATCGCTATTCTGTGATGCTTTTTTGTTCTTTGCTTTCCCACGTAAAAGGTTACTTTATCGTTAAGCATATTGTTGCACTGCGCTGTTCGGTAGCGCCGCATGGCGCCCACTCCCCGCCTCCGCCCGCACATTTATGTCTATGTTTATGTGCTCTATCAAAGCCATATTAATAGCGTTGCAGTTGAGCTTGTCGACACTGTGTTATCGCTGTTCTGTGATGCTTTTCTGTTCTTTGCTTTCCCACATAAAAGGTTACTTTGTCTTTAAGCATATTGTTGCACTGTGCGGTTCGGTAGCGCCGCATGGCGCCCACTCCCCGCCTCCGCCCGCACATTTATGTCTCCGTTTATGTGCTCTATCGAAGCCATATTGATAGCGTTGCAGTTGAGCTTGTCGACACTATGTTATCGCTGTTCTGTGATGCTTTTCTGTTCTTTGCTTTCCCACGTAAAAGGTTACTTTGTCTTTAAGCATATTGTTGCACTGTGATGTGGCCAGTGGCTCAAGTTGTGAATTTGCTGCAGGGGAACTATGTTACCATATCACTTGTTTACCCTATGTTAGGCACTCTGTTAATTAAAGCAGCTGTCGTCACACAGGCCCGTTTCACTGCAAGATGAGCGGAGGGATGTGGACTTGTACACCATCGAAGCGAAGGACATGGAGCCTCACATGGCGGAGGCAAGGGAGAGTCTGCGGGCCGGAATCATTGACCGTTTTTTCACGAACATAAGGGAGAACGATTACATCAAGATAGGGATTGCGACATTGCTGGACATTCGGTGAGTACCTTGTAATAGTTGTGTGTGCATGTGTTTAAATTTTGCACATTTGTTTCTATTATATACCTGATAAAAATATTGAATGTTGATAAATAGATGTGATTGTATCTGAGCGTCCTTGTGTGTGTGTGTGTGTGTGTGTGTGTGTGTGTGTTTGCGTGTATATGCTTATGCATATTTGTATTGAGTGCTTGTGTGTGTGCGTGCTTGTATGCGCATGTACTTCTGCATGTGAGTTTGTGTGTGTGTCTTATGTATGTGTGTTTATGTTTGTGTGTGTGTTGTCTTATGCATGTGTGTGTGTCTTATGGATGTGTTTGTGTTTATCTGCTTGTGTGTGTGTTGGCTTGTATGTGCATCTACTTCTGAATGTGTGTGTATGTGTGTGTGGTGTTCGTTTGTGTACCTATTTTGTATGCTCTCTACGTGTTCCTTTGTGTGTGTGTGTGTGTGTATGCAAATTTATATGTGCATTTGCTATGTTAACTAAAAATGTGAATTGTACAGGTTTAAGAATCTGGACTTCAATGGCATTCGTCCCGACTTTGCGCCTACAATGTTGGCGGCTGCAAGAAGAGAATTTGGAGAGCAGTGGCGCACATAGCCGGAAGAGAGCGAGGCAGAAGGCGGTGCTTATCCAAGCAAGCAAGCTGCAGAGCTTGGCAAGCAATTGATGTCGTCGAAGAGTAAGTCTTTCACCGCATTCCTTTCCGGGGATTTGACTGGGCGTGTGACGCCCTCTACAGCCAAGCACGTGGAAAAGGATGACTTAGAGCGTTACCTTGAGCTGCCCCAAGAAACGGACAAGGACATTTGTGTGTTGACATGGTGGAAAACACATGCAGCTCTGTACCCCGACTTGGCTTTAATGGCGCGGCAGTACTTATCTATGCCTGCTACCTCTGCTACATGCGAGCGTTTGTTCAACAAAGCGGGGCGAATGCATGACGCGTTCAAGAAGAACACCAAGGAAGATAGCCTAGAGGATGCCTTGTTAGTCTCATGCAATTGTTGAATTATGTATGCGCGAGGAATATGGTTGTCACAAGTCTATATAAACTGTAAGAAATGGTTGTCTTAAACCTGTTTTCATCCATATTTTGTGCATTTAATGTTCATTTGGTGGACTCGCACTGGCCATGCGATAAACCATTTGGCATTACTTGTCACATCATATGTGAAAAATGGTACTGTATCGGAATCTGTTTCCCTGTGATGGCAAGTGTCTTTTTTGAGCCGGAGGGCTATAAACTCACATACGTTGCTTGTGGCACTTGCCGGAGGGACCAAAAGCTTTGCTAAATTGTATGGGATAGACTGTAAAGTACTAAATATGTGTGCAGCGGGCAGAAAGTATGGGAAGTGAATTGTACGTATCTACTGTATGGGATCCAAGCATAAGCAGGCGCATAGAACTAATAGAGATGTAAAAATTCAAATTGCAGTACAAACTTCCCCCAAAATGCGCAATTTGTATCAATTTGCATGAGTACTTCGAGTACTTGTTGGAATCGCGAACCCAACGAATCCAACGGAACCAAAAAAATTAGAAGTACTCATGTACTCGGTTCCGGAATCAAAAACATAGGTACTCGCTGGATCCGAACCCTAGAATCACAGGTAATCGCTGGATCCGGACCCTAGAATCACAGGTAATCGCGGGGTCCGAACCCTAGGTTCAGTAGGTAATCGCGGGGTCCGAACCCTAGAATCACTGGTAATCGCGGGGTCCGAACCCTAGAATCACAAGTAATCGCGGGGTCCGAACCCAAGGTTCAGTAGGTAATCGCGGGGTCCGAACCCTAGAATCACAGGTAATCGCGGGATCCGGATCCCTTTTTTAGAGGTACTCACTAGTTCCGGATCCTAAAAAATCAAGTACTCATGGATCCGAACCAAACAAAAAAATGGCGGATCCAGTCCCTGCACGTTTGTACGTCCGTCCGATGGAAAAGCACGAATTGGAATTAGTAACAAGTGCATGTACAATGTCCTGCAATGTAATGTTGCAAGACTGTACTCGTCACACTCGTATTCTCCCCGTCTTGACAAATCTTTGAGGCCGCCGTGAGGCAGACCTCCGTGGTCTAACCTCCTTTAATGTAGCAGTTACTGGGACTCATGAATGCGCGCTGGGTGAGCGTGCATTAAGTCGATGTAATCCTGAGTCGTGGAAAACTCGTGCCGTTGGGGCGTCTCCAAGAAATCTTGTAACGCTGTTGTCCGGTGTACTTCGTTCAACCGGTACCAGACAGGTGGAATGTCGTCATAACTGAAGTGCGTCATGAAGAGAAGATATCTGTCTCGTCGCCCATGTAGCGACTTGATGCACACAACAGAGATGTGCGAGACATCAAATTCCTCGTCGTCTCCTTCAGGTACAGTTACCGGAACAACTGGTCGTAGTGGAGTGGTAGAGCATGGTCGTAAATTGTTGACATGGAACACAGGGTGTAAGCGTATTGTCGCTGGAAGTTTCAATCTGTAAATGTGTTTCCCAATCTGCTCCTCCACTGTAAAAGGTCCAAGCTGTCTATCTCTGAGTTTGCGGTTCGGTTGTCCACACAGAAAAAGGTTTGTTGTGACGATTGACACCTTGTCTCCTCTAGCGAAGTGTGGCGTTGTAGACGGTTCTGTGCGCGCTTGCATCTCGTCCTTATGTAACTGTAACACCGAGCGTACCAGGCTGTGTACGTCCTATAACATTTTTAACCGTTCTGTTGCGTCTTGCGAAACTGGAATTGATGGTCGCATGCTGAACAACAGGTAAGGAGGCTCCTCAAGAGAAAATCCAAAATTAGCCTCGAACGGTGTGTGTTTAATTCCGAGTGCACGCGAGGCATTGTACGCAAATTCCACTTGTGGTAGTAGCGTTGTCCAATTAGAACCATCATAGCAACAAAAGCAACGAAGAAGTTGCTGAAACGTGTTGTTCACGCGTTCTGTCAGTCCGTCTGTTTCTGGATGTCGACTGGAAGACATGTTCAGGCGCGTTCTAAGGCGTCGCCAAAGAGGCTGCCAGAAGCCACTGACGAATTTCGGGTCGCGATCAATGACTAGCACACGGGGTAGTCCATGCAAACGGTAGACTACCTGTAAAAACAAAGTTGCAGTTTCTTCGGCAGTAACAATCTCAGTACACGGCAGAAAATGGGCCATTCGAGTTAGATGGTCTACTACAATCAGCACACGGTTAAAGCCATAGCTCTCATGTAAGTGTGTCAGGTAGTCAAGACCAACTGTATGCCACGGTATGGTTGGAACATGTAGTGGGTAAAGAGTCGCCGCCATTTGCGGTCGAATCTTCGCTCGTCGACATACGACGCAGCGTTCACAAAAATCTTTCACATCTTGGCGAATTCGTTTCCACCAGAACCTCTCGAGTGCTTGAACAAGAGTGCTAGCGACTCCTCTGTGACCAACTGACGAACTTGCGTGCAACTCTGTGATCAATCTCAGTCGGAGCTCGGAATTCAGTGGAATACATAGGCGATCGAGGCGCTAAAAATATTCATCTCTGGCTTCAATCCGGCTGTCTTTCGTCCACTCACCCTCGTCCCCATAAAACGAGTCTTGGGAGTACCCCTCGCGAATGAGATCGGCGAACTCATGGCTTAGGTGCAACGCGTTAACCGCCATTACGTTTAAATGTGCGTCTTCTAACAACAGTTGGGACTTCCGTCGTAATTCTCGATCTGACGGAACCTCGCCATCCCAAAATAACGGAACTGTGGTATGAGGTACGAAGTCTGGACGCCGGCTTAACGGGTCAGCTTCGTTCAGAGCTCCCTTGCGATATGCAAGTGTCATCGAGCCCACAAACGGTTGCAAATCCCGTAGGTATCTTGCTTGCCGCTTGTTCAGCCTGTTGTTTGGTTGCGTGAGCAGCTGTCGCAGTGTGTCGTGGTCTGTTACGACAAGGAACTTAGAGCATCCTTCAAGATAGCACCTCCAATGCTTGACAGCTTCGCACACGGCCAAAGCTTCTAAGTCGTACGCAGAGTAAGTGTTACCACGCTCAGCTAGATTTAGCTTACGCGCCTAGTAAGAGACTGGTTGAAGACCTCCTCCTTGGTCTTGCAACAGAACTGCTGCAATCCCCACTGTTGAAGCATCTGTAGCCACGGTGAACGTCGCGTCCGAGCCGACGTCCGGAAGGATCAGGCATGGCGCGGAAATGAGTCGTAACTTGAGAGTCTCAAAGGCTTCCAAACATGCAGGCGTCAGCGTAACCTTCTGTGGCTGGGACTTCCGCATCAAGTTTGTCAATGGATCCGTAACGTCGCTGAAATGATGAATACATCTTGCATAGAAGTTGCAGAACACTACAAAACTGCGAACCTCCTTCTGCGTCGTGGGCACTGGCCAGTCTGCAACGGCCTCGACTTTCTTTGTGGAAACCGAAATTTTACCAGCTGACACAGTATAGCCCACAGTACTCCATCTCTTGCAGTCCGAAGAAGCATATCTTAAGGCGTAACTTCAAGCCCTCCTCCTTGAATCGCTGTAACACGAGACGCCGGTGCTCCAAGTGCTCCTCAAGAGTTCGACTGTAGATACGGACGTCATCGAGGAAACAATAACGAACTTATGTAAAAAGTCGCGAAGCATGTCATTCATCATCCGCTGAAACGTTGATGGTGCATTGCACAGTCCAAACGGCATGGCGACCCATTCCATTAAACCATCATGGGTCTGAAACGCCGTCTTATGGATATCTTGGACACGCACTCGAACTTGCCAGAAGCCTGAGGCGAGGTCAAGGTGGGTGTAAAAGTTTGCGTCCTTAAGCTCGTCCTGCGTGTCGTCCACACGCGGAAGTGGGTAAGCATCTTTACGCGTAACCTCATTAAGGCCACGGTAGTCAATGCATAGTCGTAGCGAGCCATCAGCTTTTCGCACAAAAAGAATTGGCGAGCCGACCTCACTGTAGCTGGGACGGATCAGACCAGCTTCTACTGCGTCTTTGAGCTGTCGATTTAGCTCAGCGCGCTCTGCAGGTGACAATCTTTTCAGCCGTTGACGTCGCATCGGGCCAGTTGTTTCAATGGGATGATCCCACTGTCGGCTTACATGCGGAGAGTCGACAGGTTGTAGTAACTCCGGGAAGTCATTGTAGATTAACGACCGGAAGTTGTCTCGTTGTTCTGCAGTTAGCTCCTCTCCATTGTGAAAGTCAGTTGGTTGGTCAACGGCTGGCGTAAGTTCAATGACGTAAAATTCAGCATTACGTCCCCTGCTGCGGCGCGTCTTGCGCATGAGTTTCTGAACCTCAGTAGATGACATCAGTAGACACTCACGGCGTCGTTCCTCCAGTGTAGTCTCCACCGTTGTGCCGTCCATCAGAGTAAAATCTCGGGTTGAACCAAACTGTAAAGAGGCATGTTCGTCATCAAGCCATGGTAAACCGAGGATTAAATCAGCAGCACGTAAATCACGTAAGACGTAAAAAGTCCGGTGAAATTCGTGTCGAGCCAGCTCAAAAGTAACATCACAGACTGTCGAAGAAGTAACTCACGTGTCTTGGTCAAAGACTTTCGAGTCTGTAAAGCAAAGCGTCGTACGAAGTCCTTAGATACGAAATCAAGCGTCGCAGCGAAGTCCACTACTCCAGAAATTTGGTGTCCGCCATCAAAAGTTTTCACAGTCAGCTCGGTTCGAATTAATGGTCGAGCTTCCGTGAGGTCAGTCAGTAGGGCCGTAGCTGGCGGAGAAAATTGACGCAGCGTAGCGATGGATTGTTCTGCGTCGCGAGGAGGTACATGTACCGAGGTGGGTTGGTCAGATGTTGTAGGTGATGTCAAGTCGTAAAACGCACAATCTGCGTCGACTAACCACAGTTGTACATGCCAAGGAGCTGGAGCAACCACCTCTTGTTGCGATGGGTTCTCCAATGACTGACGAGTAAAAGGCTATGTCCGCGCTGGGAATTCTTGGTAGAGTTTCCAGTGCTTAGTCAATTGAGCGAAATATGCCCATTTCGGTAGCACAAAAACAACTATCGTAGATGTCGGTGATGTTCGACGACAATCTTCAAAATGGTGTGCTTCTGTTCAGCCAACTCCCAGGGTGGATTAATGAACACCCGTTCTCCTGACAAGTCCCTCTCAAGAATCGAGTCACTCGGCGAACAGTGAGGTAAGTCACCGTGCGAGTTTAAACACTCATCATCAGCACATCCCTCCAGTGTGAAGTTGAATCGTGCATGCAGAGGGTCAAAAACAGAGTCAACCATTTTCCAATCAATCGAGCGTCTGGTTACAGGTTTACGACTCTGTCTCTGCTTTGTCTGACGACGACGACATGCTATCAAAGTTGCAGGTGTCGCGATTGTAGGAGATGGAGATGTCGAAGGTAAATCGACGACCTCTGTCGCTAACAATGTCTCAAAATGAACAGTAGATGTAGCCGGCTGCTCCATTTCGGTAGTAGAACAGCCTTGCCACCATCATTGCTTCTTGGATTGCGGTGCTTCCATAGGTGCCTTGCCCTTCAGTTCACGGCACTGAAATAGTCGGTGTCCCTTCTTGTGGCACGTGAAACAAAGTCCCTCCTCCATGTGCCTCTTGCGCTCCTCAGCGGACATTGCATTAGCGATTGCGCTGAAGTCAATACGGCCAGAGTTTGAAGATGGTTTACCACGACCTCCACCTTGATTGCCTCCACGTCCACGGCCTCGACCACGGCCACCACCATTGCGCTTCCAGATCTTAGAAGCTCCGACGAGTGGGTCGTGAGAGTTGCGCTTCCGTGTAGGTTGAGTAGACGAGCCAGCTGTAGACCGCATGTTACGGAGTTCCGGCGAATCTGTTACGACATCATTCAGGAAATTTTGCAGCTCCACCAGAGTGATGTTGTAACCCTTGTGAGCCCGGTGTGACTTCGCTTGATTCTTCAACGTAAAGTTTGCCATTCCGTTGATAAAGCGAACGCACTGCACATCGGCTGTCAGATTCTGACGTGACCGACGTAAGATGTCGTTGTACTGCTTGATGTAGAGAGCGTAACTCATCATGCTGCCTTGCGTAAGGTTAAGCAGAGCGTTAATCGCATCATCTTGGATGTTCGGGAGAAATGTCTTGCGTAGCTCCGCGACAAGCAGGTCAAACGTAGACGGGATAGCAGCTTGGCCTTATCGGTTCAGCCACCACCCATTCATATGTCCTGAGAACTTTGACGTAACTCAGATAACCGAGTCATAAGAATCAGCCGTAATGCCGAGTAAGAGAAAACGCTGAGGTTGAGCCTCGAGCCAATCCTCCAAATCACGGGCATTGCCACCAGACTGAAACGGGGAGTTAATCGCAGCCTTGCGTTGAGTCTCCGTAAGGGTCACATGTAATCCAACCAAGTTCCGTGTATGCATCGGCATTCCCACACGTAAATCCGTCGGAGTTTCACCACACAAATGATTAATGTATCCACGAATCAGCAGCCAGACATGACCAAAATCGACCGACGAAAAACGGGGGTACATGAAGAACTGTCTTGGAATAGTCGTGTCGTCATGGAAGAGTGCCTGAGCCGAATAGACTGCACGACGAAAAGTCTCCCATTGAGTCACATAACCGAAGTGAAGTAACTCGCTCTTATGCTTCACAGCAAGAAGTTCCCCGTCTTGGCGGGCGTAAGATTCAGACCACCGATATCAAGCGTTTCCGGGACGACGTAAGAACCATCCGGATTAATCGTCGACTTAGCAGTAACAGCCTGCTCGAGCTGAGCAGGAGTACGCAAGTGGCTCGTAACGAACGGAACGGGAAAAGGACCCGAGTACACGTAAACAAGTTGTTGTCCTTCAGGAAACGCAACTCGAACAGGTGCGTCACTCAACAACGTCAAATCATCCGGCGTCAAAGTAAGGCCGGTTTCCTCGTGTAACTCACGAACAGCAGCATCAACATGCTCTTCGTTACCTGTGACAGAGCCAGCCGGGAACCAAGTTTTACCGGTACGAGGCTCGCGTTGTAACACAAGCTTAACGTTCGACAGTTTAGTCCCTCCAACGTGAATCACGACCACCACGTAACGTCCAGGTTCAACAGAAGCCATACCGAGTCAATCAAGCAACGTCGAGCGAATCAATTGGTAGCGAAAATGTGCGTCGACCAAAGAGCTCCGAAACCAGTGTGGCGGTTAGCCTCCTCAAGCTAAACGCTAGCACAAATCAGTTCTAATCTGTCTAGTTCTGTCGTTGCAAGATGGCAAAATGATGTTGTCGAGAGATGATGTCGAAAGGATGTTTCAATGTTGTACTTTAGTAGTGTATGTTGTAAGTAAACAATGGAATTGTTAAATGGTTCTGTCACCTCCCTCTACTGCACTGGGCTTAAATAGGTTTCTGCCCATATAGCTTACGCTTGCTTGCTTCGCTTACATGTCAGGCGTTAGGGCTGTCTAACCGTCGCCATCTGTCTAGATACGCGGCGTGCCTAGCATTGAGATTCACGACGCGGCTCCTTCTGCATCGGAGAACTCGCTTAGGCGCGTCATTTGGCTAGTTAGATTATCTGTGCGTACATGTACGTACCGGGACGTATTGGTCGTACAATATGCATCATTACCCTTATGAATATTGCAGTAGCGACGTACCCACGTTTGTACGTCCGTCCGATGGAAAAGCACGAATTGGAATTAATAACGAGTGCCTGTACAATGTCCTGCAATGTAATGTTGCAAGACTTTACTCGTCACACCGTTGTTGGAGAGTGTCGCCTTAAATGGAGGCATAGTCGTCGACTTAGAAACCCAATCTTCGTGCAAAGGGTGCACGTTGCAGCGTATGACTTGCTCCCGCGTCCGATTCACTCGTTCAGTCTGGCCATCTTTCGGGGGATTGTAGCTCGTCGAAGTACTAAGCTTGGTGCCACCAGCCCTATATTTGCCAAAAGTCGGTCATAAACCGGGGATCTCGATCAGGTATTAATTTCCGTGGTAGTCCAAAGTGCCGAAGTACATCACATTTGCTATGTTGTGTTTGTTCTTGTAATCGGCTCGACAATCGTCCGTTTCGTAACCATACAAACTACAAATACCACCACACCATCAGACCCACCGCACTCGGGTAGGTCCATTATTAGATCATACATGTTCGAAGGGCATGGCAGGTACCTCGTGCGGTTGAAGGAGTCCATAGGGCTTGTGTCGCGCATCCTTGTTACGTTGGCAAGTAGCATAGCTCCGTACATATTGCTATATTGTCCGCTTCATATTCGGCCACGAAAATGTTCGGATTACCGCTGCTAATAGTCGAGTGATACCATGGGAGCATGCGGTCGGTGCATCGTGTAGTTCGTACATTACTCTCGATCGCAATGTAGAAACGTCCGGTTCATACGGTCTTGTACCGCGTGCGTACAAGAGTCCATTTGATTGACATTTCAACCAGGTAGGTAAAGATTCCCGGGTAAGCAAGTATTTATTCAAGTCATGAGCGCTTTTTGTTTCCACATGAAGTCCAAAGTCATGATGTGACCGAGATTCCCGAAAAACATTATTTGCGCATGTAACTCGCATTATACTTCGTCGTTGGTCCAATCGCGTAACAATTGCATATTCCGCAATGAGCCCTATTGGTCAAGTCGGCGAAACTGAGCATCCGCATGGTTGACTGCTCCCTTCTTGTACACGATGTCCATCTATCGTTGATAAGGCGGTAAAACCTGCAGCCATCGCACCTGTCGAGTAGATAAATCGCGTTGCTGAAAGAAGTGTGGCAAGTACAATCCTGCAATAATACATTACATGACATTCTATATATACTCGTTACTAATTCCAATTCGTGCTTTTCCATCGGAAGGACGTATAACGTGGGTACTTCGCTACTTCAATATTAGCAAGGGTTCTTATGCGTATTGTACTACCAGTACCTCCCGGTACGTACATGTACGCACAATTCATCTAACTAGCCAGACGACGCGCCAAGCGAGGTTTCCAATGCAAAATGTGATTCCCCATACTGGACGAGACGCGCCGCTTGAGGAGTCTAGCGAAATTCTGGTGTCTTCTTGGGAAGGTCCATTAATGAGGTTGGTAGGGTTGCGAATTGGTTGATAAACCTCCGGGGATATCCATCAAGCCCCAAACATCCTCGTACTTCTGTCACAGATTTCGGCCGGGGCCAATTTTGTATTGCCTCCATTTTGTCGGGGTTCATTCGGATATGTCTAGCTTCCACCACGTGTCCCATGAAATTGACGCTCGATCGTCCGAAGCAATAATCAGAAAGCTTAATATGAAGATAGTGTCGCTGCAACTCTCGTAACGCGAGTCGAATGTGCTCGAGGTGTTCATCGGCCATCTGAATGTAGATCAACACGTCGTCAAGATATACCACGCTGAACTTGCGAAGATACGGGGCTAGAGCTCGATTCATCATCGCTTGGAATTTAGTTGGGGCGTTGCGGAGTCCAAAGGGTAGAACGCAGTACTCAAACAATCCGTAATGAGTTCGGAATGTTGTTTTATGGATGTCGCGCCCTTGAACTCGAACTTGGTGATAGCCCTTATACTTGTCTACCGTAATTAAATAGTGATCCCCATATAATGAGTCGAGTAATTAGTTGATTTGGGGTGACGGCGTACGGTCTTTCCTCGTAAGGTCGTTGAGTTTCCGGTAGTCTACGCACGTACGCATTATTGAAGGGTTACACGGAAGTGACATCACCGGGAATCGAACCCGCACCTCCGTGTCCGGAGTCGTACGCCGTAACCAAGTACCGCGCCTAAAAATCGGTACCCGATGGGGATATATCTCATATGTATACTCCCGTGCTGCCCGAGCAACGGGCTCCCGCAGTACATCCACTATTGGCGAGGTAGTAGGGCCAAGACTCCCCCGGAGTACAACGTACGGATGTATTCATTATCATGCCCACCACGGGATCTCACAACACTCCCCCCAATGGACACCATTCTCTCAACTCCGGTCAAACCGTAGAAGCCCACGAAATACTCTGAGGGCCCATAACCTATCAAAGTTGAGGGGTCGATAAGAAATGCTTACACTCAGTGAGTGACACTTCATGTCATCTCACCCTCAGCAAGTGCCTAACACTTGCATGTCACAAGACACGCACTCCCCTTGTGGTGAGCACACGCCAACGTATATTCTGAGCCTTTACATGATATCTAACGCTCAGAAACTTGCCATCATCAGCATCATAATCCACTATATTGCTCATTGGCTTATCATCGTATAGTGATGAGTCACAGCCGTACTATCACGATGCTACTAGACCAACATTGCTGTGTAGCAACTTGATTGCCACACAAAACGATGTCTCTCAACACTCCCCCTTGATAGCTTTGCACAACTTGCTGTGCGTTGCACTCACTGATGGCTTGGTTAGCACATCAGTAAGCATGGTTCTCCGTCGCACAATATTGCACCTCGAGGTCTCCGCTCTCGAGCTTCTCCCGACATAAGTGGTACCTCACGTCCATGTGCTTGCTGCGTCCGGTCGTCATGCTGTTTTTGCCGAGTGCGATACAACTCCGATTGTCTTCGTGACTAGTGATGGTAGACTATTAGCACTAGCATCCCGTTGCATAGTGCTTATGTACAAGGTAGCTATTTGTCATTCTAGTACTTAGTGTTATGCTATTAGCGGTACTCTATTCCCTATTTGTGGCGGTCGGCCGGCCCTTGCCGGTGCCTTCGCCGGCCGCCATCTCTCTCTTCCCACTTCTCTAGTCACAACAGCCGGGCCCCTTGTGGGGCCGGCATAACCTCCGTGTAACTATCCGTTCCCAACTAACGGGTTATGGGCCCTCCACCAAGTTATACACTAGAGAGGAGCATGTGTAAAGCGCTCGGCGCCACGCTAGTCTTACCTACTCCCACGTAAAAAAGAGTAGAGCGTGTGTAAAGCGCTCGGCGCTACGCTAGTAATTCATCGTCCCACCGACCCCACGCTTCGCCTTCGAGCTGGTTGTCCGCGATTGTCCTACCATCTCCCACGTAAAAAGGAGAAGAGCGTGTGTAAAGCGCCCGGCGCCACGTTCGCCCCACCCAACTTTCAGTCTCACCTAGCCTATCAGTACTTTAATTAGTTCTGTTATTGTTTTTTCCCGAGGCAATGCCGCAACGCCCACCTTACTTAGCGAGAAGCTTAACTTTCCCACGGCGAAAGGAGGGAGTCAATACGAGCACCCGTCTATGTTTTTGCGTGCCTACACGCCACAAACAACCTTGTTGGTTGTGCTTCCTCCTCGCCGGTCGCTCTCATGCGTCGGCTAATTCTCCCGTGGACAGTTTTTTCCGCTATATGTCAGAATAGTACATTACGCAGTACATTTGGAACCGCTTCATATCGGCAACTCGCCGGTAGCGGCACGTTTTTGTGAGCGCATGTCGCTACACCTACCCGGCTTGAGGCACACGCTAAAGCACTAAACCTTCGACCAAGATGGCACCTTCCTCAACGCAAGCTAGGACGACGTCAAGACCTCGGCTACCTTGAGGGGGGGTGTTAGCACTAGCATCCCGTTGCATAGTGCTTATGTACAAGGTAGCTATTTGTCATTCTAGTACTTAGTGTTATGCTATTAGCGGTACTCTATTCCCTATTAGTGGCGGTCGGCCGGCCCTTGCCGGTGCCTTCGCCGGCCGCCATCTCTCTCTTCCTACTTCTCTAGTCACCACAGCCGGGCCCCTTGTGGGGCCGGCACAACCTCCGTGTAACTATCCGTTCCCAACTCTAACATAGACCCGGAGTCTTGGTGAAAGTCATGGAGAAGTTGCTTAAAAAACATATCGCCTCTTGAGTGACCGCAGTTAGCTCCATATACTCCGCCTCCGCTGTCGACAGCGATAAAGTTTTTTGACGCTCACTTTTCTAACTCACCGCTGCACCGTTGAGCATGAACACATACACCGTGCGAGAGCGACGCTCGCCACTATCATTCGCGTAGTCAAAATCTAACCATCCTACTAGCTTGATGAAGGTGCGCCTCCGTAAATCAATACCGAATATGCGGTTCTCTTGATGTAGCGAAGCACCCTCTTGGCTTGCTCCCAATGTGGCTGAGAGGGGTCGGACATGCACCTACTAAGGTGGCTAACCATGGTGATGTTAGGCCGTGTGCTTACGGAACCGTACAACAAGCTACCGATCAAGATTTGGTACGGCACGTAACCTAGAGGCAGCTTTGATGTCGACGTCTCCACAAAATCGCTCAAAGCATCGACCGCCATAGGTGAGCCCATTGGCTTGCCCTCCACCACGTTGAAGCGCTCCAACATATCTAAGACGTATTGCTGTTGTCCATTCCTGATGATGCGTTTGCCACGATCACGCTCGAAACTTCTCAAGCAATCAAGTCTTGCACGCTGAACCTCACGCCGAAAACCGAGTTGAACCCAACGATGAAGCTACCCGCTGGTCCGACGATGATGTTGTCGTCCACGCCAAGACATAAAGCTCACTCTCCTTGATGACGACATTAATGATTGGATCCACCTTGGATTGGCTGAAGCCATACTCCTTTAGCCATACTGTGATTGTCTTATTCCAGTTCCGAAGAGCTTGCTTATGGCCATCCAGTGATTTCTTCACCAAGCACACTCGCTCCTCTCCATTGATGTCGGTGTGACGGAATCCTTCCGGCTACCTCATGTAGATTTCCTCCTCGACATCGGCCTCCAAGAATGCCGTCACCACATCAAGCTGCTAGTTGTTGGAGTCGTTTGTCTTGACAAGAACCTAGATCTTGCTTCTCGAAGAGTGGTAGACCTTATTTGTGGTGTCGCACGATGCGTGAGGTGCAGCTAGCTCACAAAGTGTCTGGCTTTTGCTTGTATTTGTAGCTTTACTTCGATACCCGGCTAGTATCGACTTGCTTGTTTCGCTTGGAGCCTGGAACCCCCGAACACCGACTTGTGTGATGTAAAGATCGGCTTGCTTTCCTTTGTTCTAGCATAGCGCTTTCTGGAATTTTATTCGCCTCCGGAGCTTGTCACTTGCCACTTTCCTCTCTCGTGAAAGCCTATAGTGGTTCGGCTGAATTTTTGGAAAGGCATCTTACCACAATTGTACTAGCACTCATGTGCGAGGTCACTTGACCGACCTTTTGAGACTCGTTTCTGATTGCCTTGGCTGTATAAACTCCGGGAGTACAGGTGCGTCTTCGGTAAGCCCTTTGTCGTGTCCTTTTCTGAGCCGTGTTGCCCGCCTCTGGACCGGTACTTGGTGCTTTTCTTGGTGGCATTTTTTTTTGATGTTCTGGTGCTCTTGAGAGCGCAACCGACGCACCTGCCATAGACTCCGTAAAATTACCGAAGTTCAGTGGGGACAGACGAGATTTTGATATGTGGAAGAAACGTTCCCGTGCATTTGCCCCCGTGCAAAAGTGGGCTCCGGTTTTGTTGTCGGATGATGTCGCTTTCTCTCAACAACAAGTCGACACTCCGCGTTGCTTTTTGCGCTGCCGAAGGACGATATGTCCATTATCGAGAATGTCAGCGAGGATGACAAGACGTGCGGCCACACTGCGTGGACCGCGTTAGTCAATCATTATGAGGACGATGGTATTTACCGGTGTACGGAACTATTGCATGACTTGGACACGCCGCAAGCGGACGGCGAGAGCGGAATTAAATACCTGGACCACTTAGTATGATTGCAACGACAACATGCCTCAATTGGGGACGTTGTCTACGACCGGCGTATCGTCATGTACTTGGTGAAAGGTCTCCGCAGCGAATACCACTCCATCACCGACACGTGGGACGTACGCAACCTCAGCATGGATACCGTCAAGCGTGATCTTCGTCGAAGGGCATGCGCATCAAGAGTCGTGCGCAATCACATACAACGGAGCCCTTAACGCCTACGGCTTTTGCAGCGTCTCATGATAACGCAACAAATGAACATTTGAAGCGGCAAGTTTCCGAGCTACATGACTAGCTGAAATCTCTTCAAGGAGCTACGACTACTCGTCGTGCCTCATGTGGCAACGTCGTAGCGAGGATTTTTCGTGGTGTTTGCTATGGCTTTGGTAAGAAGGGCCATCGCAGGTCCGAGTGCCCGGACAACAACACCGGAGGTAACTCTGCGCAGGTGGACTCCCCCGTTGCTTTTCCAGCGGTCATGGACGTGACGGCCACCCATGCGAGGCCATTCTCCGAGGCTCGACACATGTTCGAGCGCGATGGGGAAACGTGGATGTGGTTGGCCGACATCGGCGCCAACCATCACAAGACTAGTGTACACCGTGACTTCGTGATTATCGAGCGCTCACATACCGGCTGTGGGTGAAGTATCAGTGCCCGCGCTATTGGCGTGGGCTCGGTCCGCATCATTGTGAAGGTTAACGATGGAGAGGAGATTCCTGCCATGCTAAGTGGCGCAGTGGAAGCGTGGAGGGCCCGTAACCTATTGAAGGGTTACACGGAAGTGTCGTCACCGAGAATCGAACCCGCACCTCCGGGTCCGGAGACGTACGTCGTAACCAAGTATCGCGCATAGAAGTCGGTACCCGATGGGGATCTATCTCATACATATACCCCCGTATTGCCCGAGCAACGGGCTCCCGCAATACATCCACTACTGGCGAGGTAGTAGTAGGGCCAAGACTCCCCCGGAGTACACCGTATGTATTCATTATTCATTATCATGCCCACCACGGGGATCTCACAATACGCATTTTATAGGAGTATCCGCCTTTTCAACAGGGATCCTTGCTTCTTTTTGCTATTATTTTACGCCGTGCCGGCATCAAAACGGAGCGTCCAAGCAGCGTCAGTAAAGTTTTGGAAGAGTGTAGTTGAAATTAATTAGCGCCCTCGCAATCGACGACTCGACTCGTTCAGCAAATCTGGTGTTAATTCATTTATTAGCCGCAATAATTCCATAAATCCTGCGCAACAGTAGTTTAGCACCGCAAAAATACGTCGACGGAAGGGTCAGCACGTCAATTTACAAACCGCACCCGTACTTATTAGCGACATTTGTAATGCTGATTCAACAGCAAAATGCGGCGGTGGCTCGGTGAAACTGGATCGGGGGTGACGCGGCCGTACGGATGCCCCGTGCCCCCGACGGCCGAGGCACACGACTAGCGACATGTCATAAATAAACCCAACTACATCACCTTCACGGTTCATACCCCTACGGCTCCATGCTACAACTCCTGCTCACGCTGCGTAGAGGTTTCAACTGTACAAGCACGACCTGCGTTTCTAACATTGGTGTGCCTGCGGTGACTTTTACAAGACATAGTCAGTGTCGCCTCGGCTCAAGCTACGACGAGTAGTGGCCCACCTGGAGTCCTCGACCGCCGACGACACTGCCGCTCGTCGAATATCGACAGGGAGCGCATAACTATGGCCCGCGTTCTGCCGTCTCGACGGTTGTCAGCCCCAGAAGTTCTGGCCAGCAGCGGGACGCGCGAGTGGAAGGAGCTAAGCAAGGACCTGCAAAGGGATGTAGCTATGGACTTGTTTCGGCAGGTGGAGAAGGGAGGGCGGGACTGCGCGGACAAAACGGCACTCTACAACGCTCTCGTTCACGGCAGCGTGAGTGCCCTGTATGGACGCAATATAGAATTACCCAAATGTATGTTTGCACGTGATTGCATATTCCTGCCTTTCACTGCAGGATTCGATGCCCGGGATGTGTTTTGGGTTGAAAGCTCTAGTATGTTTCTGCCCGCCAGTCACTCGAGTTGCCTCATACTTCTGCCGTATACTTTATTTTATTTATACGTTTATATTTCTATTCGTACTACAAATAACACGTTGCGGTACCCATGCCTCGCTGATGTCGTTTGTGTCGCGACGAAACTGCCGCCTTTCTCTGGTCGGCTCGTCGCGCATCATTTTCAGTATTCGGGACGGGAATACGCGCAAGTGGCTACAGCCCGCATTAACGCGGAGTGGGTGCACAATATTTTATCATCAATTGATAGAGAGGAGGCGCAGGTGTTGATGCACTGCTGCTAACTCGCCTTGAATGTCAGCGGGGTAGCGCCGCCTTCGTTTTTCTTACCCGGGGTCTAATATCATCCATACTCCGCATCCAATCCACCATATGATTGAAAACAAACTCGCCCAGAAGTGTACGCAATGGCGGGTTTCTGGCGGAGTGGTATAGAATCCCGGGTTTGGCCATTAGTTTTACTGCTTGATATGGATGATTTATTTCATTGATAACCTTATTGCAAATGCACAAAATGTCTTTAATTCCCGACTCATCTGCATGGACGTATTAACACTGAAGCTACAGGTACAGGTACCGCTATAAGGTCAGAAGCGGTCGCGGCGTATCTGACGCACGTGAACGTGACTCGCAGGTGGCTGTGCCGCAAAGCAAGGTGCAGGCGTTATTCGAAACTCTCGATGTGCATGACAACGGGCGTGTGAGCGCATCCGAGTGGGTCGAGAATTTCCAGCGCTACATTACGGAAGTGAGCGAAAGACGGCAGGCTCACCACAAACCGGCGGAGAATAGCACAGTAAAGGCGACTGGCAGTATCGGTCGTCCTGGAACGCCATCCATGATGCCATACGGCGTGAGAGGAACGGCCTCCGAGCGCACGCTTCGTAACACCGGAGC
The DNA here is from genome assembly GCA_026401115.1 of Tetraselmis chui. Classification (NCBI taxonomy): domain Eukaryota; kingdom Viridiplantae; phylum Chlorophyta; class Chlorodendrophyceae; order Chlorodendrales; family Chlorodendraceae; genus Tetraselmis; species Tetraselmis chui. Next base: position 331,401 of record JAPMLY010000048.1, on the reverse strand, counting down.
CACAGTCGCAGGGAAGTCGACGAGTAATAGCTCTAAAGAGCTTCGACGAAGCGTGCGGCTTTCCGTCAGCTGCTCAGTTGACGGAGGCTCCGACTCGGACAGCCACAGCAGTCAGTCATCCACCCCAAAGTCGACAACTAACTCGCCGAAGGTGGCCGCAAGCGCGCTAACCCGTCGACTGAGCAACGTCACGCCCGCTGCGGCGGGAGTCGGGCTGCCCGCGAGAAGGCAGTCCGACCGAAGTGTGGTTACAAAAAAACCAGCGAAAAATACACACTTTGTTGTCGGTCACACCGGGCTCAACCAGCGCGCTAATCACGACGCCTTCAAGGCCAAGCTCATCAGACGCAAGAGTCTGAAGGCATTGCTGGCGGTGTTCAGTGGAATAAGTATCCGCGAGGACGGGACGGTAAGCAAGAAACCTAAAATTGCTTAGGGTTTTAGCTTTAGTTAAATTGCTTTTCTATTCTGTGCACCCAATCTCAATTGGCTCTAAAACTTCTATTCAATTATGGTGAAACGCCATGTTATTTCTTGGTTCTTCGTACGGTATAGCCATGTTTTATTGTTTTTTCTTGTGGGTTGTGTGAGGAATAATATTGTTTACAAGAAATTAGTGGTATGTTTTACTGTGTTTTGTTGTGTTTGCTATATTAGGGTCTTTTTCTTTTTATATTTTGACATGTAAACCTTGCATCTCACCCATAGTGTCACGCGCCCTGCTCCTCCAGGTGGCCCGCCGAGAGTTTGAGTGCTACATGCGTAGGAATGCGCCCGATTTGGTTCAATTCGCTCAGAGTATTTATAAAGCGGTGGCCGCAAAATCCAAAACGCACGTCGCGGATGGCGACGAGGAGCTGCTGGACTTCCCTGCGTTGCTGCGAGTAATGTATCCCGGCGCCACGGAGGAGGACATTCGCGAGTTGATAAAGCTGACGCAACCTCGCGAGGTGGCGCCGCAACTCGATGGGAAGGTTGAGGAAGCGAAGGAGTTGTTTGACCAGTACAATTGGAGCGCCAATGGATGGTTGACGCCTCAGCAGTTTGTGGATGGAATGTACATCATTGGGATGACGGAGGAGGACGTGGACCAGCACTACGAGGAGCTATTCCCAGAGGATAAAATCATTACGCCCGTCAACTTCCGCACCTTTTTCGCTTGGTACTCTGGCCACGAGTTACCAGATAAGTTTGCGCACATGAGCAAAGAGTCGATGGCGTAGGCAGTGGGCGGCTTTGTTGTATTGAACCATCCCACGCAAGGCGACTTATCTACCTCTCCATGGTGCGTAGTAGCTCCAGTGCAGTTAAAGGGATGCGGTGTTAGCCAATTGTCGATAATTAAAAGGGTTGAAGACGTGGATGTAAAGGGTTTTAGGTATGTTCTAAAACCCTAAACGCACCACGAGCTTCTTCGGCACCGCAGAAGTGTGGAGGAAATTGTGCCACCGCTGCTGAAATGCCGCTGTGTTTATTCTGTATGACAATGGAGTATGCTGTTGCTGTTCGATGCGCTGCGACGTCACCTTTGACTGCGCACATCGACTGATATTATTTTGCTAGTTCAGTTTAGCCACCATGCTTTTGTTCCCCTGGATGTTGTGTAATTAAGCCACCATAGATTCGTGCTGAATGGTCATCTCAAAGTCATCTGGAATCAGGAATGTGCACATGCATTTATGAGCATATGGGGCCGAGATGCAGTGCGACAATCTCGTGATGTTAATTGTAAAAAGTTGGTGTCTCTGCATCAAGCTCATGCAACTTCACCGCTCGCGATGGTTGAGGACATTATTCTTTTGACTCGGTCAATCGCCACGTGTGTGCAATGGGATTTCCGGTGAAGTCAATCAGACTTGAATGAATCCAAATGGACTCGACTAATGAACAAATGGTTCAAACTTAAAATGCCTAGTATATCCGAGACCATGCATGTATTAATCGTGCATATTTCGTGGCGTTTCTGTTGTAATACATTGGGTCATATCTTTGGTAAAGTATCCGGACGTAAAGTCCCCTTTTTTGTAAGTCTCCGCATGTAAGAGGACTTGTACTTACATGTCTACGGTATAAGGCATCCTTCATTGAAAATGCTACCATCCACGTAAGATGGTCTCTCCGCATCACCAATCATCGATGTATTCATGAGCCTATGGGAGCATGGTGCCTCTCCTGCATCAACAAAGCGTACATGGATTAGTTCCTTAGTTTTCAACTAGCGTGACAATGAATTGTTGTTGCCCTTTTATTCCTTTAGTCGCTTTATGTGTGATGATTATTGTCATGTGACAACATCGTACATGACATTGTGAAGGTATTTGCCGCTAATTGGATCCGTACTTTCCATTGGAAGGACGTACATGCGGTTACGTTGCCACTGGTATAGGTCGAGGACATTGTACAATAACGTACTACCAGTACGACCTCCCCATACGTAGAGTACCCACAATTAATCTAACATTATATATGCCGCTCTAGTACGATTTAGCAAGGCAAACATGCCACGTCGCTAAGTATGCTGAGACCGCATCTTGGATGACACTAACGCAAGCCACAAGGAGCATGCGAGACGAGACGGAAGCTACCTAAGCAAGACCTTTTTGAGCCTCGTAAAGTGGAAGAAGGTGACATGCGACTTCACTAATTCCCTTTGTAATTGATTTCAACTGTTAACACACTAAAGATGTTACATCCCATTCTCTCCATATATGCACTCACACCTTCACCACCAAAAGTGGCATTGCAACTAGAAGTGGCATCTTGATATGTGTGAGTAGTTAGCGAGCAGAGGGAAACTACCACATATGCTTCGGAGAGGTGTTCTCAAGACGCTTTAGCTGTTGCTTCGATTGTTCATCGGTGCTCGTTTGATTCGACATGGCCTCAATTGGTCCTAGTCACTACGTGGTGGTGGTATTGCCCGTCGGAGGTTCCAATGCCTCATACATCTAACTTGTTTTACAACGTGAGCCTCGTACGGGTATGTAGCTTGGTTTCTTACTGGGATTGTCTTGCCTAAAGAAGAACATGTCGACGCTACGGTTCGCGAATTGTTCGAAGAGACTCGGTTGACCTTAAACGTCGACAATTCTACCCTTTTGAGTGGTGATGACGTTATTGTACCAAATGAATACATGATGGGACGCACCAACTTGTTTACGTGTATGCCGCTTCCGTTCCCGTGCCCCAATTAGTTCAAACAAGCAATAATATCTCATTCGACCGTGCAACGTGATGGTTTTTACTACCTCATCACGGCTACGATTGCGTTCGACGGTTTAACCATGACGCCGGTTGTTACGGGCGTTGCTAATGCTACTCATATGTAGAACGAGTTGTTACACTTTGGTTTGGTTGGTCAACGATCGCCTTTTCGAGCAGCAATATTATTTCGTTAGATCAATCTTCACGGAGAAACCTCTCAGCCTATGTAGCTCTTCTTCCCGTCTCGTTTTACACTTGATCATTGTGGTCATGTAGGAACGGCAATCCGGTGTTACGTCAATGTGGCGGTTAGCCTCTGAAAGCTAAACGCTAGCACAAATCTGTTCTAGTCTGTCCAGTTCTGTTGTTGAGAGATTGCAGAATGATGTTGTCGAGAGGCAATTGTTGAAAGATGTCTCACTGCTGTACTTAGGCAGTAGATGTTGTAAGTGAACAAAGGAATTGTTAAAAGGTTCTGTCACCTCCCTCTACTGCACTGGGCTTAAATAGGTTTTAGCCCAGACTAGTTACGCCTGCAAGCTTTGCTTACGTGTCAAGCGTTAGTGCTGCTCAACCGTCGCCATCTGTCCTCGAGACACGGCCTGCCTAGCATTGGATTTCACGACGCGGCTCCTTCTGCATCGAAGAGCTCGTTCTGGCGCGTCATCTGGCTGGTTAGATTAATTATGCATATCTGTACGAACCGGGAGGTACTGGTCGTACTGTAGCATCAGCACCATTACAATATTGCAGTAGCGACGTACCCACGAGTATACGTCCGTCCTGTGGAAAAGCACGAATTGATATCCGTAACGAGTACATGTACAATGTCCTGCAATGTACTGTTGCCGGACTGTACTCGTCACACTCGTACCCTCCCCCTCTTGACAGATCAATGAGGCCGCCGCAAGGCAGACCTCCGTGGTTCTTGGCTCCTTTACTGAAGCAGTTACTGGGACTCAGGAATGCGCGCTGGGTGAGCGTGCATGAAGTCAATATACGCCTAAGTCTTGGCGAACTTGCGCCATTGGGGCGTCTTCAAGAATTCTTGTAGCGCAATTGTTCGATGCACCTCGTTCAAACGGTGCCAGACAGGTGGAATGTCGTCATCACGGAAGTGTGTCATGAAGAGCAAATATTTGCCTCGTCGCCCAGGTAGCGACTTGATGCACACAGCAGAGATGTGTGAGACGTCAAATTCCTCATCGTCTCCTTCAGGTACAGTTACTGGAACAGCTTGTCGTAGCGGAGCGGTAGAGCAGGGTCTCAAGTTGTTAACATGGAACACATGATGTAAGCGTACTGTCGCTGGTAGTTTCAATCTGTAACTGTGTTTTCCAATCTGCTCCTCCACTGAAAAAGGGCCGAGCTGTCTGTCCCTGAGTTTCCTGTTCGGTTGTCCTCGCAGAAAAAGATTTGTTGTGACGACTGACACCTTGTCTCCCTTAGCGAAGTGTGGCGCTGTAGACGGTTCTGTGCGCGCCTGCATCTCGTCCTTGTGTAGCTGTAATACAGAGCGTACCAGGGTGTGTACTTCCTGTAACAATCTCAACCGTTCTGTTGCGTCTTGCGAAATTGGTATCGATGGTCGCATGCTGAAGAGTAGGTCCGGAGGCTCCTCAGGAGAAAAGCCAAAGTTAGCCTCGAACGGCGTGTGCTCAATTCCGAGTGCACGCGAAGCGTTGTACGCAAACTCCACTTGCGGTAAAAGTGTCGACCAGTCAGAGCCATCATAGCAACAAAAGCAACGAAGAAGCTGCTGAAACGTGCTGTTCACGCGCTCTGTCAGTCCATCTGTTTCTGGGTGTCGGCTGGTAGACATGTTCAGTCGCGTTCCAAGGCGTCTCCATAGTGTCTGCCTGAAAGCGCTGACAAATTTTGGGTCGCGGTCGCTGATCAGCACACGGGGCAGTCCATGTAAACGGTAGACTCCCTGTAAAAACAAAGTAGCAGTTTCTTCGGCAGTAATCGACTCTGTGCATGGCAGAAAATGGGCCATTCGAGTTAGATGGTCTACTACAATCAGCACACTGTTAAAGCCGTTGCTCTCAGGCAAGTGTGTCAGGTAGTCAGGACCAACTGTGTGCCACGGTCTGGGTGGAACAGGCAATGGGTAAAGAGTCGCAGCCATTTGCGGTCGAATCTTCGCTCGTCGGCACACGACGCAGCGTTCACAAAAATCTTTCACGTCTTGGCGGATTCGTTTCCACCAGAATCTGTCGAGTGCTTTAGCAAGAGTGCTAGCAACTCCTCTGTGTCCAGCTGACGAACTTTCGTGCAGCTCTGTGATCAATCTCAGTCGGAGCTCAGAGTTCTGTGGAATACAGAGGCGATTGAGACGCCAAAAGTACCCGTCTCTGGCTTCTGTCCGGCTGTCTCTTGTCCACTCACCATCGTCCCCATAAAACGAATCTCGTGAGAACCCCTCGCGAATGAGATCAGCGAACTCAGGGCTCAGCTGCAACGCTTCAACATTCAGTGAATTTAACTGTGCGTCTTCAAACAGCAGCTGGGACTTCCGTCGTAATTCTCGATCTGACGGAACCTCGCCATCCCAAAATAAGGGTACTGTGGCCTGAGGTACGAAGTCTGGACGCCGGCTTAACGGGTCGGCTTCGTTCAGAGCTCCCTTGCGATATGCAAGTGTCATCGAGCCCACAAACGGTTGCAAATCCCGCAGGTATCTTGCTTGCCGCTTGTTCAGCCTGTTGTTCGGTTGCCTGAGCAGATGCCGCAGTGTGTCGTGGTCTGTTACGACAAGGAACTTAGAACAGCCTTCAAGATAGCACCTCCAATGCTTGACAGCTTCGCATACGGCCAAAGCTTCTAAGTCGTACGCAGAGTAAGTGTTACCACGCTCAGCTGGATTCAGCTTACGCGCCCAGTAAGAGACTGGTTGAAGACCGCCTCCTTGGTCTTGCAACAGGACTGCTGCAATCCCCACTGTTGAAGCATCTGTAGCCACGGTGAACGTCGCGTCCGAGCTGACCTCCGGAAGGATCAGGCATGGCGCGGAAATGAGCCGTAACTTGAGAGTCTCGAAGGCTTCCAAACAGGCAGGCGTCAGCGTAACCTTCTGTGGCTGGGACTTCCGCAGTAAGTCCGTCAATGGAGCCGTAAGGTCGCTAAAATGGTGTATAAATCTCGCATAGAAGTTGCAGAACTGTACGAAACTGCGAACCTCCTTCTGCGTCTTGGGCACTGGCCAGTCTGCAACGGCCTCGACTTTCTTTGTGGAAACCGAAATTTTACCGGCTGACACAGTGTAGCCCAAATACTCCATTTCTTGCAATCCGAAGAAGCATTTCTTAAGGCGTAATTTCAGCCCTTCCTCCTTGAATCGCTGTAGCACTAGACGTAGGTGTTCCAGGTGCTCTTCCAGAGTTCGACTGTAGATACAGACGTCGTCCAGGTAGACTGTCACGAACTTATGTAAAAAGTCGCGAAGAATGTCGTTCATCATCCTCCGAAATGTAGCTGGTGCATTGCACAGCCCAAACGGCATGGCGACCCATTCCATTAAGCCATCAGGGGTCTGAAAAGCCGTCTTGTGAACGTCCTGATCACGTACTCGAACTTGCCAGAATCCAGAAGCGAGGTCGAGGTGTGTGTAAAAATTCGCGTCCTTAAGTTCGTCCAGAGTGTCGTCCACACGCGGTAGCGGGTAAGCATCTTTACGCGTAACCTCGTTAAGACCGCGGTAGTCAATGCACAGACGTAGCGAGCCATCAGCTTTTCGCACAAAAAGAATTGGCGAGCCGAACTCACTGTAGCTGGGGCGTATCAAACCAGCTTCCACTGCGTCTTTAAGCTGTCGATTAAGCTCAGCGCGCTCTGCGGGTGACAATCTGTTCAGACGTTGACGTCGCATCGGGCCAGTTGTGTCAATGGGATGGTCCCACTGTCGGCTTACTGGCGGAGAGTCGACAGGTTGCAGTAACTCCGGGAAGTCTTCAAAAAGTAACGACCGGAAGTTGTCACGTTGTTCTGCTGTTAGTTCCTCTCCAGTGTGAAAGTCTGTTGTTTGTTCGGCAGCTGACGTAAGTTCAATGACGTAAAAATCAGCATGACGTCCTCTGCTGCGGCGCGTCTTGCGCATAAGCTTCTGAACTTTCGTAGACGACAGGAGTAGACACTCAGGGCGTCGTTCTTCAAGTGTAGTCTCCACAGCTGTGCCGTCCATTAGTGTAAAAATTCTGGTTGTACCAAATTGTAAAGAGGCATGTTCGTCATCAAGCCATGGTAAACCCAGAATTAAATCAGCTGTGCGTAAATCACGTAAGACGTAGAAAGTCCGTTGAAACTCATGTCGAGCCAGCTCAAAAGTGACGTCGCAGACTGTCGTAGAAGTCACTCGTTGTCCATTAGCGAGTCGAACTGGAGTCTTACTTGCAGACTTCCGAGTCTGTAAAGCAAAGCGTCGTACAAAGTCCTCTGACACAAAATCAAGTGTCGCAGCGCAGTCCACTAATCCAGAAATTTGGTGTCCGCCATCAGGAGTTTTCACAGTCAGCTCAGTTCGAATTAACGGGCGAGCTTCCGTGAGGTCAGTCAGTAGTGCTGTAGCTGGCGAAGAAAATTGTTGCAGCGTAGCGATGGACTGTTCCGAGTCGTCTGCTGGTACAGGTACCGAGTCGGGTTGATCAGGTGCTGTAGTTTCTGGTGAGTCGTTAAACGCACAATCTGCGTCGACTAACCACAGCTGTACAGGCCAAGGGGCTGGAGCAACCACCTCCTGTTGAGCTGGGTTCTCCAGTGACTGGCGTGTAAAAAGCTGTGTCCTTGCTGGGAATTCTTGATAGAGTTTCCAGTGCTTAGTCACCTGAGTAAATTTCGCCCACTTTGGTAGTACAAACACAGCCATCGTAGATGTCGGAGATGTTCGACGACAATTCTCAAAATGCTGCGCAATCTGCTCAGCTAACTCCCAGGGTGGATTGATGAACACCCGTTCTCTTGTCAAATCTCTGTCTAGAATCGAGTCACTCGGCGAACAGTGAGGTAAGTCACCGTGCGAGTTAAGACCTTCATCATCAGCACATCCCTCCAACGTGAAGTTGAATCGTGCATGCAGAGGGTCAAAGACTGAGTCAACCAGTTTCCAATCAACTGAACGTCTGGTTACAGGTTTACGACTTTGTCTCTGCTTAATCTGACGACGACGACCTGCTACTTGCGTTACAGGTGTCGCAACTGTAGTCGATGGAGATGTCGAAGGTGTGTCGACGACCTCTGTCGCTAACAGTGTCTCAGAATGAACAGTAGATGTAGCCGGCTGCTCCAGTTCATTTGTAGAACAGCCTTGCCACCATCATTGCTTCTTAGGTTGCATCGGTGCCTTGCCTTTGAACTCCGGGCATTGGAACAAACGGTGTCCCTTCTTGTGGCACTTGAAGCAGAGTCCTTCGTCCATGTGTCGCTTTCGCTCCTCAGCTGTCATTGCGTTTGCGAGTGAATTAAAATCTTCGCGACCAGATGTCTGACCGCGTCCACCATTGTTACCACCACGACCACCATTGTTACCACCTCCACGTCCACGTCCGCGGCCACGTCCACGGCCACCTTTGTTACGTTTCCAGACGTTAGAGGCTTCCTCAAGAGGGTCCTCAAAGTTGCGCTTACGTGTAGGCTGGGCAGATGGTCCAGCAGCAGACCTCGCATTGCCTAGTTCCGGTGAGTCTGTCACGATGTTATTCAAAAAGTTTTGTAGCTCCACTAGCGTAGTCTGGTAGCCTTGCTGAGCTCGGTGTGACTTAGCCAGTCTCTTGAGTGCATCATTCGCTAGGCCATCAATGAAGCGTACACACTGTAGCTCAGCTGTCAGGTCTTGACGAGATCGACGTAAGTAGTCGTTGTACTGTTTAGTAAAAACCGCGTAACTCATCGTGTTGCTCTGCGTAAAGCTTAGCAAAGCGTTAATTGCGTCGTCCTGTTCGGAAGAAACGTCGACTTCGTAACTCCTCAACAAGCTCGTTGTACGTAGATGGAATTGGAGGCTGAAACGTCGACTTGCGTAACTCCTCAACAAGCTCGTTGTACGTAGATGGAATCGGAGGCTGATTTTTCCGGTTCAACCACCACCCACCTAGGTGTCCAGAAAACTGTGAAGTAACCCAGAACACTGCGTCGTACGAGTCAGCCGCAATTCCAAGCATTATAAAACGCTGAGGCTGTGATTCGAGCCAGTCCTCCAGTACTTGAGGCACTCGACCATCCTGGTACGGTGATGTAATAGCAGCCTTACGCTGAGTCTCCGTGAGGGTCACAGTTAGTCCAGCAAAGTTGTGGGTAGGCATCGGCATTCCCACTCGTAAATCCGTAGGTCCTTCACCAGTCAGTCGATTAATATATCCACGAATCAGCAGCCATACAGAGCCGGAGTCGACCGTCGTAAACCGGGGGTGCATGTGAAACTGCCTCGGGATAGACGTGTCGTCTTGCATGACTGGAACATGTTGTGTGATTGTTCGATAGAAAGATTCCCACTGAGCCACGTAACCAAAGTGAAGTAATTCACTCTTGTGCTTCTTAGCACGAAGTAAGCCCTTCTGTGCGGGCGTAAGTGTCAAGCCGTCAATGTTGATGGTTTCCGGTACGACGTAAGTATCATCCGGATTAACTGTCGACTGTGCCAAAACAGCCTGCTCGACCTGAGCAGGTGTACGTATGTTGTTCGTAGCAAACAGGACAGGAATAGAAGCCGAGTACACGTAGACAAGCTGTCGTCCTTGAGGTAGTGTAACGTTAACAGGTTCACCACTCAACAGCGTCAAGTCATCCGGTGTCAAAACAAGACCGGTCTCTTCATGTAACTCGCGAATAGCAGCGTCGACAGGCTCTTCGTTAGGTAAGACAGAGCCAGCCGGGAACCAAGTTTTACCAGAACGAGGCTCACGCTGAAACACCAACTTCAAGTCCGACGATTTAGTTCCTCCAACGTGAATTACCAAAACCACGTAATGTCCGGGTCCTAGAGAAGCCATCTCAACTCAATCAAACAACGTCGAGCAAATCAATCGAGCAATGAAAGCGTGCGTCGACCAAAGAGCTCCGAAACCAGTGTGGCGGTTAGCCTCTGAAAGCTAAACGCTAGCACAAATCTGTTCTAGTCTTTCTAGTTCTGTTGTTGAGAGATTGCAGAATGATGTTGTCGAGAGGCAATTGTTGAAAGATGTTTCACTGCTGTACTTAGGCAATAGATGTTGTAAGTGAACAAAGGAATTGTTAAAAGGTTCTGTCACCTCCCTCTACTGCACTGGGCTTAAATAGGTTTTAGCCCAGACTAGTTACGCCTGCAAGCTTTGCTTACGTGTCAAGCGTTAGTGCTGCTCAACCGTCGCCATCTGTCCTCGAGACACGGCCTGCCTAGCATTGGATTTCACGACGCGGCTCCTTCTGCATCGAAGAGCTCGTTCTGGCGCGTCATCTGGCTGGTTAGATTAATTATGCATATCTGTACGAACCGGGAGGTAATGGTCGTACTGTAGCATCAGCACCATTACAATATTGCAGTAGCGACGTACCCACGAGTATACGTCCGTCCTGTGGAAAAGCACGAATTGATATCCGTAACGAGTACCTGTACAATGTCCTGCAATGTACTGTTGCAGGACTGTACTCGTCACATCAATCAGTTGTGTGGTTAGACGCCGACTGATGCACGCAGCGTGGTTCCACCTCATGGATCTAATTTTTCTGGATTCAATAAGACTTTAATTGAGACGCAACGTAAAGCGGCGATTCAATCGCCTCTTATTGTGATCGAGGGGGCCGCAACCTCGAAAATTGGCGCAACCACAACGGTTTTCAATGTTGGGCATCAATTATGGCTGGTGTAATGCCGTCATGTGGGTCACTTACCCGTTTTCCGGACCCACTTAACAGTTGGTGGCTTAATCGCAAGTCGCATGGTTCGCTACCATACACTTTCGAGAAATGGTTACAAAGACTCGTAGTAAGACGTCCCTTCTACATAACATCAGATATGGGGTTACGAATTCGGTATAATTGGCCTTACGCACGGTTCGACGAGTTACAAATATATCTGGAGTGGCGGCATGAGCGACAGTCAGACACCGTTTGAAACATGGGCTTCCTTGGCCCCGGAGGAGAAGGGAAGTCTAGGCTACGGAGGAGCATATGTTATCTCGGACGGGGGTGTCCGTGGATAGAGACCGGACCGTCGATGACCTGTGCGAGGGGTTTTCTCGCCTGCCTCCCCTCCCCCCCCCCCGCCCAAAGCTTCAACCTCACCGGAGTCGCACATCGGCATAGGTCAAGTAGGCCCGTTCCGGCGCACGCATGCTTACTACCAACTTATCTTATTAGCGCCTTCGCATCGGCTAGAGCACGGCGGCCGCGCATCATAGACACAAGCGTCGCATTCTTTTCCATATTAACAAACATAGAAACCACCTAAAATAACATACATTTGAAATGTATGAATTGACAGTGCTTTGCAATAAGTAGTTAGGACCATGTACATTATGGAGAGGTTGGGTCATGTGGCTCACGGCGCAATCCCTAATCCTACTAATAAGAGTCCGCTTTAGGCCGATTTATAGGGGACCGGTGAGGGAAAGCAATCATTGACTCGGTATTGTTGTTAACAATTTCAATTTCAATTACAATCGCCAACCACGAGGATGTGGGGGTGAGTGCCGACGGGCATACGAGCACACCACCCTCCGGAGCCGCTGCCGTTTTCGCGTGCCTCCCCCCCCTTGCTCCGGCCCGACCGGAGTCGCACATCAACATAGATTAGGTAGGCCCGTTCCGACGCACGCGGGTTTACCAACTTAACTGATGCGCCCTCGCAACGGCTAGGCCATGCCGCGTATCGTGGAGATTAGCGACACGTCACTTTTCACATTAGCGCACATTAAAAAAAAAAAAAAAGCTATTATACACTTGAAATGTATGATTTGAGAGTGTTGTACATCCAGTATAGTTAGGACCATGTACATTATGGAGAGGTTGGGTCATGTGGCTCTCGGCGTAATAATCTCTAATCCGAAGAGTCCGTTGTAGGTCGATTAAGAAGGAACCGCCCAAAGAAAACAACGATCAACTTGGTATTGTTGTTAACAATTTCAATTACAATCGCCAACCACGAGGATGTGGGGGTGAGTGCCGACGGGCATGCGAGCGCACACCCCTCCGGAGCCGCCGCCGTTTTCGCCTGCCTCCCCCCCCTTTCTCCGGCCCGACCGGAGTCGCACATCAACATAGATCAGGTGGGCCCGTTCCGACGCACACGGGTTACCAACTTAATTGATGCGCCCTCGCAACGGCTAGGCCATGCCGCGCATCTTGGAGATTAGCGACACGTCACTTTTCACATTAGCGCACATTAAAAAACACAGAAAAATGCGATACACTTGAAATGTATTAATTTGACAATGTTGCACATCCAGTATAGTTAGGACCATGTATATTATGGAGAGGTTGGATCATGTGGCTCGCGGCGTAATAATCTCTAATCCTAAGAGTCCATTTTAGGTCGATTAAGAAGGAACCGCCCAAAGAAAACAACCAATTACTCCGTTTTGTTGTAAACAATTTCAATTTCAATTACGATCGCCAACCACGAGGAGGTGGGGGTGAGTGCCGACGGGCATGCGAGCGCACCCCCCTCCGGGGCCGCCGCCGTCGCGCCGCCGGTAGGCGCGGGGGGAGAGGGGGTATTTTTATTTTAGGTATGTATGTGCGCACTTAAAAAGTACATGACCCTTGATAAGGGATTTGTGTATACATTTTAAGGCAACCTTGATTTAACTCAATGCCAAGAGCGAGGAGAAGTTGAAGACTCTCGATAGGGAGGCAACCTTGCGCAGTCGAGCACAACTTAATCGACAACATGATGCAGCGACCGCAACATCATAGCAATCTTGATATCTAACAGGAGAGGTGACTATGGCCACCGCATCGTTGGGTTTCAATAATGCTTCATGTGTTATGGTCATGGTTCCAAAAGTGCCCCGTCCCCTCTGCATTAACGCTTGCATGATATGGCAAATTAAACCATTCTGCACACATATATGCACTGCTTTAGTAAAATAAGGTTGCGACAACGGCCGTTTTGAACTAGTGATAAAGTAATAGAAGGTCTACCCAAATTAAGTTGAGGGGGGGGGGGGGTGAAACTAATGAGGGGGGGGACCCGAAACAACACATTCAACGAGAACAATCAAAATGTAGCGCGTTTGCATTGACCGTGACGCAATCATGAGCCATTACAATTGCATGACAAATACGTCAAACACAAACGAATGCACGGGCGCTTGTTTGTGGCAGGGCCGACACTCTCTGTGGATAAGCTACAACTACACTGCCCGGTAAAGTGAGATGTGGCCACATTGCAGACGTAATTACGAGACTACTACTACTTCGTGTACACGTACAGGCTATCTACCCTATTATAATACCACGTTTTACTTCACGGGTCTTTTCCTTCCGCCCAACCTTGGCTGTTGGCCATCGGGAGACTAAATCACACAATGCCATTGATCACTAGCGTAACACTTATTCCTATGCGTACGGGGGAGGTGCAACAGCAGATAGCAGAGACCAACTTCAGCGACGTCCGCTACTTTTCAGTAGTAATGGAAGTCAACTTCACGAGTTCACCCTTACTCGCCGCGTTGTCTTGACTGCCCGCCGTTGCGTCCCATGCCCTCTTACTCGGGCCCTTCGTGCTGCCGCTTGCGGACGAGCGACGGACGAGTGTCGTTAACGACCCTCGTCGTTGCTCGCTACTACTTGGCCGACTTTGGGCCCTGTTTCTTGCTTCTCTGTACGTTGCACTGGCCTGCTCAAGGCAACGCAGCGTCAGAAAGAAAACATTAATGCATGATAACTTCCGGGCACAGGCCGCGAATCGGGACAGGGACACGCTTGGGTCGGGCTGTTTCTGAAAGTTACTCGCGATTAATTCACAATCGAAATGATCGGTCTGCCAAAAAAAAAATCGGCGTTTGTATCAACGCGACCGTCGTCGAACGAAGACTTGACACAACAATGAATGCGACGACTTCCAAGTATCGGTTGCAAATGGCAAGCGGCAGCACGAAGGGCGCGAGCTCTACTCGCTGTGCCAGCACTGCTATGGTACTGAGCATAGCCAATTTATAAAAAACTGCTTAAGGTAACTATACAGCTACCCTAATATAATAATCAATCGCAATCCGCTAAAGTTAAAACGTTCACACAGAGAGGAAGCAACATAAATAATAATCGATTCGTATAAACCTCCCTTTGACAATACTCGCATTCATCGGCACTGGCAACAACGGTTGTCAGTACAGCGCGCACACCTTCTCCAGCAGAGCGTTGCATTCTGGGAATGCCTTGCACCACTCCTGCAGCAGCGGCATCGCAATGAAGCGGAAGAAACCCACGCTGTTCTGAGGGTCCGTGACCCTGCGCAGGGAGCGGCCAAACAATTAAGCAGACATCAGAACATGCATCACCTGAGCTTCCAGTAGCAAATGTACTACTCCATATTCATATTCAATAAATAAATATGAAATACTCTTTTCAGCACCGATGCGATAGCCGACCCTCGGGCGCCGCCACCCGACGGAAACAAAGGAGGAGAGAGCCAATCGCGCTCACCCCGGCTTCTCGCGGTCCATGAGTGGACTGACAGGCAGGTTTTTCTCTTTCTCCAAGTCGCCTTGCTCGAAAAACTCGCCCTCCAAAAGCGCTGACCAGTTTTGGTGCTGCTCAAGCTCCGTGAAACAGTGTCCGATATCGCTGACCTTGAGCGCCAGCTTGAGCGTTAACATCCGCTGCTCCTCGTTCATAGCGAGCCACTTGTCGCCGCCGGTTAGCCCCGCGAGAGCGGTATCATTTCCGACCTTGGTTGTGAATTTCCCGACCACGTCAAAGTGGTGCGCCATGTCGGTAGCTAGCACCAAGTCGATAACAGTCTTCCGGAAGGCGCGCTGCTGGGTTTTGCTGCAGTCTGCGAGAAAGTCGGCATCGCTGCTCTGCATGATCTTGAATGCCTCCCGCAGGCTGTTCATCTCCAGGACAGAGTAATCGTTAAACTCCATCGCTGTTTGAGACCCCTGTCGTCGGAAAGGAGGCAGCCAGGTGAGCGCCACGAATATTTAGTGCTGAAGAGATGAAATAAATATATGAACCGCTAAACATCAAAGTACATCAGCTCACAGAAATGATTTAAAAACTTGCGTCGAAAAATCAGCATTCGCATTTGTTCCAAAGCAAAGATTTACATAATTTCTTTTACTATACAAATCGCTTTAGCGAACTCCTAGTTACAAGAAAAACACGATTCAGGCACAACATGAGCAAAGCACGACCATCAGCTGCAAATTGTCGTTAGCTAAAACATATAAGGACGACAAGCAAGCGACCTTGCACGTCCGGTGCCTTGCCTCTTGCAGCTAGCCGCGCCCTAAGTTGCGTGTTTAAAAAGTTTACAACGAAAAGAAAAGGCAAATATTGTGTTTCCGCCCGGTATCCACCGCAACACCCGGGGCTGCTAATCATTGCGTCCAATATATGTATATGTTTTTCAAGAGCAATATGACCAAGTCCCATATCTTTAGCTTGGCGATATCACCCCTTCCATCCAGTGTGACCCTTGGCGGTGTGCTGCTCACCTGACTGATGAGGTAGCCACTTGTGAGCCCCGGGTGCTTGTAGTCATGGACCACTGCGGTGGGGAAGCACAGCGACATTTTGCCAAAGTAGTTTAGAGGACACGCCTGTCTCGGGGAGGGCAGCCTCCAGCCTAGAGATCCGATTAATCTTACTTTTGTTAGGGTGTGCTCCAGGGCTATCTGTACTGGTACGGATGAGCTTTAAGGATGTATGCATAGGAAACTTATTGCATATTTATTTTCCTCTTCTCTTCTTTTTGCTTGGTGGCCTCCACTGCTTTTTCTTGTAAGAAATTGAAACTTATTTCACATTTATAACACTGACGAAAAGGTTACGGAAACAATAGGGCTCTGGAAAACTGCAAAAACTGCGGTTGCCGGACACGCACCTGCTGCCACGACAGAGGAGAGCATAAGCATCAGGTGGTCCCGACCGCTGTCGGCGCCCAGAATTCCCGAGGTGGTCAACACCGAGGCGTAGCGATTGGTGACGTCCGCGGCATGCAGGTTGCTGTGGTACCCCTCGCGACAGTAGCCCGATTCCACAGTGGTGGCGAAAGCCATCAGCTTAGGCATTGCGTCTTTGCGAATGGGGTACGGACGCAGCCCCATATTGATCACACTCTGCTTCAACACTGCCGCAAGTGGCCAGTGCGCCTGCGTGCGCAGAACGCTCTTGGGCGTGACGCAGTCCATGAATGTGTTGCTTGCTATCTCGGCCTTGATTGCCTCGGGGACCGTCACCCCCACCAAGGACCCCTCCCGGCTGGTCACCGACAGCCCATCTACTCCATCCAGCTCATCGAATGTGTTGTTAAAAGAGGAGTTCGCGAGGGAGCTGCTACAGAAAAAAACACAGGAAAACATGCACAAGCAACATTTCAGTATCCATAGTGAGTGACAGTATGGTAGTGACAAATATATTTGTTATGCAGTATGATTGTAATGAATATGTACTGGTAATCTGAAATAATAATCAATATTATAATAAATTGTAATCAAACAACATTAATCCTAATGATATATGACTAAATAATAGTAATTAAAAATCATCCACTCATCCACCGCGCCATGGACAGTTCAATTCCAATTGCGAGCACCGACGCAAACGCGCACGACAAGGGAAGGGCAAGCAAGTCACGAACCAAGACAAGGAGTCCACCCTAAACATTTAACAACACGTATGAAGAATATTATGAGAATATATATAATATAATAATATATCTAATATATGAGAATAGACACCGAAGACCACCTCTCACTCCATAGAAACACATCACAAATTTGGCGATTTGATAACGTGCGCATGAATAGGAATTTGTTCTTTGTTCATGGGGATGGCCAAAGCCGTGCATCATTTTTATTGGTCGAAATTTGAGTTACGCGCATAAAATAAGCAGAATAGAAACTAAATTTATTACCGCAAGGACGGTTGAACATACTCACAGCGCAAAACAGATGGTTGTTGCGATGACATGCTGTGTTTGCAAGCTTCAGTTAAGGCAATGTTTTAAATTTCTACATTCCCTATCGTGTTGCTTACACATGCACCACCTTAGAATAGTCTTTGCACCAAAACTACTAGGAAATGCTCAGGCCTTCCATGTGCAGTGAAAGTCAAACAGTCCAGCTAATCATTGAAGTAAACATACGGGCACCGCACAGTGACGATCGTGCACAAACTATAATCCAACCGTATTATTGCACGTGCACAAACTATAATCCAACCGTATTGCACGTGCACAACCAAAAATCCAACCGTATAATTGCACAACCTCGCAGTCGTGTTTGAGCGTGCACTGATTATTTTTGAAAAAAGATGGGTGAATACGCCATGTATGAAATAGTGTTTACGGTAATCGCATACCAGTGTCATTACTTTGAACCGCGCAATTCTAAAAAAGGGGCACAGTAGCGCCCGTGGAAACCACAATTGACGCAAGAGCTTAATTAATTAATGTACGAGCATTTACAACCGACGAAACATGGATGCAAAGCAAGCATTACCACATATATTCTTTGACAGTATCGCTAATAAATTGCGCACATATCAAATATGATGTAAAGCTAAGTACTCGCAAGTTCCCCGCAGTCTCATTGTACAAATACAAATAGCATCGTACTGTGTAATCCTGTCAGGCGGGTGATGATATATCCGGAACCAGCAGTGTATTCGTAACACTGCGCATTCTCGTACGTGAGCATGTATACACTTGCGTGGGGGCGAACACACCTGGAATTCTTTCGTAGCAAGGCATCGCTGCCGGCTCGGGTCATGAACTGCATGATGAAGTTCTGCATCGAGTCACCGACATGGTGTTCTCGCAACTTGGCCTTTACATCTGGAGACGTGAGATGCCCACTCTGCACGAATATCAACTTCGCCAGCTCGGCCGCTTCCGCAGCGCTTGGCCGCTTCCCGAGGAAGCTTGACGCTCCCTTTTCATACCGCTGGAGAAAGTCCAACACCTTGGCCACCGGGGTATCCATTTCGACCATGTCCGTGTCCACCTGTATCATGTTACGAGGCGCGTTCGTATTGGCACCCAAATCAACGATTTAGTGCATGTATACACACACACTCACATGAACAAATCCGATATCGGATATAATTCTAAAAATCCTTATTGGCATTTCAATATTCATGCAGCAAAGCTCGCCATAGACTACTGGATAATCACAGTGATTAATGCGTTGGCGTTTCAACTGCCCGGGTTTTTGGGTCCATACCAACTCCAGGGCCTGCACTTTCTGCTGTAATTTGACCGTCTTCCACCAAAACGCAAACGCCACCGCAACCATGCACACCAAACACACGATGACGACAATGAACACGAGCAGCGGCGGAGAGTCGCCGCCATCGTCACTCACGCTTCCATCGGACGGCACCTGCGTGCGCCACGATTCAAATCAAGAACACAAGTCACCGCCGCGAGCTGAATATATATGGCTGGAAGTATTAGGAGGTTTTACTAAATAAATGGTCTCGCTGAAGCAACAGTCTCATCTATAATCATTCATTCAAAGCACAGATATCCGACGGCGAAACATGCGTGGGTGATTTTGATAAGGGTCACTTACTGTAGGATACTGAGTGCCGTCCGGCCAAATCAAGAGTGGAAGCTCGTCGGACGGCTCGTTGAGGTCGATCCCGACGGCGCCAACTGCCTCATTCTCATCGATGCGAATGTTGCCGACAACCTCGTAGCTGTATACCCCACTTTCGGTATCGTAGTGTACATTGTCGACAACGAGAGTAATACCCGTCAAACTACGTAGCCCTCTTTCGTCAAATTGAACCTTCCCAGAAGCACCGTCGAAAGAGAGACCAGACATCAAGGCGCGCATTGCACTGGGCCCGTTTGGTTGGAGCTCCTCGCTGGAATCGTCATTCGCCACGGACGCCGCGCTGCGAGCAAACGCAGCGGCCGTCGCCCACACGGCATCGTAGAGGTACAGCGCCTCGACATTAAGGACGCCACGCGCCAATAGTTCGTCAATTCCGTCAACGGACTGGTTGTCTGCAAGAATAGCGAAAGCCAAAAATGCATCTGTAAAATTCAATAAACTGTGCAGCATAAAATATATTGTTGAAAGTCGCCAATTCATCCACTGCCCACGTTCCTATAGTGCTTCTTGCAATTGAATACCAATTCATCCACTACCGATACGTGCGGTATTTACCTAAGACGAGAAATTCTAGCTGCAACGCCGGAACGAAGTCGAGACAAAGGGGAAGGGTGGACCGATGCAATATTCTGGTTAATCTCCCAATTTCCAGAGACGCGTTGGAAGGGGGGGGGAGCTCAGTTTGTCGCGCCAGAACGTATTCACGTTTTAGAGAGCTAAACTGCACTTATTTTGTTTTGGGGCACACGCCGTGGCATAACTCTGAACCATAACCCATGTAAATAAACCTTATACCCTAAAGGCAGCAACACAGTGTATTGTTGTGGAACTAGTATAAATATGTGCCATTTCAGTCCTTCACACATCAGCCTTGGAAGAAAGGGCGCTTCTGGGATTGCTCAAATCGTGAGAGGGGGATGTGGGGGGGGGGGGCAAACCATGACATTCAATCTGTCCAGAATAATAAAATGGGTAATGAATAGTAATTTCTTTTTTGTGAGCATCGAGAGTACATTATAATGGTTGGGAGTACAAGAGTGTGATTGGGAGTGCCAGAACACGACTTGGCGCTGTGGATTGTATTATTTATGATTCAGCAAGGCCACCGAGAAAGTCAATAATAGTACGGGTACCTAAGTACAAGTAGTAACATAGCATGCATACAACTTTACGGGTATATTCCAATACCCCGCGGGCGAAGGGGGAAATAAACGGGTATATCATGGAAAGATACGCGGAAATTACAGGTGAAAACATATCATGTGATAAAAACGGTATCGTGGCAGCTTGTCGTCCAACCAGCTGCTGGCATGTGAGTTTCGAGAATACGGCGATAATGTCGCACGTGTGAAGAGAAGAGAAATGTATGAGAGCATTAGCAACAAGACACCATGTCACTCGCGGTGTTCATGAAAGCATGACAGGCTTATAAGGGCTGGGGCGCACTCAGTATTCCATCGGGCCCTCTGTAAATGGGCTGCACCTCCGTCGTCCAGTTGAACCCACTGATATGGTCCTGTTTATTGCCACCGTAAAGCACAAATTTTGCGCAGGTTAAAAACGGTAGCAGCGCTCCCGCGGGGATATTTGATACAACGTACGTGACAAATCAATCGCATAGTAAGTAAATAACTCGCCAATTAGGGGAGCAATGCGTAAAAAAATGCCCTCGAATGCGAAATACATAATTTAACATATCCTAAAAGGGGCTCTGAAAATATGAGATAATCTGCTTGTGAATCGACGTCGATGCACTGGTACAAGTAAATGTAGACACACACAGATAACACACTCCCGAATGAAGTACATTTTTTTTTTAGTCAGCCATCCTAACCGAATGTTTCCGACACCCAATTTCTGCAACATCCCAATTTCTTCACATCAGATAGGCAAATTCGTCAATTCTCGAATTGCATATGGGGGGACCATCACGGGTAAGGAGGCCGCTGATGCATAACAGTGATACGAACTGAGCCGACTACAGATTCCACTCGTTGTGGATTATTGTCATTGTGATTGTAACAGCGCGCTAACTTTTATTTGGAGTGCCACAAGTACGTGTCTCGTTTGTCATCAATGTAGATGAGCCAGGGGAAATATTTTTATAGCAGATGGACCTCATCTTACCTGCAGGGACTGATATGCGTCAGAGTCGTCCTTCTTGACACTTAGGCCGACAATTCCAGCTCCAGCCCCGTCAGGCATGTCATCAAGAAACCCGTCAAGCTTCTGTCATAGCCAGAACCGTAATACATCGCGGATGTGAGTTCCATAGAAATTGAACGTACCAAACAAATATACAAAATATAGTATGAAACACCGAATTAAAAAACTTGACTTCCATATCGGATGGGACAAGCATGCATACCCTGCCTGATTCAGAGCAGCTGACATCAAATCAGGAAGAGCATGACATCAATCAATACTAATGCAAAATGTAGAGGGGAAATAGATAGAGGCACTTCCATAAATTGATAGGCACGTTTGGTACATGAAAATTGACGACAAAGGAGCAAACATAGACAGGATCGTACCGCGGTGCTTTCTGAGCCCAGGAACCAAGACAAGGACGTCACATCCACCCCCGCCTCAATCCCCAGATTCATGAACCGCACCATCTCCGCTGCCGTTGACTCGACAACAACCACCTTGATCTCTGTTTCGGCAAGAAAATCGACTGCGGCCCTCCTGGACTCCATCGCCTGCTCGCTATCATTGAACTCGGACTCGGACAAAGGCAGATTCTCGGTAATTATCCCGAATTCTTGGGCGTAACGGATAAAGGCTTTCTGAAAGCCCCGCCCGAGCGCGTCGTCCTCGTATACAAGGACGACTTGCTGCCATCCAAGAGAGTGAAAGAGGACCGCCAACCCCTTCGCATTCACCTCGCTGGAGTAGGCCGTAGCTGCAAAATGCGGGTACAGCTCCTGCGCACAACATTTGTGTATTTGGGACTCAGCATTATAGCCACAGCAACAATCATCAGCAGCTACTAGCAGGGTATGTCAAGATGCCACAATGTCGCTATTCGCCGCGCCTGAAGCAGTATCATAGGGATGAGATGCAAGTACACTTACGGGCACGTCTGAGGAGAAAACGCAATGGCAGCGCAAAATAATGATCTGTCTAAGCAACTTGTATTTATTGCATCTCAATGTATTGATGTTGCTTGATAAATAATGAGCATTCGCGGATCTCGGCTTTGTGCATGGGAAAATATTTGATTAGCAGCAGGTGAACAGGTATGCCGGTAGTGGGTCGAAGTCGGCAAAGGCGGCGGCAAGAAAACACGGGGCGCACGCTGGCTGGTAGGTGGAGTAATAGTGATGTAGACGGTGGGCCACAAGGATCGAAAAAATGTAAGTAAAAAGTGATTTACGCAGTAGCGAAAGGACCACGATCGGGCGGATAGTGGTCGTATGCTGTCTACTGCTCGCATCAATATTACTGTCGTCGTATATCGTCGCCGATCATCAAGCAACGTTACCGCCTACGTTGTCGATTCGTCGAGCTTACCGTGTTGCTTAAAGTCGGCGATGTTGCGCCGTGCGAAACAACTGGCAGGCCTGTGGTGGTGTACGTGGGGCAGATGTTGTTAGAAGAGCAGGCAGGAGAAACAGCAGTACATATTCTATGCAGGACAAATAAATTCAGCACGGAAGATAACCGCCGGACAGGACGCCGCATGCACCATGCATAACACTACATCACTCAGCAGCTTTAAACACATGCGGATAAGGCAGATGAGCAGCTCGGGCATAGGTTGTGATAGTGCGGGAATGCATAAATTTCGATGGGGAGTCTCGGAAACCCAAGTGCAAACAGTAGCGCGCAAATAAGAGTGAAACGAAAAAAGTAACACTTCACAAAATTCAGCTTATTCAAGGATGATGAGATTCGTTATCCACACCGTACACGCCGGCTATCAGCGAGGCTGCTTCACACTGCGATGAAGTGAGCATCCCAACGACCGCGTCCCCCCCGAGGCCGCTGCAGGTCAGGACCATCGGCGGAGCTGTATTCATGGCGAAGCTTTGCAAATCAAGCAAAAAAGGGTTCACCAGGACGTAGTCGTCCCCACCGCCTGCGGGGCGCGCAGTATGAACGTAGTCAGTACAACCCGCGGATAGATACCACACGGGCCAAGCAACTTCCAGCCCCTGGACATATTTTATCAGACAACATTCATTGCCAGGCCACAGTAGCAGGCTGGTGAAGTCCGCGGAAGCACATATCGTCAGAAACAGCGGAGTATTGCGGCTGTACAAAATAATGAAAATAGGGGTTTCTATACTGCCCGTCACGACTCACGAGTCTGGGCAACCGTACCAGGCAGCTGCAACAGCTGATCGCAGTTGGGAACCAGAGTACAGTCCCTGTCATTGATGTCTTTGACAGCTTGAAGTGCCGCCGCTACTTCAGCGAACACGAAGGGGCGTCGTTGTGGTACTAGTCCAGTAGGCGTGTTCGAGTACAGCGCCGGTGTGATGCACATGTCGACTGTCATCCGCACATCCGCTTCGACACGACTCGCCGCGCACAGCATCGCCACCACCACAAGCGGCAGCATTACATGGTAGTTCAAACATATCGACATGATTTCGACGGCCACCAAAATCCGGGCTGAGACGGCCGCCGACGCCACAGGTCCTGGGAAGCGGAGCAGGTATGGCGTGAAGGTCGACTGAGTGGGGTTCCAGATACCTCGCGGGTGCACGACACACCTGTAAAGCGAACGAAAAGGACCGTCAAATCTGGTACAGCGCCGGGGCGGTAGCTATCTCGTACAAGGATTACAGGTAGGGGGATGCAGAGCAATCATTATCGTTATACGGGACAGGTACGGGTTCTGATACAGCGACACATATTATTATATTGTAAATATATTTATAAATCGAGTTCGACGCATCATTGTTCAATTTCTTACAAGAAAAAGCAGTGGAGGCCACCAAGCAAAAAGAAGAAAAGAGGAAAAAACCCTAAGCCCGAGGGACAGGAAGGCATGCCACAGCGTCAGCACTGCCCTCCTGAAAAGCGTCACGGAGATATGAACCCAGAGTGCCATGAAGAGCAGCAGAAAGACGTTGCATGAATTCACGTCGCACATTCCCCAAAAAACGCCGAAACGGAACATAAGTAGATCGACGAACGAAATGTTGCATACGGACATAACAATCAGAGCGCAAGGAGCGAGAGTCAGCAGCACCCATGCCAGCCGGCCCCCATCCTCCCCCTAACCTCCTCCCATGCCAACCGGCCCCCATCCTCCATGGCGAAAGGATAGTAGTCATGGACCGACTAAACCGAAGGCGTGCCAGGCAGAGCACAAGTGCGGAGGTCCGCATCAAGTTTGCCATGCTGAGCTCCCAATGCAAGGCTGCCAGGGAGTGGGAGACGAGCACCTATACGAGGAACATTAGCGTTCGTGCGAGCACTTGTAACCATCACATCAACAACAAGATGACGGCGCGGAGCTATCAAGTCTAACCAAGCCACATCCCCAGGGCGATCACGTGAAGCTCCCGACCGAATGCGGCGGACCTCCAACCACAAGTCCCGCCCCTTAGTGGCCCCCGCTTCAAGCATGAACTCTTCAAGCACGTGGACAATACGGTCGTGGAGTTCAATGATATACCAAGAGCACGAGCACCGGGGGATATGGTCCATGAGCATAGCAGATGTTGAGCGCTCACCCGACATAGAGATGCCGGATACCGTCGACGAAGATCCATACCTGCGAGACTCTGAAGGAGCCTCATTGCACCGAGGGCAATTTCGAACATGAGAGGCGCGCTCCGCAGTCAAGCCAAGCACCCGGTGGGCTGCCATCGTGTAGCATTCGGATGGCACCTTGAAACTGGACTCATGTGAAGCGGAAAAAAGAGCCAAAGCCCCACGACCCGTACCCGAAATCACCCTCATATAGTCCGGTGGGGAAGGTTTGCAAAACCCCAAGAGGCCCGGGCACGAAGAATGCACGAAATGTCCCGTTGAATGTGGCCCCCAGAATCTCCCAAGCGAGTGAGAGCATCGGGAGTCGGAAGTTGTAGGCTAGTCAGTTGGGTAGCGGGTGCCACAGCATTGTTGACCGGAGATACCACCAACTCGAAATCGGGCCCAGCATAATCGTAAAGGTTTTGGTTCATTGTGTTAGTCAACATCACGAGATCCGACTCCGAAAACCCGCTCATAGTAGAGATCGAATCATACGAATTGCGCAATTGGACCGCCCACGGTAAAGTAGAAGTGGCAACTTTCAGTAGTTCTTGACGGATGAGACCGTACAAAGGACTTAGCGACTCGGATTGGTAATCAGTAATCAGGTTGTCGAGGGTCGCAGTGAATGAAGCATAGTGAGCATGTTCGGCGTCGAGCTCGAGGGACGGTACATTAAGCCCCCCAAACTCCGCAGGGAGGGAAAGTTGGCGTTTAGCACAATTCAATTGATCAAGTGTTTGTACGTCCTGAGAAACGCCCAAGATTCGGTAAACTTTTGTACGAATGGCCCTATGTTCAGCAGCGAGGCACGGTCGGCAGATGTTTGGGGGGAGGGTGCGGAGCAAGAACCCACAGCGGCATACCGCACACGTGATCATCAAGCGAAAAGCGGCGTGTGTCCCTCCAAGTCCGACATAGCAAAGCAAACGATATTGTCCAAGAGGAGTTGACGAGCCTCTACGGTGTCTTGCAGCCAAGATTGAACATAGTTCTCATTATGAGATGCTAGAGGGCCATTTGCCAACGAGAAGTCCATCGCCGAAGGGGCTCCAAGGTTACTAGTACCCGTAACAACGGGAACCATCGCCCGTACCATCTGGACAAGTTGAAGGGCCGTATCCGGAGGTACCATGTACGAAGATTTGATTGGTTGAACATTCGAGCAGACTTTCCCCAATTCCCCCGTAGCCACTGCAATCACAGTCGGGACGAACGGCGCTTTGATCAAATACTTTCCATCGTCAGAAAAGGCTTGGATCGCCGCTGAATCCTTGCACCGTTCTCCAGTATTCCGGAGGGGGGTGCTGATCGCCAAGGTGAACAAAAGCGGGCCAAGTGGATCTCTTTGTCGGACACCCTGAACGAGGCTGAACCGTGCCGTGGAGGAGCGATGCATCGTTGGGGTCGAAATAATACACCGTGGAGTCCCGTGAATATATCGTCTCAACCAACGGGATAATGGGATGCAAGTCAGGGTTCTTGTACAACTCCGCAAGGAAACTCCGGCGGGAAATGGTATTGAAGGCGTTCTCCAAGTCCAAGCTGAGTAGGCTGCAATCTAGGATAGCTTGTGGGCCGATACGAGTGGTATGAATGGCGCGCTCGATACCATCTTTGGTGAAAACCGGTTTTTGTACATGGCCCAGATGGTCGGTTGAAACAGACGTTATCCGCGCAATGGCGTGACAATGAGCTAACCGCGATAGAACGCTGCCAGCAAGCAGCACGCGCCCGAACTTTAGTAGCTTCACCCCGAAGGCGAGTGGCGTCGCGGTCGACCCCCGTTTGCTTGTGAAGAGTCCACCCGGTCGCACTCGCAAAGTCCGCCGCAGCCTCGGGAATTTTTCCCGCTGAGTAGCGGTTAACCCACTTACGCCATGCCGGAACATTCAAGTCACGGACATGTTCCCATCGCCAGCCATCAACGTGGGGGGCTGACGAGCGAGGTGCTTTTCTCAAGACAAGGAGCATAGACTCCTCCCATACTTTGAGGCTGTCACGGTCATCTAAACACGTGAGGGGTGGGGGCGCCGGGGGGGGGCAAGGGGTCGGGGAGATCACAGTCTAGGTGGGGAGTACGGGGCGGAGGATGCAACCGCTCGAGAGCAAACAAAGCCGCGTCCGCGTCCCCCACCATTCCGAAGTCGGCTCCGTCCATGGCCATACGGGCCCGTCGCAGCTGGCCAACTTCCACTACCTCACGGGCCCGACGGAAGGCAGCACAGCGTCGGAGGTCACCTTCTGAGAGGTGAGTCGGTGGGTGGTGCTCCTCCCGTTGATTGTTTTTGGCCCGGCGACGACGAGAGCCCCCCCCCCACCCCGGCCCCGACCGCCGGGGCGTCCAGGCATAGAAGCCCCCGGGCACGCACGTGCTAGCTTACCTCCATCTCGAATATCACGTAGAAGGGTATCAATGCCCGTGAGTCCGTTCTCTCCGGACGTAAAGAACCAAAGACGGACTCGACGTTGGACAAGGGAGCGGATGCGAGCACCGGCCGCTGCCGGGGACGGTCGGAGGAGGAGGCCGCCAGAGAGGTGAGTTGCCAAATAAGCTCCAGCGGCACGAGAGTCCGTTGAGGGAAGGGAGGTCGCGTACTCGAGGGTGTCTTGTAGGGCAGAACGTAGGTCATCTCTCGCTGTCGCACAAACCCCCCGGGCCGCGATGACATGTATGAGCTCCAATAGGCAAGCGACATAGTCGTTGTCGGAGCACCATGAGGCCGGAGCAGCGGCGCGAGGAGAAGGGGTCGGAGAGCAGCCTCTCGGCGGAGTGCGGCAGCATATGAGGGCATAAAAGCTTGTCCATGAGGTAACGGGGGTCCATCATATGCAGGGGGGGACTGAGGGGGTAAGCTCCGGTTCGGCCCGGGGTGGGGAAAGGAGTGGAGCCAAGGGGGGAGTCCGCCACAGGCAGGGGGGGGTGTTAAACCGCGCACACACTATTAGTATGGAAGGTAACTAACGCACACGTAGTTGCAGTCACATTCACGCAAAAGAAGTAGTCAGAGAGACAACCATCCCGAGGCGTGGTGTCGGGATAACAAAAGTGAGAGAGTTGTAGCCTAGCGACAGCTTTGTACCGAGTCAAACAGGTTATCGGTGTGTCCGATCTAGACATGTACTAATCATATCTAGAATAGCTTACAATAGCTATCTGCAACTAATAATTATAAAGTATTACTTACAACACCCCCCATGAAGGTAGGTACGGGATGAAGCGTTGCATTGGGTCATGTCCTCCAAGGATTGCACTTCGGTGTCTTGCCAATGCATGTCATGGGAGGGGCTTGGTGAACATGCCAGCCACCATCAGGTCAGTGGGAGGAACCTCATCTTGATGGTTCCGTGCTCCACGTGGTCTTTGAGGAAGTGCCACTTCATACCGATGTGTATGGTCTTCTCGCTGACCACGGCATTTTGGGAGTACGCAATTGCGCTTTGGTTGTCCTCTCAGATGGTGGTGGTTTCGGTGATGGGGGCGTTTAAGATCTCCCCCATAAGTTGCCGGAGGTGGAGTCCCTCCTTGGTGGCATCAGCCGCAGAGTAGTACTCGGCTTTACACGTGGATAGGGCCACACATATCTATTGCTTGGGCTTATAACTTATAGGCCCGCGTCCGAGGGTAAAGAGATAGCCCGAACGAGACTTGCGGGTGCTACTGTCGTTTGCCCAGTCAATGTCGGCAAAGCCTATGAGTTGGAGACTGTGGTCCGTGCCCCCCCCCAACGTCAGGCGCATGTCGATGGTGACATGAATGTATCGGAGAATCTTCTTCAGAGCATGCAGGTGGGCGTCCGTGGGGGAGGCTTGGACGGAGCCGAAGATGCTCAACGCCGTGGAGACATCGGGGCACGTGCAAACGGCCGCGTACAAGAGAGTGTCCATGAGGCTGGGGTAGACGTCCTTGGCCACGCCGGTGAGAGGGGGCGAGGTCATGTGAGTGAGGCCGGCGAGGAAGCCGGGGTCCATGGGAAGGGACGACGGTTTAGAGTCGGTCATGCCGTACTTGTCGAGGATGTCGCGCATGTACTTAGATTGGTCCAACGAAATGGTGCGTGCCGAGCGATCGCGGGTGATGTGTATGCCGAGTAGTTGGGAGAGGTCGCCGAGGTCCTTGATCTTGAACTGTGCTCCGAGCATGGCCTTGAACGATGCAAGCCATGCGGCATCATTGCAGGCTGCGGGAATGTCATCGACGTATAGTGCGATAATGGCAAAGACGTGACCGGTGCGGCAGATGTAGATGCACGGGCATGAAACGCACTGTTGCCACCCATAGTCGACGAGCCATGCACGGAGGAGCATGTTGAACTCGCGGGGGGACTGCTTAAGGCCGTATAGGCAACGCTTGAGGTGACACACTTTGGACGTGCCATCGCTGAAGCCGAGGGGCTGGCGGATGTGCATGTCTTCCTTAATGGGTGCGTAGAGAAACGCAATGTCGATGCAAAGCTCGCATAGCTCAAGGTCGCGGGCGGCTGTGATGGTCAGGAAGAGACGCAGACTGGCCATGATGATGATAGGGGAGAACGTCTCTATGTAGTCTAGTCCAGCGCGTTGGCTGCACCTTTTGGCGACGAACCGCGCTTTGAAGCGGGAGACGTCACCGGTGGTGTGAGACTTGACTTTGTAGATCCATATTATGTTAACGACCATGCGATCCGGGGGAAGGTCAACGAGTTCCCATGTGCCGTTGTCTATGAGGGAGGAATACTCATGCTGCATAGCGGCTTGCCACTAGGGGGCATGGGCGTTGTCCAAGGCAGCCCGGTACGATTTCGGTTCAACACACTCCCGGGCGGACATGAGGGCGACGGCAATATGTGATGTGCCGGCATGTGTGTGTGGGGGACCAGTGGCAAGGTCGGGAACGTGAGGGTGCTCGAAGATGTCCTCTTTCGCTTTGCCATACTCATGGTCACACCACGCCGTCACGAGGGTCGGGGGTTAGTCGGACAAGTAGGAAACCATGTCGCCGTAGCGAAGGGAATGAGAACGGAGCCGAGCTTGGCGAGGGGCTGCAAGAGGGGGTAGGGGTTCTGGCAATGTGATGTCGATGGGGTGGGACAGGGGTGAGGTGGCCGGTGTGGCATCCGAAGAGTCGGTGATGACCGAGTCGACGGAGAGTTGTGTGCCGAGGCCCGGGGTGTCTTCATGAAAGACAACATGGACGGAAGTTGTGATGAGGCGTGTCTTCGGGTTGTACACACGGTAACCGGGTGCGTCAGGGGGATAGCCAACCATGACGCCACGAAACGCGTTTTCACTGAGTTATCGACGCAACTTGTCGGGCACCTTGGCTAAGACGGCGCACCCGAAGACGCGGAGCTTGGATGCGTCAGGCACAGACGACGTAAGGAGGGTGAGGGGGGTGCCACCCTTGGGTCCGACGGAGCGACTATACGTGCGGTTGCGGAGGTACACAACAGTGCTTACAACGCACGACCACATGGAATTGGGAACGGCCATGCTGTGGAGCATCTTCGACGAATTGTCCTGGATAGTACGCCAAGGGCGTTCGGCTTTGCCGAGCATGTGGTGGGCATATGGGGCAGAGAACTGGACCCCGACGCCGAGGTGTGCGCACATATGGCGGATGACAGCAGCTTCAAAGATAGAGTCCGAGTCAAATCTTATGATTGGTGCGCACGCGCCCGATTGGGAGAGATGGCGTGCATGCAAGTGCTTGATGTCCACTAGCATGGTTTCCAATTCCGAACATGTATCGTCCTTGGACTTGAGGAACCGCACCCACATGTAATGGGTGTGGTGGTTACGGTGGGCGCTGGTAACCCCGTAGCCGTGCCATGCTTGGCACGGTAGGGGGCTGAACGAGGTACCGATAGCTGCGATCCGCGGGATCAACTGGTGTCGGGAAGCCATGTACGGAGGGCTTTGGAAAAACATAGTATCCGTACACCAACATAGGGATCTCCCGCTCGGCATGTCCGATATGTTTTTTTAGCAACTAAATACTCACAGATACTCTCCCGTCACGGCGGGAACGATGTCTGCGGATTGTTTTTTTTGGCGAGGACGGGTACGGACGGATCTGCGGTGGGACGAGGGTGTTGGAGCAGGCGGCGGACAGTTGGGAAGCAGCGCTAGGGCACGGCGCTCGCTAGCAGCCGCCACCCATGCGAGAGTTTTAAGTCTACCGTGAGGGCGAGGCCTGAAGCTACGCAAGACGGAGGTGGGTCGCGGTCGGAGGAGCGGCACGGTCTGGCGGCGGCGATCCTTAGGATCGACCGCCGCCGGAAAAACCCAGTACGGGGAGCTTTTGGAAAAATATTCCCGTACCCAACATCCTTTGTGGTTCGGCGACTCGATCCCTGTGTCCGACCCACCCCTCCCCTTATTGGTACCCGGTTATCGACAAGCTGCCCCCGGCAGTGTGCCTAGGGTTATCGTAACGGCACACTACTCGTAAAGGCGGCCCCCTAACAACGTAAACCAGCGGGGGAGGGTACGGCCGGCCACAACGCGATCATATGGGTGTTGAAAAGAGACGGAACAAGGACAGAGACATGATAAAATCTGGCACGGGGGCATTAGAGCCAGCTGGACACCGTCTGCACCATAGTTATTTACACTTCCCAGCCCCACAAGGAGGAGGGAAGACTCGGCTAGGTGGCGAAGTGCGTCGGGAGGAGCAACTACTACATCGGGCGGGGAAGAGCACGGATCGAGACGGGACCGACGAAGATCTGAGCGAGGGGGTTTTTCACATGCCTTTCCCCCTAGCTCCGGCAAGACCGGAGTCGCACGGTACCCGAGGCCATGCACGTTCGCCTCGACCAGCTCAAGCTCACCAGCCTCGCTGATCAGCATCCCCGCAGCGGCTGGAGCATGCCGCGTATCGTGGAGATTAGCGACACTTTTTAATTCATACTGCATCCAAAAACAAAAACGTATAGATCAAAAAGTAATAAATACCTCGTTACGTGTATGTTTTAGACGGTATCGCCACTGCCAATGGAGAGGTCGGGATTAGTGGTTCACGGTCTAGCCCACGCTTATGAGTCCACATTGGCTTAGCACGGGGGGCCGAGAAACAGCTGCCGGTTAATAATGGTATTGGTGTAAACAATTTCAATTTCAATTTCAATGGGTGTGGTGGTCAATGACGATGGAGCAGTAGCGGAGGCCATGCGGGGAGGGGACGTTGAATGGTCTCCAAAGGTCAGAGGACAGGTTGAGGAGAGGTTGGGAAGGTTTCGCGCAAGCAGCGGTGTTGCGTGGTGCAGCAGTGGCTTTGTGTAACAAGCATGAGTCGCGAGATTCTAATTTTTTTTACAGAGCTGGCGAACGCATGGCTAGTCGGGACACCGTATGTGTGCTGGGCATGCAAGCTTTGCATGTGAAGGTGCCCAAACCGACGGTGCCACAGGATAGGGTCACACTGGGGAGGAAGGGCAACACTAGGGGAGGGGTCATGCATTGTCGTTGCGGAGGGGTTTAAGGGGAGCTCTGGCTGGTGGGGGACAAGGTAGAGGCCGTTTCCGGACGGCTCTAGCACACCCATTCATGTGGGCACCAAAAAAAGACCATTGTCAGAGTCAGAGGGGACGATGAATTCACAGCCGCTGTGGGTCTGCATCCATTTGGCACTAATTAGTCGCCCGATGCGCTGAGCAGAGCGAGAGGACATGTCAGGGTGTACAATGCATGTATAGTGCGGTGAATAGGCTGTCCAGAGGAAAGTCTGACAGAAGTCCGCACGGATCTGCTGCCCTCAACGTCAACTCCAACCCCTCCCACGCGAGAGGGAGCGGATGGGGGAGTGATTTGCACGAAGTCACCTCGAAACGCGGTGAGGTTGATCGAGCAGGCGGAATCAACTACCTAGAACTGTAAGAGGTTACGGCCCCGGGTGAGGGAAGAGAAAAAGGCTACAAAGCTGAAGGGGACACTCACCTCGGTGTCATCGTATTCATCCGTGCACTTCTCGAGTGTGGGCAAACTGTCCGAGTCATCGGCGGGGACGTCGCTGAGCAGAGCGGCGTGTGCATAGTGAGAAGCACTAGGGGCGCCGTATTCTGGATGATCATCTTTCGCTTCGCGAGGGTCCACCTCAGGAGAGCGTCATGTGGGGCAGTGCATGAGGACAGTATGTGGTCCATGCTGTCACATGCGCTGCATTTGTTGGGTAGGCTGCGAACACCGCGGGGACCACGTGGAGGGTGGCCTCGACCGCTGTGTGACCCGCGGCCAGCAGCGACAAAGGCGGAGATGGGAGGGGGTGGTGCGTCTAGAATTGTCGCGCCCGGGGCAACGTCGTCTTCCATATTGTGAGCGAAGTAGAGGACGTTCGCCATCACCTCGTCAGCTGACAACAGGTAGTCAGTGTCGAAGGCGTTATTGACGCACTGTGTTAGCCTGCCCGTACGGGCCGGTGCAGGAAATACCGCGCATCATGAGCTGACCGAGGTTGTGGGGGTGGATTGCCGCGGAGCCATCCACCATCTGACATGTCTCGTTGTAGTCATCAAACGTTTGCCGCATGTAGTGGACATAGTCACTGAGTGACAGTCCATGGCGCTGTCTGACCATGAGGTTGTCGAGTAGGGACAATAAGGAGTGGGCGAAAGACCGGCAGTCAAGGCTATCACACAGGATATCCCACGCGGCATCGACGCAGTCAAGACGTGCTGGGGAGATACACTTCATCGCTTAGTTAGCGTGCGGATTCGCGTTGGCGGCATGGAGGAGCAGTGTGTAGGCGTAGTGTTACGCATGTTCATTCGGCAAGACGCCCGAGTCGCGGATGGCCAGCTGTGGGATGAGATACGCTGCCTTTATGGAGAGGGAAGTACGAAAGTTCCGCTTCCATTGCTTGAAGTCCGTGGTCTGCCCCAGGATAGGGACCGACATCTACTTGGATCGGTTGAGTGCGTCCTTGTCAAAACCGATTGCCTCGTGGGCCGCTCGGCCTATGACCACCGGTTCAATGGTGGGGCGACAACCGCCACGGGTGGTTTGACCACTACGTTGTGCAAGAGGAGAATGCCGGCCATGGAATGGAGGAGGTGGTCCACCAGGGAAGGGAGAGTGGTTGGCCGTTGTAGGCGGCGGGCCGTACGGGTGCGGGTGGCTACGGGAGGTGGGGACGTGGAGCGGCGGCGCCTCCGGGAAGAGTGGGCCGAGGTGGGGAAGGGCGTATCCACCGGGGGGTTAATGTGGAGGTGGTGGGTTAAGGTGGAGGTGGTGGGAGTTGTTCCACCGGCAGGTCGTGGTGCGAGGATTCGCGGGGCGCATTGCGACGGCGTTGTGCGATAGGGGTGTCGCTAACAAGAGCTGCAGCGGCAGCTGCAGAGCTGGCCACGTGCGCGTCCAGACGGGCGGTAATGAGCGCAATTTGCTCGAGGAGCTGCGCGAGCGTGTCAGTAGCAAGAGCTTGCGAACTCTTCTGGGAGTTGGGGTCAGATAAGTTAGGGGGCGTATCCGGTGGAGAGGTGGCCGAGCGAGTTTTAGGCGCCATCTCGGGAGATGGAAAGGAAACGAACATGACATGACGACATGCAGCGGTAAGAACCGCTAGCCGGACTTGTGCTTAACAACGGTTTCAGAGAGACGGCCGGATGCCCGCCGACCCCTCGGCTTGTAGCCCCGGGGTGTCTCAAAGAACCTTTTCTGTATCCTCCACCCAGTGTAAGGCACAAGTCTAGGCCAAGGCCAGTTCAGGTGGAGGGATGCGCTGACGGTTGAGGCGCTAAATGAATAGAAATGTAAAAATAAGCTAGGGTTGTTGTGCATCATGTGTATGCGTATTCACCCGAGAGTGCGCCCCCCCCCCCCCCCCCCCCCCGTCTCCAGCTTGGACATGTGTGCACTATGTCCACACACGACGAGTGCGTCGGTGTGGGTGGCTGTCTGTTGCCGTCGAGCACTTGACTTAGGTGGGGTGGAGGTGGGTTTTAGAGCGCAGTTTATACTGGCGATACCGCCGACTACAAGGTGAAAGTAATATGATTCTATCTAAACTTGCCTTCTACGGGAGAGTTGGCAATCGTAGCTCGCCGAACCATGTTGTCGCGCGTTGGTGACGTGAGGTGGGGGCCCATAACATGTGAAACCGTGCACACACGATCAATAGGGAAGATAACTAGCGCACACGTAGTTATAGTCAAAGTCACGCAAAAGGGACAGTCACAGAGACAACCAACCCGAGGCGTGGTGTCGGGATAACAAAAGTGAGATAGTTGTAGCCTAGCGACAGCTATGTACCGAATCACACAGGTTATCGGTATGTCCGATCTAGACATGTACTAATCATATCTAGAATAGCTTACAATAGGTATCTGCAACTGATAACTTATAAGGTATTACTTACAACAGGGGGAGGGGTGACAACTATTCGGAGGGGGCATGGTCCAACGTGCGGCGGACAAGAGCAGCCAACATAGTAATGAGATGACATTGGAGAAACGGGAGTGGCCACAAAGTATAGGCATGGAGCGGTAAGAGGGCGAGCTTGGGTGGCAGATGAAAGGTGGTCGCCCGAGGCACAAAGGGAAAACAAGGCCGGAGAGGAGGTCGCGAGGTGGCGGGCTTGGCGACGGTGTGCTGGAGTGGAGGGGCCATTGCCATTTGTGAACATGTTAGTGTGCCAGGCGAAATTAGAGCACCATTTACGGCTAGCAAACCGTATGCCTCACGGGGCGCAAGTGTAACATTTCCCCCGCGACGGGGACAAAACGCCCGATGCACATACGCCCGGCTCCGACCCAGAAGCTCCGGCCCGAGCACATGTAGCAGTAGCCGCAACTTGCCGCCTACGAGGAACACCATATGACCGCAAACTAGCTGCAGCCCTCCGCCCTGCAAAAGAAACACTCCGCCCATTGGCACCATTAGCTACTGAACCGGCACCGTTGTCGATTCTTTGCCCACGGGCAGTGGCAGCAACGGCCAATCGCCGACCAACACTTGTAGAAGCACCACTAGCACCGCCATCACCGGCTAGAGCTCTCTGTCCAACAACCAATGCAGCAGCAACCGGGCGCGGGCCAGCACCCAGCACAAAGCAGTTCCATAAGCACCACAACGGCCCTACCACCAGCCACGTGTCTGTGCCCGCCAGCACCATCACCAACACTAGCAGCTCGGCGCGAGCTAGCCCCGACAGCCGCAAGTCCCACAGTAGCAGTAGTACACACAAGTAGTAGTAGTTGCAGCACCACTCGCCGCAACCCTTTGCTCATGGACGCCGGTAGCAACGGTCGAGCGCCAACCACCACCAACATGTGCAAAGACGTCCCCGGCAGCAACACGACCACGTCCTTGCCCATCAGGACCACCAACAACACTTGGCCACGAACTAGCTCCGGCAGCTTCTACAACACCGACAGCACCACCATCAGGGGAAGCAGCCGGTCGCAACCGGCACCATAACTCACCCCCGCAACACCGCAACATGTAGTAGTACCACTAGTGAATTATTTATTACTAATAATTCCGACGTGTCAATACGTTTCTATACGGTATAGCGATACGTACCGCTATCGCTATTCCGCTATTCCTCTACTCTAATGGCCCTTGTCAGATATTACTTGAGTTGAGTTTGCATGGACCGGGAACTCAAGTGTACGGGAGTCACTGAACTAAAGTGAGGCGTACCGCGCTAATTCGTTGTCGGATAATTAGTTGACTTTTGTCCCTCTTTTCTGTTTTTTTGAAATCATGGCCCTCCCAAACAACTCCATTGCGCTCCCCGCCATCACCGTCGTGCCCTCCCCAAACAACTCCATTGCGCTCCCCACCGTCACCGTCGTGCCCTTCCTAGCGCCGCTATTCGGTTATATTTTGTGGTGAAACATCGGCAGTACCTCACGATCGCGGCCGCGTACGGAGCGGCCACGCTACTATTCAGTGCATGAGCAAGCGCCTCGCAGAAGGCCCACGGCCGTCAGTCCGTGGGCCGCCGCCGCCGCATTGGCCGCAAACGGAGGCCTCGGTACGGAACCCATGAATAGCAGCAACGGTGGTTTGGGGGACAACGTTTCCCCGGTGCAGCGAGGTGGTCGCTCGACTACCGGCAGAGCTACTGGTGGACGGACTACGTCCAACACCCCGGCGTTAACGATGACTGCGGCTTTCTTTCCGACGAGTTCTGCGCGACCTTTAGGATCCCCAAGCCCATGGTTGACGACATATTAAGCCGGAGGAGGGACTCGGGGGGTTTTGAGAACGACAACCCGCAGGGGCCATGCCGTCCGTGGCCCACTTAGGATGGCAGCAGTTTTCAGGCAGTAGGCGTTTGGGTGCTGTGCGATACGGGTTATCATAAATGGAGGCAAACCATCATGATGACGTAGAGGCGGAGGTAGATGCAGATTTTGACATTTTTAGAAATTAACTTATTTTCACAACTAGCTTACAAATGGGAGGCACGTGCGGTAGAATGGTTAGAGCCCGCAGCTGTATGCCGCCCTTTCAACTCACCGTGAGTGTGTAAACATGTTTTAACCGGTTTTCCATATGTAATGCATTTCACAGACATTCTTGATGTCAACAGTTGTATAATATATAAGGATATACTTTGCCACTGAGGGTCAATTCGGAATAGGCCGCGGGATGGTGCCACTGATCGGAATTGTTCTACATATAGTCTCGGCAAGAACGAGAAAGAAAACAACTGAGGGAATAAAAATAAAATGAAGCGCCATGAGTGTGTGTGTGGGTGGGTGTGTGACCCCCGTGTAAGTTAGTGTGTGCGGGTACGTTATCACTATGTGCGTGTGTGTGTGTGTGTGTGTGTGTGTGTGTGTGTGATCCGTGTGGTATGAGTGATAAGTAAGACAATGTTTGGATGTGTGATCAGTTTGGAACGAATGATGAGTGAAACAAGACGTGTAGCAAAAGAAATATCAAGAAACATATTAAGCAAAAGAAATAATGTGTGTGTGTGTGTGTGTGTGTGTGTGTGTGTGTGTGTGTGTGTGTGTGTGTGAGTGCTTTCAATATAGAATGCATTTCACAGAAAGGCAATGGAAGATAAAGCTGATGTGTAAGCAACGGGTCCATGCATCATTTTCATCACCAACAAGAAAAAATGTGCAATGTCTTGTATTACAGGCGCCATCCAAAAGACAGGACGCCCCTACAAATGATAGTCAACGCGCTAGAACAGTGACGCTCAAGAACAGTGACGCAACCATACTCGCTTCATTTTTCGAGCGCGCGGAAGAGCAACAAGTATGAAAACGCCCCGAATTTGACCAAGTCGTGTGAGGTGAGTTACGACTCGGCGTGGGGCTGCCGCTGTGTCACATGCCCGCCCGCATCACGTCGTCCACCTTCGCAAGATACTCCTCGACCGCCCAAGCTTGGCGATCGAGTGTTTGCGACTCCACCTGCCGCTCCGTTGCAGCTACGCAAGCGTCGAACACTGCCAGGCACTCCCCGACCTTCCACTGCGGGACATTATTTTCCCCCGCTTGGTTGGGTTTCAGAGGCTTGGAGGCCTTGGCGGGTGGAAGCTTCTTCGGCGGGCGGCGGGCGGCCTTCGCCATGGCGGCAAACTGTTGGACGCCGCTTGCGTCGCCGCCTTGGGGGAGATCTCCGCCATCGTCGTCGTCCTCACCCCCCTCCGACGCTCCAGTGCTCCACCGGACACGTCAACGACGTCGTTGAATAGGAGTTGGGTCCGAGGGCCTATGCCCGGGGAGGCCGCCAGTGGAGGCCTAGCGGGAGTTGCGGGCGGCGCCTTATCGCTAGTCTCGCCACCGCCAACATCAGCACGCACGAGTGTGGCTCCTCCTGGTAGGCCGCCGGGGCTAGGGTCCGCAGCCCTTCCCTCCATAGCGCGGGAGAGGTGGCATGCATGAAAGATGGCCCGCCGTGGTGTTTATTTGGTGGGGCCAGCGGCGAGGGCAATGGCGTGCACGAAATGTGCCCGCATTTTTCTTGGCGCGGATTCCGGGGTCGAACTCATGTTTGCGGAGACCACTTGAGCTCGGGCCTCAAACTCAAGTGCCGAACTCGAAAATCGGCCACATGAGTTCAAAACGTCATTCTGAAATCAACTCAAGCTATTTACGACATCCGATTAGCGCACTTTACTTGAGTTCGGTGGAGTATTATTATTCTGGTTACAAGAAAAACTAGATGAACACGGACAGGGAAAGTGGGAGGGGAAACAAAGTGGGAGTTTCCCGCTTTCCCTGTCCGTGCTCATCTGGTTCTTCTTGTAAGCACTATTTTTAAACAAAGTGGGAGTGGAGTATTATTATCGCGGACGAACTCACGTCAAGTAACATCTGACAAGGATTATTTATATATTTTCTAGAAACGACGACGACAGCTATCTGTACGTGTAAAGGTACCTGCACGTGTTTCTTTTTTACGGTGTATTCGAACATAACAGGTACGTACATCAAAGGATTATAAAAATTTCTTACAAGAAAAAGCAGTGGAGGCCACCAAGCAAGAAAAAGAAAGAAAGGAAGAAAAAACCTAAGCCCGAGGAACAGGAAGGCATGCCACAGCATCAGCACTGCCTTCCTGAAAAGCATCGCGGAGATAAGAACCCAGAGTGCCATGAAGAGCAGCAGAAAGACGTGGTACATCAAAGGATTTGGCCTGTTGCACCTGTATGATTAAACAATGTGACATGCCCTTCCTCTTTGTCTGCTCTCTTTTTGCTTGGTGGCCTTCACTGCTTTTTCTTGTAATACGTTTTTTGTTCTTCGTCTGCTCCAATTAATAATATTGTGAGACGCGCCGATATTAACGGTAACAGTAACCGCTAGAGTTACTGTCCCGTACACATGATATTGGATATGCAAACCTCTAGATTCAAATCAATCTGACCATTTACCCTAGGGCACGTTTTGCCAGTAACCTAAAGCCAAAGGCTTGCACAGCCAGAATTAGTGTTGCGGGGGGGACGGAGTGAGCCAGCCGAAGAACCGCCAAGCAGCAGGTGTTGGGGTCATGGTTGGGTCAATATATTTGCCTTCGGTGACAGAGCTGTTCTTGGCCCAGCCACCCATAAATTTTATTACGGGGAGGGGCGCGCCGATGCAGCTGGCAGCGGACGCCGCGCCTTTCCGTGGGCTGTGCGACGTCCACTTGAAACCGGTGGGCGCGGATGAGCCGGCCGTGCGGAGGGCGAGGGCGAGCCAAGCGGAGACGGTGGACGCGGCGCCCCAATCGGTAGAAGGTTCCGAAGGTGAGAGGCTCCAAAAGGCGAGCGGGGGTGTCGCGTTGTAGAATTGGCGGCAGAATGCCGCGCGGTGCTTCGTGTAGTAGTCGATCAGGGCTGCCATGACGGGGTTAGCGGCTACAGGGATAGCGATGACTGGTTTATCGCCGGCGTCGCGGCGCTGGTCCCCCTTAGATTTTCGTACGAATAGGCAGATTTGTTGAGAGAGCCCGTCGACAACCAGGTCACCGGTCTTGCAGCGGGCGCCGGTTTCGGCGCGGCAGAAAAATATGTAATTGACGCAAACCGCCAAACAGGCCCTGAAGCGTTGCATCTGAGGCAAGGAAGCAGGGGTCCACGCGAAAGTACCGTGTAGGGTGTTGGCGGCGTGCAGGATGTCCAGGGCGACTTGTGCGGGTAGCGGGAGGCGAGCGGTGGTGGGAATCAGGCGGTGTTGTAGCATTTCGAGGCCACGGCGGGCGTCCGCCAACAGTTCGCCCACGGCGATAGGTTGGCGCCGGTGGTCACGGAAGAATTTGTTAACGGCGGAGAAATAAGGCTGCAGTGAGCTTGCAGCGACCGTTCCGAGTAGGGCCAGCCAGGCCGTGTAGCGGACCATCGTGGCGGGTGTGGCCTGTAGTGGGGCAATGTTTTCCTCTGCACAAAAAATAAAAAACTGTCTGATGGCGCTCTGGTAGCTCGAGTACGTAGAGGGCGCTAGCGATTTGCTGAGTAGGGCAACCGCCGTAACCCCGAGCTCGTCTGATCCTAGGAGGTCTTGAAAAGTTTCAGCTAGTTCGGTTGACAAGGGCGACTGTGCTGCTTCACGGCGCAATTCGTAGCGCGGCGGTCCTGTACACAGAGGAAGGATTTTCTGTACAGGCGCATTTAATCGGTCCGGGCGTATCGCCCGGCCAATCGCACCGCGTCGCGTGTAGAGCCAAGAGGGGGTGTTAGCCGAAAGGCCACGATGCTCCACGCGGGAGGACCGACCCCTTCGCGCTTGCCCAGCCTGCCTGGAAAGAACAGGTCGCGGGACGTTGGGAAGTGCACGGTCTCGGTTGCCAAGCGGGCGAACGCGTGGTACCACGTTTTGTTTCGCCAGTAGGGGGCGATGACAGTCGCCGCGGCTTGAGCTTGTCCGAGTTTGGCGGCCAGCGCCGGTAGGGCAGACCAAGGGGGGTTGCAGTAGTTGTTCTCGCGTTTCCATGCCGCGTCGGGGAGGTGTAGGCAGTCAATGTCCTCGCACAGGGGGTCGCGCCAGCGGGCGTTGAAGCGTGGCAACTGGGTGTTGAGCATAGAAGCGAAACGGTCGATCGTATGCGGGCCCCACCGGGTCTGAAGGTGGCGGAAGAGTCGTGGGTTGAGCTGCCAGTCCTCGGAGTCCATTTCGCGGCTGAGCGTGTCGGCCCAGACGTTGGCGGCCGACCGGATGTAGCGTGGGCGGATGTGGATGTCGTTGGTGTCGAGTAGGAACCACAAACGCCGTAGCTCGGTCATCATGACGGGCGACCGGGAGGTTAGCTTGGTTAGGACGGCGACCACGGCAGTGTTGTCCTCGTGGAGGAGGACCTGTCGTCCTCGGAGTTGTGGGAGAAAGGATTCGACCGCGTGCCGGACCGCTCGAAGCTCTTTCCACGTAATGTGTTGGAGGCGGTCGGGGGCGCTCCAAAACCCGCGGGCTTGGTAATTGGCGTCCTCGTTGAGGACCGGCCCCCATCCGTAGTCGCTCGAGTCGGCGTGCAAATAGGCGGTCTCGATGGGCTTGTAGATCGACCGGCCGTTGTGTTGGGAGGGTACCGTGCGCCACCACTCGAGGTCGCGTCGGAGTTGGTGGGTGAGGCGCACGCGTCCTCCCCAACCGGTACGGGTAGCCAAGACGTTGTGGAGCTCGCGCAAAAAGAAGCGGGCGGGTGCGATGGCGAGGTAGAGAAATTGCGCTTTCCCCGCGAAGGCTGCGAGTTGGCGTGTGGGTAGCCATCGTGCGTTGGACGCCGCTCGTCCGAGTAAGGACGAAGCGAGTTGTGCGAGGTGTCGCAGTTTCGTGAGCGGGGCGCGAAACTCGCCGCGTTGTAAATCCACCGTGAGGCCCAAATGGTCGTCGACTTGCGTTGGCGTCCACACACCTTTCTTGGGGTTGCGTTGTAAGCCGAGGCTGTCGAGCAGGGTTTGGACGCGCTACCGAAGTAAGAGTGCCTCGTCGTAGGAGTCCGCCAAGAAGAGGAAGTCGTCCATGTAGGGGAGTAGTCGGGTTCCTCGCCATCGCGCGTTCCGGAGGAAGCGCTTGGACGGGCGGCGTAGGCCGGCCGGAGTAGATGCGGGCGTAGGAGGTGGTGGGCGGCGTAGGTGGTTCGTAAACACTTGCGTGAGTTTGCAAAAGTAGTAGGCGGAGCCCGACCACCCCATGGGGAGGCACGCGAGGCGCCATAGGGTGCCGCGGTAATTGACCGTGAAGTAGTCCCGGTCTTCCTCCCGGATGCCAAGGGTGTAGTACCCATCGGCGAGGTCGAGGGAGACGAAGTAGTCCCCCGGTCGAGATAGATGGCGGAGGTGCTTGAGGGTCTCGCAAGTCATGTTGAATGTTGAGCAGTAGCGGTTGAGTTCTCGAAGGTCAATAATCAAGCGCCATTGATTGCATCCGGGTTTGGGCACCAAGAACATCCGGGAGACGTAGCGGGGGTTCGTAGAGCGCTCCCACGCGCCGCAAGCCTCGAAGCGTGGTAGTTCCGAGTTGAGAAACTCGAGTTGGTCGGGTGTGGCGTCTAGCATGGAGATGCCGTGGTTGAACGGCTTGGGGCGTAGGCCGTGTGCGAACTTGACACGTACGCCGTGGCGGATCCAACTTAGGACTTGGCCGCTCGCGCCGATGCGCTCCCACTCCCGCCATTTTCGACGTACGCGGTGGCGCATGAAGGAAGATGTCGGGGAGCAGGAATCGGCGCGGCGGGCCACACCATCATTTCTTGCTTGGGGGTTAAGCCGAGTCGGTCGGCTTGGGGGGTGGAGCGGCTCGTGTTGCGGCTGCCGCTGCCGCAGCGGCCTTGCGTTTGTCGGCGGCGGCTTTTCGGGTTCGAGCGTCGGGGCCGGTAGGCTTGTCCGGTGTGATTTTCGCGAACGCGGCGCCGGCGGCGGCTTTGCTGGCCGCGTGTAAGCTGACTTCAAGCGTGCGGTCGATGAAAGCTTGGCGTAGCGCGTCCAATGTGCCGGAGACCGCGGTAGGACGCGGTCGGCAGAAGCGCTCGTGTGCCAATTCGGCGAACACGCGGT
Organism: Tetraselmis chui; assembly: GCA_026401115.1. NCBI lineage: Eukaryota > Viridiplantae > Chlorophyta > Chlorodendrophyceae > Chlorodendrales > Chlorodendraceae > Tetraselmis > Tetraselmis chui. The sequence goes on along the minus strand of JAPMLY010000048.1, from coordinate 288,303 downwards.
CCGCATCCGTGCTCGTTTGTCCGCCCTTGGTGAGGCGGAGGAAGCCCAATCGAGTACGGGCGGCCTCCTCCGTCGCTGTGTGGGTGCGATGACCCGCTCGGATGAGGGCAATCGCTGCCGCCTGCTCTGTAGGTAGAGGTGGGCCGTGCGACAACGTGTCCAAAGCCTCGCCAATTGCCGCGTTGGCGCAATTGTCGAAGAAGGCATAGCACCCGATGTGTAGGTACTCGTCGTAAGCCGCTTGGGTACGTTTGTCGCTTAGAGCCCGGGCGGTGTCGTCCGTGAGAGTCCACAGACGTGGCTCCTCGACGTCTCGAGGGGGACGTTCGAGGCCGGCCGGGATGACTTCGCCGTAGTAGGTGAAGTCGACGAACTCGGCCGCGGAGGGGTCGGGTTCGTCGTCGAGCAGGTCAATAGGTGGCTCGGGGGCCGCCTTACCACCCTCCGTCGCTGTTGCGTCGGCGGGAATGGACTGCTGTTGATCGGTAGTAGCAGGTGTAGCTGTCGTCTGCTGGAGCTGTGCGAGTAAGGCAGCGTTAGCCGCCAAAAACTGCTCAGTAATCCGTTGTTCCGATGCCAAAACTGCCGTACGAATCTGTTCGGCTGTGCGTTGTTCGAGTGAGGTAGCGTGAAGGTCGGCCGCTGCGGCGGATGTAGACTGCTCAGGCTGCATATTGGGGAACTGCGTAGCTGAACGAGGGGAAATGTCGCGTGACGCTCGAGTGCGCATGGGACGAAAAGGTAAAACTGACACCCTACTCGACTACTAGAGTCGAGACTGCATTCGCGCGAAGCCTAGATTGGCTGAGCGCGAAAGCAGAGAGTGCCTAGGCTCGTGGCTAGCTACGGCTTATAAGGCACGGGCTAGCTAGAGCTGACCGTTGGGGAAGTCGTTGGTCGTTGGCCGCGTCTAACTGTTTGGGCAAGGTGGTTGCCCTGCAGGTGAGACGCGCCGATATTAACGGTAACAGTAACCGCTAGAGTTACTGTCCCGTACACATGATATTGGATATGCAAACCTCTAGATTCAAATCAATCTGACCATATATTTACCCTAGGGCACGTTTTGCCAAAGATGCCAGCTTGCTAATAATTTGGCCAAAAGACACCATCAGGCTAGGCATGGGGGACGATAAGCGCATAATATAGGGATGGGTGGGAGGGTTCGCGCGAAGCCTAGATTGGTTGTGCGCAAAAACAGAGCCGTGCCTAGTTCCGGCTTACGAGGCGAGGGCTAGCTAGAGCTGACCATTGGGGAAGTCATCTGGTCGTTGGTTGCGTCTAACTGCCGGGACAAGGTTGTTGTCATGTAGGTGCGACGCGCCGTTATAAACGGCAACATTAACCGCTAGGGTTACAGTCCCGTAGACATGGGAGTTGGATATGCAAACCTCTAGATTCAAAACAATTTGACCATTTACCCTAGGGCACGTTTTCCAGCAACCTAAAGCCAAAGGCTTGCCCAACCTAATCCTAGTGTTGGTGGGCGGAAATAGCGAGCCAACCAAAGATACGCCAAGCAGCAGGTGATGGGGTCATGGTGGGGTCAATGTATTTTCCCTCGGTCACGGAGCTTTTCTTGGCCTAGCCACCCATGTACTTGATGACGGGGAGAGGGGCGCCGATGCAGCTAGCGGCTGAAGCCGCCCCTTTCCGGAGGTTGTGCGATGTCCACTTGAAGCCGGCTAACGCGGTGGTGTTTATCGTGTAGCGCGCGAGGGCCAGCCCTGACGAAAGGGTTGCGGCGGCCTTCCACCGGCGGAGGGTTCTAAAGGTGAGACGCCCAGGACAGTTACAAGGGGAGGTCGGTGGTCGTAGGTCGTGCAGAAAACCGTCCGATGGGCGAGGTAGTAGTCCGGTAGGTCCGCTAACAAGGGGTTTGCGGTAATCGGGCCTGCTAGCACGAGTTTGTCGTGGATGTCGCGGCGTTGGTCGCCCTTGGATTTTCGCACGAACAGACAAATATGTTTCGAAGGTCCTTCGACTGTGAGGTCACGTGTGAGGAAGCGGGTGCCAGTTTCCGCGCGGCAGAAAAATTTGTAGTAGACGCACATGTTAGACTTGGGAACGGATGGTTACACGTAGGTCGTGCCGGCCCCACAAGGGGGCCGGCTGTGGTGACTAAAGAAGTGAGAGGAGTGAGATGGCGGCCGGCGAAGGCACCGGCAATGCCGGCCGACCGCCACTAATAGGGAATAGAGTACCGCTAATAGCACCACACTAAGTACTAGGATGACAAATAGCTACCTTGTACATAAGTACTAGGCAACGGGATGCTAGTGCTAACACCCCCCCTCAAGATATCCGAGGTCTTGACGTCGTCCTAGCTTGCGTCGAGGAAGGTGCCATCTTGATAGAAGGTGTAGTGCTTGTAGCGTGTGTCTCATGCCGGTTAGGTGTAGCGACATGCGCTCACACGAACGTGCCGCTACCGGCGAGTTACCGATAAGAAGGGATGCTAAATGTACTGCGTAATGTACTATTCTGACATGTAGCGGGAAAAACTGTCCCCGGGCGAATTAACCAACGCATGAGAGCGACCGGCGAGGAAGAAGCAAAGCCAACAAGGCCGTTAGGAGCGTGTAGGCACGCAAAAGCATAGACGGTTGCTCGTGTTGACTCCCCCCTTTCGCCGTGGGAAAGTTAAGCTCCTCGCTCAATTAGGTGAGCGTTGCGGCGTTGCCTCGGAAAAAAACACTAACAATACTAATTAAAGTACGCACGGGCCGAAATTTTGCGGGTCGGTCTTAAAAAACCAAATCCGGTCGAGAGCATCGGTAGGGTGAAGGTTAGGTAAGACTAGAAGCTGGTTGGGGCAAGCGTGGCGCCGGGCGCTTTACACACGCTCTTCTCCTTTTTACGTGGGAGATGGTAGGACAGTCGCGGACAACCAGCTCAAAGGCGAAGCGTGGTGTCGGTTGGACGGTGAATTACTAGCGGGGCGCCGAGCGTTTTACACACGCTCTACTCTTTTTACGTGGGAGTAGGTAGGACTAGCGTGGCGCCGGGCGCTTTACACACGCTCTTCTCCTTTTTACGTGGGAGATGGTAGGACAGTCGCGGACAACCAGCTCAAAGGCGAAGCGTGGTGTCGGTTGGACGGTGAATTACTAGCGGGGCGCCGAGCGTTTTACACACGCTCTACTCTTTTTACGTGGGAGTAGGTAGGACTAGCGTGGCGCCGAGCGCTTTACACACGCTCTTCTCTAGTGTAACTTGGTGGAGGGCCCATAACGTGTTAGAGTTGGGAACGAATAGTTACACGTAGGTCGTGCCGGCCCCACAAGGGGGCCGGCTGTGGTGACTAGAGAAGTGAGAGGAGTGAGATGGCGGCCGGCGAAGGCACCGGCAATGCCGGCCGACCGCCACTAATAGGGAATAGAGTACCGCTAATAGCACCACACTAAGTACTAGGATGACAAATAGCTACCTTGTACATAAGTACTAGGCAACGGGATGCTAATGCTAACAGCACTCCGCGAGCAAGGCCCGAAAACGTGGGATTGGCGGTTGGGCAGCAAGTGTCCATGTCAAGGTGTCGCGGACCGAGGGTGTTTGCAGCTAGTAAGATGTCGAGGGCGACCGTTGCTTGGAGAGGTAACCGGGTGTTGGACGGGACGATGCGATGCTGTTGCATTTCCAGCCCGCGTCGAGCGTCGGTTAAAAGGTCGCCAACGGCGACGGGGGGTAGCTAGTGGTCTCGGAAGTACTTGCTGACTGCAGAAAAGTAAGGTTGCATAGAGCTAGCTGCGACGGTGCCACGTAGGCCGAGCCTGGCGGTGTAGCGAACCATGGTAGCGGGAGTGGCATGTTAGGGGGGGCGTCCGTCTTCAACGCAGAAGGCGAAGCGTAAGGGCGTAGGGCGCTGTCGTAGTTGGCATGCGTAGATGGGGCGAGGGAGTTGCTGAGTAGGCTAATGGCGGTGGTGCCCAAGTGGTCGGTGCCGAGGAGGTCACGGAACTGGATAGCCATTGCGGAGGACCAAGGGGCTTGGGTCGCGTCCGTTGTGAGCCGGTAGCACTATCGGCCGGGGTGCGGCTGGAGCTTGATGGGCGGGGGGGCATAGGTGGTAGCGTGTGCGGCGCGTAGGGATTGGCCTATGGCGCCGTGTCGGGTGTAAAGTCAAGAAGGGGTGTTACTCCAAAGACCACGATGCTCCATGCGGGTAGTCCGACCCCCGCGAGCTTGCCGAGCCTGCCGGGGAAGAACATGTCCCGTGCTTGCGGGAAATGTGGGGCATGAGATGCGAATCGCGGGAGGTCTTGGTACCACGACTTTTTGGGCCATTAGGGGGCCAAGACGGTAGCGGTTGCGCTTGACTGGCGCAGCTTGGCAGCGAGGGTTGGGAGAGCAGTCCACGAAGGGCTGCAATAGTTGTGCTCGCGGGGCCACGCCGCGTCGGGGAGGTGCATGCACTCGACGTCTTCGTATTGGGGGTCGCGCCATCTTGAGTTGAAGCGCGGCACCTGAGTGTTGAGCATGGATGCGAAGCGGTCGATAGAGTGGGGGCCCCACCGGGCCTGAAGGTGTGCGAAGAGTTGTGGGTTGGGTTGGAAGTCCTCGGTGTCCAGCTCGAGGGTGAGTGTATCTGCTCAGATATTCGCCGCATAGCGAATGTAGCGGGGTCGAATGTGGATGTTGTTGGAGTCGAGCTAGTACCACAAGCGGCGCAACTCTGTCATCATAACGGGTAACCGTGTGGTTAGCTTGGTCAGGGTAGCGACCACGGCGGTGTTGTCCTCGTGTAGGAGGACGTGGCATCCATTAGTTGGGGAGGGAACAATTCGATGGCGTGTCGAACTGCTCTAAGTTCCTTCCTGGTGACTTGTTGATGTCGGGCCGTCGCGTTCCAGAAACTGCGGGCTTGGTAGTTAGGATTGTCGTTCAGCACGGCTCCCCACCCGTAGTCGCTTGAGCCGGCGTGGAGGCAGGTGGTCTCGATGGGCTTTTATATGGACCTGCCGTTGTTCTGAGGGGGAACCGTGCGCAGCCACTCGAGGTCGCGCCGTAGCTGATGCGTTAGGCGGACGCGCCCCCCCTAGCCACAGCGAGTGGCGAGGACGTTGTGCAATTCGCGCAAAAGGAAGCGTGCTGGAGCGATGGCAAGGTGGAGGTATTGAGCTTTTCCCGCCCAAGCTGCCACTTGACGTGCGGGTAGCCATCAAGCGTTCGAGGCCGCCCGGTCGAGTAGGGAGGACGCCTACTGCGCGAGTTGGCGGAGCTTATCGGGTGGGGCGCGGAACATTCCTAGGTCGAGGTCAACTGTTAAGCCCAAGTGGTCTCCGACTTGGGTATATGTCCATACGCCGTTCTTAGGGTTGCGTTGGAGGCCGAGTTGCGCGAGCATGGCTTCGATGCGTTGTCGGAGAAGCACTGCGGCGCTGTAGGAGTCCGCTAGGAACAAGAAGTCGTCCATGTAAGGTAGGAGACGGGTGCCGCGCCACCGGGCGTTGCGTAGCAAACGCTCGGAAGGGCGTCCGACGGTGGGATTAGGCGTTGGAGAAGGTGGCGGAGGGCGGCGAAAGTAGTTTGTGAACACATGAGTGAGTTTGCAAAAATGGTAGGCCGAGCCCGACCAGCCCATTGGGAGGTGGAGTAGGAGCTTCAAGGTCTCGCATGTCACTTTGAACTCGAAAGAAATTGAAATTGAAATTGAAATTGTTTACAACATGTACCGTATGCGCCGGTTTTTCACCAAAAAGCCGGATGCGTCGGCTGCTGTCTCTGGGCCCTCCCAACTACGTCAAACAGGGAACTTACAAGTCAGGGCTAGACCGTGAACCTCCTGTGTCCAACCTCTCCAAGTGTGGTCGGGGGTTTTACTCCCCCCCGGGGAGGGTCAGGAGTGGTTTAAAGGTGGTGTGCAAGAAGGGGCATGAGGTAGGTCTTTATGCGGATGCTTGGCGAGTGGTCTTGCGTGATTTGGTGCGGTAGACGAGGAGGAGATAGTGCAGCCATTGGACGGTGTGTGTGTGGAGGGTGGAAAGGATGCGAGACGTGTCTAGGCGAGTTTTGGTGATGAGTTTGTCCGGAGGGTCGGTGCGGAGGGTGAGTAGGGAGGTGAGACTTTCGATGGTGGATGAGTGCGGTGTGCCCGTGCGGCTCATGACTATGGGTAGGATGTCGACTTCGGTACCCGGCCAATGGTTGCGGATGGCGTTTGCGAGGGGTGTGTATTTGTTCCTAATCAGGCGGGTTGTGTGTGAGAGGTTGTGGTCGGTGCAGTATTTCCATTCCCCTATCTGAATTTTTTTGATAGACGAGTATCTACGGCGGCCGTTGTTGTGGCCAACGAAGCGAGGTTCGAGGAGGCGTATGAAATCGGGTTTATGTGCCGGGGGACGCAGCTCAGGCGGGAGGATGTCGGAGGGGAGTATAGCGGGACAAGAGGTTAGGGAGTCGGTCGAGAGACCTTCGTCAGCATCAACAAGGCGGGTAGGCATGTGGGAGGGGTGTGGGGGATGGCAGTCAAGAGGGGTGTAGGAGGTGGTGGGGTGGGGGAAAGACTTGATGGGTTTGTTACCGAAGTCTGCAGTGATAGTTTCCCATCGACCTCCATTGTGGCGTTCGAGGAGAGACATGAGGAGTTGTAGCGCGCTGTTGTGTCGGTCCTGTCTCAGGCCAGACATGGATGGGCAGTTACCGGCCATGTGGCCGTTGCTGGTGAATTGGCCACACATGGGACATCGCAGGGTGGGATTGTGTGGGAGGAGGCGGGTGTTGTGGACGCCCCAAATGAATTCTTGTTTGTGGGTGAATTGTGTGTTGGTGAGTGTTGAGTGTTTTTTGTGGAAGGTGAAGTCGGCACCGTCCGCCGCGGCGCGGGCGAGTAGGGCGCCGTGTTTGGATGATTGCGAGAGGGGTGTAAGTGTGTGTTTGCAGCTGTGTGTGTGTGCGTCGGCTTTTAGGTTTGTGTATATGTGGGGTAAGGGTTCGCCTTGGGTTTGTGGTATGAGGGTGTAAGGCCAGGTCCAATGTCCAATGGACACCTCCGAGCCTGTGGTGTATGTTGTATCTGGCGGGTGACCATCAGCGACCTGGTTAGCGAGTGTGTCTGCTAGTTCGTTGCCGGGTGAGTGGTTGTGTGCTTTAATTTTACCTAGATGTGTGCGGATGCCTGCGTCGCATCGGGTTTTGAGGGTGTGTGTGATGGAGAGGAGTGTGTCTCGGTGGATGTTGTGCCTATAAGCGGAGGGGCAGTTAAGGTAACCTTGTATGAGGCGGAGGGAGCACGCACTGTCAGTAAGGAGGTGGGTATGTCCTAGTTGGAGGCCTATGGCGATACCAGCTAGTTCGGCTCGATTAATGGTATGGGAGGGGGGGGTAGAGGTCACCAGGATTCTGATGTTGGTGTCCGAGGCGGGGTGGGTAGCTGCTGCTCCAAGAGGGGAGTTGCCTCCTTTTTTCGAGCCGTCTGTGTATACGAAGTCCTGCGAGTTCCAAGCAAGGATTCCTCTGGTCGGGAAGTATGTTAGTCTTGTTCGTTCTTGTAGGGGGTGGGTAAGGGGGTGGGTGGGGTTTGGGGGGAGATGGTAGATGCCTGCGGAGTGAGGGGAGTAGGGGGTGTTGAGGTGTGGCGGTGGGATGTTGAGGATGGGGTTTGGGAGGTGTGTGTCGTAGATAGATTCTAGGGTGTTGTGGAGTGCGGTCATGGCTGTGCGTGAGGGAAGGTTGTGGAGTGCGAGTGAGTTAGCGACGAGGTAGATGTCTACCATCCAGCGTGTGCCGAAAGGGGTGGGGGTGGGATGGCCGGTGTGTTGGTCGGGGGGTAGGAAGGTGTTCGCGTCGTTGGGGAGGGTGTATAGGTGATGTGTGTAGGGGGAGTTGATGTATTTAGAGTGGCGGTAAGGTGTGTGTTCCCATCGGGGGAGAATGAGGATGGTAGCGCTGGGGGTGTGTGTGTTTGTGAGATGTGCGCTGGTGATTGCATGTTCCATGGCACGGCGCATGCATTCGTGGTCGTATTCGGGATTTGCGATATTGGTACCCTGCCATGTGTGTGGAGCGTTACTGCCGCTGGACGAGAAGACTATGTCTTCTGGGTAAAGCGAGTGGTAGGTGTGTGAGTGGAGTGATTTGTTAAGGGGGTCCGAGTAGAGTTCTGTCTGGATGTGGAATGTGTGCCGTAGAGCGGAGAGGAGGTCCTCTCGAGTGGCCCATCTGTTGCGTGTGGTGGTGGTGGGTGTGGGGGATTGGATTTCCGACCGAGAGCCTAGGCGAGTAAGGAGGCGATAGACCTCCTCCTCGAACGTATGCTGCGAGAGGTCGGGGCGAAAGAGTTGGTAGAGATGACGGACGCGGGGGCCGTTAAGGGTGGTGATTGCGCGGCCGTCAGGAGTGCAGAGTATGGTGGTGTCGTGGAGGGATGGGTGTGCGTGGATGGCGAATTTACCGGTAGGGAGCATGTCAAGGTCGGGGTTAATGGGGGCGTGGTTGAATGTGATTAGGGGGTGTGACCACGGAGGAGGTCCGGGTTCTGGCAGGATGGGTGTGGTGGATGGGACAAAGCCAGAGTTAAATGCTGTGAGGGCGGTGGGGCCGGAGGGGGTCTCACTAATGGTGTCGTGAAGTTGAAGGCATGGGGCCCATTGGACCTCGTGGAGACGGGTGAGGTCGTGCTGTTGGCCACCAGTACACCAGTCGCACTGCCATGTGGCAGGACCCTGAGCTGGGCGGCATTGTGAGTGGATTGCAAAGTGCGGGCATGTGGAGCAGGTGGAAGTGGGTTCCAAGTGAAGAGGGTTATGGCATATGGAGCAGTCAGTGGGGGAGGGGGGGGGTAGGGTTACCGATGTGGGGGTGGAAGAGATGAGTTGGAAGCCTTCGTCGAGTTGGAGGTGGATGTCCCATTCCGTGAGGTGTTCCGGGGCCCATTCGACCATGTATTGTGTTTGTCCGTATTCTGTGTCTTTGTGTTTGGATATGATGCGTGTCACGTCGCAAGGGGGGTAGTGGTGGTCTGTGGGGGTGAGGTATTCCGTGTCTATGTGTGTGATGCGGGCTGTGGGGTTGGTAGTGGTGGTGCGGGAGGAGTGGATGTCTGGGGAGAGGGTAGAAGGGTGTCTGGGGAGGTGTGGGTTGAGGAGGGGAATCCAGGAGGGATGTAGGGTGGTGGGGAGGGAGGCTTGTTTGATGTTGAGGTTCGTGACGGGGAGGCGGTTGTGGATAGTGTCAGTGGGTTCGGTGAGAATTGCGGCGAGTAGGCGAACTGGGATAGTGAGAGAAGTGTCGGACCCTGTGAGTTTGGAGATGGACTGACTGGATTTGAGGATGAAGGAGGAAGGTGTGGCGCGGAGGAGGACTTGCGGCCATGTGGTTATGTGATTTTGCCATAGTGGGTTAAGGCGGGGAAGGAGGGAGGTGTGTGTCTTGCGGGGTGAGAATTCGCGGTAGGCTTGTTTGTAATGGAGTGGGTCGGTAATGTGCGTGGCTCTGTCTCTGAGTGATGTACGGAGGTTTGCGTCTTGTCTGGTGAAGTGGGTGCGGATAGTGGTGGCAATGGGGTTGGTGAGGGAAAGGGGAGGGATGTTGTGAAATAAGGTGCCGGCATCACGTTGGGCACGCACAAGGCATCTGAGCGTGGGGAAGGATAGGTTGCCTGACATTATGGATTCAATGGGCCAGTGGGAGTATGTGGTGGAGATTTTGTGTATGTGGGCTCTGGCCATTTGGCCTCTGTATCCGGGGGAGTTCAGGGTTTTGTGGAGGTGGCAGACTGTGAGTTGTGCGGCATGGGCTTTGAGGGAGGGGAGGCCGTAGCCGAGGTCGGAGGTGGGTCGGTGAAGGGCGGTGCGGGGGAGGCTGCGTACCGAGGAGACGGCTGAGCGGAGGGCGCGGCAGATTTGACCTTCAAGGGTGTCCAGTTGGGAGTCGCTGAAGAGTCCAAGTTGAAGGGTAAAATGTTTGCCGAGTAGGAGGCCACGGATGACGCGTATCCTGCGAGATTGGGTTAGTAGGGAGGTGGAAAGGGCGTCGATGAGGGAGGTGGTGGTGCGTTTGAGTTCATGCCAGTGTTTGGTGAAGGTGAGGGAGGTGTTAAGTTCGACCCCGAGGACTCGGTATGTGTCCGAGGGGCCAATGGAGGGAATGGGCGAGGGTGTGGAGTTGATGGTTAGGAACTGCGATTGGAGGTGGGATGTGAGGAGGGTGGTGTTGGCAAGGGAGAGGGCGTTACCCAAACGCCAAAGGGCTCCGGTGATACAACATTTTTGGATGTTGACGGTCATACCTGTGTAGGCGCTGAAGAGGGAGAGTTTCTTTAGTTGGATGGCCATGTTGGGGGTCGAGCCCGTGGCTATGCTGAGGTCGTCGGCGAATCCGTGTCCGGGGTAAGTGGCTGTGGGTTCTGTAGGGTCAACGTTAGTGGCGGGGGGCCCGGGCCGGTAGCCCCGGCTGCCGACCGTGAGCCAGCGGAGAAAGGGTTCAAGGAAGAGGGTGAAAAGGAAGGGGGAGAGGGTATCGCCCTGCAGGGTACCTCTATTAATGTCGATGGAGGGGGTGGGACCATAAGGGGTAATGTAGTCCGTGGATGAGACCCCGTAGAGGTGTTCGCATGTATCTACAAAAGTGGAGGGCATACCGAGTTGTCTCATGTGTTTGAACATGATGCGGTGGTCTGCTGCGTTGAAGGCGCCTTTGAAGTCCGCGTACATAACATAGATGTCTTTCTTGTGGAGTTTGGCGTCCTCCATGGCCATGATTATGGAGGAGAGGGCGTCGTGGATGCTGCGGTGTTGTCGAAAGCCGTCTTGTTGGTCGCTGAGGATGCCGTGGGTTTCGGCGTATTTCGAGCCTGCGTCTTTTATTAGTGCGGTCCATAGCTTAAGGAGGTTATTCATGAGGGCGATGGGGCGATAGTTGTCGAGGAGGGTGGGGTCTCCTTTTTTATGTAGGAGGCATGTTGTGCTATGGCACCATTCGGGGGGTGTGTAGGAGTTATGGGCGAAGAGGGATAGGAGAGAGTAGAGGGCAGAGCGGGTCTCGGGGGGTAGGAACTTGAGAATTTCGTTGGGGATACCGTCGGGGCCGGGGGCCTTGCCTGTGCCTAGCGAGTTGAGGGTTTTATCAAATGTAGCACGGGTAATCATATCGGCTAGAGTGAGTGTAGGGTCCCCGCGAGGTTCGATGGTGTAGTTGTCGGGGTTGTCAGGGTGTTCCCAGGGGGGTATGGGTAGGTCGGGCGGGGTGGCTCGCATGAGTTCAGTGGTGAAATGGGAGTGGATTGCGTCAATGACGGTCGAGGGGGAGGACGCCACGGTCGCATCGGGCTTGGTAATGCGGTGTAGTGTAGTGGTTGCGGTGGTCGCCGGGAGGAGGCCACTTTTAATTTTCAATCCGCGGTGGGAGGATTTCGGGGAGGCGTCATAGGCAGTATTGGTGCGGTTTTTAATTTTTTGTAGTATATCCGTGGTGGTGGTTCTGAGGAGAAGGCGGATGCGTGCCTGGCATCTTTGACTGATTTCGGTAGGGGAAAGGTAGTCGGAGGTTTGCAGGAGGGTTTGGGCGAGGGGAAGGGGGCCTTTGTTGGTACTACAGCGACGGAGTGTGCGTATGAGTTTACGCGTCTTTTTAGATAGCCAGGTAGGGTTAACGGATGCAGTAGTGGGGCGGGGTTTTTTCGGGGGAAGGAGGGGCCAGATAGTGGCTGCGTGGTCCATGTGTTGGGAGAGTAGTGTGGTGAATTTGGATGCTAGGGTGTCGAGGGTGTCTGGAGTGGCCTGGCAAGGGGAGGTATTTATGATTTCCGCGTGGAGGGAGGCTGTGCTGTTGAGAAGATGGGGTGTGCTACGTTGGTAGGATGTAATGTGATGTGGCTGGAGGGGGAGTTTAAAGGAGAATTTGCGGGTGGTGTGGTGAGGGCGTGGTGTGTCGTGGGCCGCGGGTGGTCGAGCGATTAGGGAGGAGGGGGCGGGAATGACGAGGTGAATCGCCGAGTGGTCGGAGAAGTGTGATGGAGAGGTAAATGTTGAGCATGCCGGAGGGTTGAGGCTTAAGGGGGAGGGGGGTGGAGTGAGCCAGTGGTCGAGGCATCCGTCGCTGCGGGGGAAGGTGGGGAGGGGGGGGTGGAGCGGTCGAAGGTGGTGTTTGAGGAGGGTGGTGAGGGCGGGGTTGCCCTGACCTGGTGTGGTGGTCGTTTGGAAGTCGCCTCCCCAGAGGACACGGTGTGTTGGGTAGTCGTCCGTGAGTCTGAGGCCCCATGCCGCGACCTCCGCGTATAGGCGGGTGAGCTGAGTGCTGTGGAGTTGCGGCATGTAGACCCCGAGAAGGAGGTAAGGGTCACCTGAGTGGGGCACGAGTTTAAGTCCTGCGATGTGTGGGATTAGGTGGGGAGGAGGGGTGAGGACGGTTGCGGTGCTGAATGATTCTCTGCGGACCGCAAACAGAACACCTGCGGAGGGTAATGGCACAGCTGAGTAGCGAGGACGTGAGCTCTTGAGGAGGTATTGGGGAAGGGCGACTCGCCAGCGTGATTTGTGAGTGGTGTGGGTGGTTTCGGTGAGGATGAGGATATCTGGGCTGTGAGTGGCGGCTAGGTGCTCCACATCCATGATAGATGTGTGGAGTCCCCTGGTATTAAGGTTGATGAGGTGTAGAGGTTGTGGAAGGTGATGGGGGAGGATTGGTGTGGGGTGCGGGCATGGCTTGAGGGGGGGGTGGGTTTGGAGGGGAGTGTTGTTGCCGGGTGTGTGAGTGTTAGAGGTGGAAGGGTGTGTCAGGTGAGGGGGTGTGGTGTGGTGGTGGGTGGGGGGTAGGGCAGGTAGATTGGGGGGGGGGGGGTGGGGGGAGGGGTGGAGTGGGGGTGGGTATGGGTAAGGGGGTTGGAGAGGGGTGTGTTTGTGTGGGTGAGGGGGAGGTTTGATGAGGGTGAAGGGCTGCCAAAAGGTGTGAGCGTCCGATAGGAAGGGGGGTGGAGCGAAAGACGTGGTGCCACAATAAAGAGTGGAGGGAGTAGACAGAGGTCCTGGGGTCGAATTGCGGGGGGTTGTAGGCTTGGTCTGCAGGGGCCGTGAGAACAAAGTATGTGTGAAGGAGGACGTGGGTGCCGCAGGACCACGCGCGAGATATGTCGTTCTGTCGAGGGGGGTTGAGGAGGCGAGGAGAGGGGAGGATGGGGGGGGGGGACGAGTTCCAAGAGGCGAGGAGGGAGAGAGTGCGGGTGAGGAGGAACGGTGGAGGGTTGTGGTGGAGTGAGTCGACCCAGGTGGCGGAGTCGTGCGTCACGTGGAGGAGGCCAAAGTGGGAGTGTTGCCATGTGAGGACAAGGAGGGAGTTGTTGGGTGTGCCCGGTCGGGGAGGTGCACCCCTGTTGGCGAGGTTAGTCCATTGGCTGGGGTAAACGCGATGGTTATGAAATGTGTCCACTTCAATGTTTGTGATGATAGAGTAAGTGTTGCGGGAGTTAGAGTGAAGTTTAGCAAGGGAGGTGGCAATGCAGGAGAGGTTTGAGAGGTCCTGGTAGTGGCCCCATTGGAAAGAGAGAATGGCCGAGGGGTCGAGGGGCCCGATAGGGGTGGGAAGGCCGTGTTCAAGGTTCAAATCGTACAGGTAGTTGTGAAGTTGAATGGCGCAGGTTGTGGGTGAGAAGTGCGGCGGAAGAGTGTCCCTGTGTGGGTTGGTTACACTATGGTTACGGATGTCATTGGGAGGGTGGGGGAGAAGGGGTTGGGGTCGGACCTCCGGGCCTGCTGGCCCGTCTGTGGTGGAGTTAGGGACGGCGGGTGGCCCTATTGGCCGAAGAGAAGTCAGAAGGAGTGATGAGAGGTCCAGTGGATGGGGATGGCTCCGCAGCGGCTTCGTCGTTGGACAGGTCTTCGTCTGGGAGGTCGTCGAGGTCGAGGGCCGAAGTTGCAGGGGAGGAGTCTGGAAGGGGGAGGCTGGAAGGGTGTGTTGTGGGTGTGCGGGTTGGGGACCGGTAATCGGGTTGGGTGTTATGCTGGGTAGGGGGGGGGGTGTGGCGCTTGATTGTCGGGGGTGTGCGTGTTGTGTGGCGGTGTGGGGGTGAGGCCTGGGTCTTTTTGGTTGTGGGTCGGGAGTGTTTTAATACTCCTGATGGGGGGGCGGGTTTAAGTGCGGGGTCTGTGGGGGTACGCTTTGATGGGGAGGAGTCCATGGGGTCGTGGCGGGGAGGGGAGGGGGCCAGGGGGTGGTGGGGGGTTGGTGTTGTGTTGCGGTCAGAATCTGGGTGTGGGGGGGAGGGGGGGGGAGGGGGTTGGTGTCCCTGGGATGGGTGAGAGGAGGCAGGGGCGGGTTGTGTGAGAGGGGTGGATGAGGAGTCCATGTGGTCCGCTGAGGATTCGAAGATGGTGGGGAGGGAGGTTGGGGGGGGTGGAGCTGTGGCGGGTATGGATGGAGGGGCTTGATGGTGAGTCGGGGAGGGTTGTGTAGAGGGGGCGGGGGAGGGGGAGCGACGTTTTTTGGAAGGGCGTGGGGTGTGAGAGTGAGGGGGCGGGGGTGAGTGGGAGGTGGCCAGTAGGATGTCAGGGAGGGAGTCAAAGTCGAGGGGGGCATCATCGGGGGTGTCGAGCATTGAGCCATCTGCAGGTTCCTGTTGCCAGGCCTCGTAGGTGTTGGTGGCCTGGAGGTGACCTGTCCATTCAAGGAGGAGGGAGGGGGGGTTGCGGAGGAGGGTTTTGTTTTTTGTGATGGTGAGTGGGGGGGGGGAGGGGGTGGTGTGGAAAATGGGGTCCGAGATGCGGGACCTGCCGAAGATGGAGTAGTGGTGTGGTGTGATGTAGAGTGAGCATGTGGTGTGGGTGGGGGTGCCTCGGTGGATGTAGGTGTGGGGTAGGGGAATGGTGGCGGTGCCGTTGGTGGAGACGAGGATGCAGTACATGGTGGTGGTAAGGGAAATTTGGATGCTGGTGGCGATGTGAGGGGAAGGGGAAGGGTGGGAGCGGAAGTATGAGCCATCAGGAAATTTTTGGAGGGAGGCATGAAGGGATAGGTTGAAGGGCGGGGGGGAGGGTCGGTGTGAGTGGGTGTGGGAGTGTGCGTATTCAGAAGCTGTTTGGTGGAGGAGGGTGGAGAGCCAGTGTGAAGGAGGAATGGAGCCATTGGGTGTGGGGCAAGGTAGTGGGAGGGGGTGGGGTGATTGGATGAGGACTGTGGTGAGGCAGGTGTCAGCCCAGGAAGTGCCTGGGACATGGCCTGTGAGTGGGGGGGGTGTGATGATGATTGTGTAGTTTTGGGGGGTAGGGGGTACTGAATGAATGGCATTTTGAAGGTTGCGTGAAAATGTACAGGGCCTGATTGTGAAAGGAGTGGGTTATGGGACGGGTGGAGGATATTCATCCAGAAGGAGGTGGGATCGTTCTCAACCTGTATGGGGTCGCGTGTCGGTTGAAGGGCGTCCGCGATCTGAAGGAGGAGTTGGACGGGTTCAGGGAGGTCTTCCATACAGGGGGTAGGGTCGGAGGCGCTGGTGTTCCAGGTGTCGACGAGTTCCGTGGTGAGTCGATCGAGGAGGAGGGCCTGTAACAAAGGAACGACGTCTGGGCCGGAGAGATGAGTGAACAGGGGGGAGCTAATTTTCACTCGTCGGCCTGAAACTGCGGGAACGACTACAGCTCGGATTATCTGAATTTCCTGCTGTCTCAGAGTGTTGAGGAGGTGGGGGTCGGAGGCGGCGCGCGGTGGCGTCGGACCACCCGACGGGAGTTCACGCTGGCGTGAAGCAAGTTGATAAAGTAGGCCAACGGATATACAGGAGGTGGGGATGTCCAGTCGGACCTCCTGGTGGCCATGAGAGAGAGCGACTGGTAGAGGTGTGCGATCAAGTTGTTGGGGCATAGCAGGGTGGGAAGTGCGGGTGACAGAGGCCGTCCAGCGCGCGCGATGGGCGAGTTCCCGTCCGATTATATTTTTCACGCGGGCTGGGATATCGGTTAGGGCATGAACCTTCTCGAGAAGCCATCGCCGAGCGAGAGAGCAAGCGGAAAGAAGCATGTGTGATGAGGAAGTCGTGTCCGGGAGGAACATGCCGTGGAGCCAGAAGCTGGCAGTGTCAGGGGGGGTAGAGGAGTATTGGCCTGTCAGGAGGTATGAGTCGATCAGGCGAGCCGAGAGGTCAACGGCCCTACCGAGAACTGGGGCAGTCGTTGGAACTGAAAGGACGAGGGGGGTTTGAAGGCCCGTGCCCGGAGTAGGGTCCAGTGGCGTTCCTCGCCCATGTTCCGCGTTCTCGAGTTGTGGGGCAGTGAGGAAGGGTGCGAGGGGGTGACCCACGAGGCGGTTGCGGGGTCCGATGTGGTCGTCCGCGAAGAGGGGTGTAGGGCGGTCCTTAAGAAGGACCTGCTTGTAGGAGTCCGGGAGGTGTGAAGTAGACATGGTGATCGGTCGTAGGATGTCGATGTGATTTGGTTGGGTGTTCGCAGTGTGGGGAGAGGAATGGTTAGAGGTGGTCAGCGTGTGTTGGCGGCACACGACCAGGTCTGATGGGACCTGGGTTTGTTTTCACGGACGTCTGATGGGAACGTCCGGACGCTCGGAGGGGCGCGTGAGAGTGCGCCGGCTCCGTGGGAGAGTGATTTTTGTAATCTTGTTGATACGCACGAGTGTCGTAGTATTGGACGGAGTACTCGGAATGTTTGAGATGTAGGTGGCGCAGATTCCGGCATGAGAACCGAATTCAAATTTGTGAAAGCTGCGCCTTGGAGTGTGTACCGTCTGATGTGCCTACGGATCCACTGACCTGGGTGAGCTAGGCTCGGGTGGGGAGAGGTGATCGGTGCCCGTCGTCCGACGGGCCCTGTGGTCACCAGTCTATCGCTCATAGGGAGGCCAAGCCCGGAGCGAAGACGGTCGGCGTTGCTCATCCGAGCTACCGACCCATCCCCTATATTTTTAACGTCAGCAGTACTTTAGTAGTACTTCGGATCTTTTTACTGTCTTTAGTGACGGTAGGATATCTCTTTTCGAACTCGAAAGAGTAACGGTTGAGGTTGTGGAGGTCGAAAATCACCCGCCACAGGTTGTGACCGAGCTTGGGGACGATAAGCATTTGGGACACGTAGCGCGGGTTGTGTGATCGTTCCCACGCCCCGCAGGCTTCGAAGCGAGGGAGTTCTGTGTTGAGGAAGTCGAGTTGTGCCGGTGAAGACTCATGCATAGAGATACCGTGGTTCAACGGGCGTGGGCGTTCGCCTAGCTTGAAATTGACCCGGACCCTATGGCGGATCCAGTTTAGGACTTGGCCGCTCGCGCTTATGCGATCTTTGTTGCACGCAATGTCGCATGAAGGGAGAAGAGGGGGAGCAGGAATCGACGCGGCGGGCCACACAATTACTTCTGCGGTGATGGCCGCGGGCGCCAGCAGGTTTGGTGGCCGGTTGGGGGGCGCGCATATGCTGCGGCCGCAGCGGCGGCCTTGCGTTTGTCGGAAACTGATTTGCTGGCTTTGGCGACTTGGCCGGGAGGTTTGTCGGGGTAACTTTGGCGAACGCTGCGCTAGCAGCCGCCTTGCTGGCGACATGTAAACTGACTTCAAGGGTGCGGTCGACGAATGCTTGGCGTAACGCGTCTAATTGGCCGGAGACCGCGGTAGGCCGTGGGCGACAGAAGCGCTGGTGGGCCAATTCGGCGAAGACACTGTCCGTATCCGTGTTCGCTTGTCCGCTCTTGGTGAGGCGGAGGAAGCCCAATCGAGTACGGGCGGCCTCCTCCGTCGCTGTGTGGGTACAATGACCCGCTCGGATAAGGGCAAGGGCCGTTGTTTGCTCTGCCGATAGAGGTGGGCCGTTCGACAACGCGTTCAAGCCCTCGCTAATTGCCGCGTTGGCGCAACTGTAGAGGGAGGCATAGCAACCGATGTGCATGCACTCGTCGTAGGCGGCAAGTGTCTACTTGTCGCTGAGGGTGCGGGCTGTGTCGTCTTTTGGAATCCATAGACGCGGTTCCTCGATGTCGCGTGGGGGACGTTCGAGCCCGGCAAGGATGACTTCGCCGTAGTAGGTGAAGTCGACGAACTCGGACGCAGTTGGTTCGGGTTCGTCGTCAAGCCGGTCGATAGGTGGCTCGAGGGCCGCCTTACCACCCTCTGTCGTTGGTGTCACAGCCGGGGGAATGGACTCATGTTGATCCGCAGTAGCGGGTGCGGCTGTTGGGGATTGGAGCGGTGCAAGCAAGGCAACGTTAGCCGCCAGAAACTGCTAAGTGATCCGTTGTTCTAAAGCCGACACTGCCGTACGAATCTGGTCGGCTATGCGTTACTCGATCGAAGTAGCGTGAGGGTCGGCCGCGGGGCGGACGTAGATTGCTTAGGCTGCATGATGCGGGGCTGCGTAGCTGAACGAGGGAAAGTGTCGCGTGACGCTCGAGTGCGCATGGGACGATGTAAAACTGACACCCTTCTCGACTGCTAGGGTAAAAGCCCAAATTGGGTGACCGCGAAGCCTAAATTGGTTGAGCGCAAAAGCGGAGAGTGTCATGCTCGTGGCTAGTTCCGGCTTATGGGGCGAGGGCCAACTAGAGCTGACCGTTGGGAAGTCATCGGGTCGTTCGTTGCGTCTAATTGCCAAGAGAAGGTTGTTGTCTTGTAGGTGCGACGCGCCGTTATAAACGGTAACAGTAACCGCTAGGGCCACTGTCCCGTACACATGGGAGTTGGATATGCAAACCTCTAGTGCCTCGGGAGAATTGGTGGTACGGTACGTGTACCACAAAAACGTGTGGTACGAAGCAATATTTTTCATTAGTACTTATCTCTTAAATATTTCTAAGAAAACTGTATCATCGCCATATTTGCAGTTGCTCGCACCCTAAGCGCACCACCTCTCTGTCGGGCCATCCGCCCGACTCAGAAGGACCAAAGTCAGATCAAACTCTACCTCAAGCCCGACGCTTCTCGAAACAAGTTGCCAAGAGGATTTTGAAACTTTTGGTAGTCGGAGGCGAAGGTTGGTGTGGTGAGTTGGGCGTGCAAGCAACGTGAAAGGTCGGGAGTGAGCGGTGCGCGATGAGGTCGGCGACAAGCTGACCGTCCTAAAGATGAGCTAGAGCTGTGCGGTAAGACCCTCTCGTGTATCGAAAATCAGCTCGATAACGCCCATGAGTATCATGAAATGGATGGAGCAGTTGTTTTGGTCGCAGGTGGCTGTGTTTCGGCGGGCTTGAAAGTCGAGGGGAGTGTACGAGGTAAGAAAATGCGTGTAGCCGCTCCCCGCCACGACCGCGTCCCGCATTTACGCTCGTGTGCCTCGCTTTCTGAGGTACCTAGCGACCAAAATCATACTAAAACCCGTTCGAATAGGAAAACAAGGAATAATTAGACACTACGAAGGAGATGAGGCGTGCTGGTTGTGACGTGGGGGTGGATGCGGGAGTGAGCGTGGCGCATGTGCGAGCGCGGCTATGTGCGCGGGCTCGGCTCGAAGCCCCGCGCTCCGAATGTCGAGGAGGCGACCCTTCCCGACAAAGAGAATGCCAATAAGCGCTCATATAGGAAGGAGGATATCGAGGGAGCGAGTGGGTGTGGAGTTTCAGACATGGGAAGTAAGTGTAGACATAGGCGATAGGCACAGGTCGTGCATTACATCGGGGGGGGGGAGGGGTTAGTGGCTTCGCCAAAATTCAGATTACACAGTTCTTTGTAAAACAAAAAGTTAAAACCACCTATAATTCCCTTCCAATTTGCATGACAGAGCGCATTGCTACTGCTTTAGCTTCTTTAAGGGGAGCAAAGCTAGGCTTTGTGCGTTTTTGTGTGGCGATCCATGGGCAGGTATGCATGGCACTCGACTGCATAATGGCGTCACGTTGCAGCATCATGCTAATGCTACTTGGGACATTTCGTTGCGATAGCGTAGCAATATTATGCTGAAATTCAGGCATGTTCATGAGCATGGAGTTCTATAGCTGCTGCCTATGGATAGGTGGTGCAAACAATCATGATTAAGGGCTGCATGTTCAGCCCCGCCCAAACCCGGTGGCTTCGCCCGCCACGTTACCAACAAGGAGCTCGGAAACCAACTTGATATGCCATTAATGCGAGCAGGGGTGAAGGGGGAGGTAGCATGAGGTCCGTAGCATATGGGTAGTTGCGGTAAAAGTACCCGCTACAGGTCGAGCCGCGTTTTGGAGAAGCAGATGCGTCGGTGGGTAGTGGTGGCTGATTTTCGAAATTTACATTTTCAGCTATTTCTCTACCAGTACCCTCCGTCGGCGCGGTGCGCACAGCGGAGTCGACAAGCATAACCTCCACACGAAATTTTGACAAGGTGTTGGAACGGTGAGCAGGAACTAATCTTCGGTTAGTGTGGTCATCGCTATGCGTGGGAGGCGGTGAGCTAGCAAGTTCTTTCCCGGCAGTGGACAGCTCTGCCCGGAGTTGGGTGGACCGCTCGGTAGTTTCCGCACCATCATCCCACCGCACGGTCCACAACTTCGGCCCTACCGACGCAGTATCTAAGCCATACTTCCGGGCACGCTGATGGCGCCTCGAGCCGGGCCTTAGGTCCTCTATAGGGCCTCTACGAGCCGAATCTCTTTGGCCTATCCGGGCGTGCCGAGCGGTGCTACCGCGGGGGGTAGATGGGGGCAAAATCGTCGCCATGGCGAATAGCCGCGGCCGGTAGCCCGTATTTCTTGAAAAATAAGTTGACTGGGACCTTCTGCACGTTTTGGACCTATTTCTGTAAAGATTGCTTAAATCAGCGGTCTGTTTGGAGGTTCCAAAAATGACCATTTTCTGTGGTACATGTACCACAAACGTGGTACGTGTACAACCAATTCTCCCGAGGCGCTAGATTTTAAATAACAATATGACCATAACATCTATATTTTAATTACAAAGGAAGTATAAGGTAGTGGAATCCAACACCAAGGAAGAAAAGAAGACATGAAATGAAGCCTAAGCCCTCGGAGCAGGGAGGAAGACAAGCGCACTTCTCTACCCTCATCTAAGGCATATCGATGTAAAATCACCTTATCATCTATCAATGATTAGAACAGCTTTTATAATTCACCTTTTTGGCGGCCTCCTCGGTCCGTTTCCGGCTGTGGTTGGAGCCCGTGTCCGCTCCCTTGTCTAGCGTCAAGTCAAGTCCGTCTTTGATTCTTTGAGTCCGGAGAGGACGGACTCACATGAATTGATACCCTCCTACGTGATATTTGGGATGGAGTTGAGCTTGCTCGTGTGTGTGCGGGGGCCTATGTGTCTAGACGCTCTAGTGGTCGGGGCCGGGGTGGGGACGGCTCCCGCCGTCGTCGGACCCGGCCTACTCAACATGAGCAACAACGGCCACCGACTCACTTCTCCGAAGGCCACCTCCGACGTCGTGCTTCCTTCTGACGAGCTCGTGAGTTGGGGGAAGTTGGGCATCTACGACGGGCCCGTATGGTCTTGGACGGAGCCGACTTCGGGATGGTTATGGACGCCGACGGTGTGTTGGTTGCTCTCATGCAGTTGCATCCTCCGCCCGATACACCACACCTTGACTGTGACCTCCCTAACTCCAATCCCCGCCCCCTCGGCGCGCCATGTCCTCGCCCATCTCGATGACCGTAGTAGCCTCCAAGTGGGGGAGGACTCCATGCTCCTTATCATGAGAAAAGCACCTCGCTTGCCAGCCCCTCATATCGACTGCATGCGTTAGAAACATGTCCGTGACTTGAATGTTTCGGCATGGCGTAAGTAGCTTAACCGCTACTCTACGGGAGACATACCCGATGCAGCGGCAAACTTTCTAGTGAGTGCGACTGGGTGGGCCGTTCACAAGTAGACGGGTGTCGGCGCAGCGGCGGCGGCCCCGGAGGGGTGTGTGCTCGCAAGACCGTCGGTATCCCCTCACCTCCTTGTGGTTGGCGCTTGAAACCCCGTAGCCGTGCAAGGCTTGGCACGGTAGGGGCTAAGAGGGCCGGCAGTGCAATTCGCGCGATTCGCATCTGACGGGAAAAAGCCATGTACGGAGACTCCTTCAAAAAATCTGTCCGCTACCGGCGCCAAGATCTCCCGCTCAGCCCGTCGGACATGTTCTTCCAAGACTAGATACTACTCAAATACTGTCCCATTTGGGGGGGTGGGGCGTGTATCTTCAATAGTGTGTGGTGGAGAGGATGGTACGGACGGATTACCGGTGGGACGCGAGTGTTGGAGTTAGCGGCGGAAAGCCGGGAAGCACCTCTAGGGTAAGGCACTCGCTCGACGTCGACCACCATGTTGACATCGAGCTGGCCGAAAGGGGGCAGCACGACAACAATAGCGAAGAGGATTGTCGCGACGGAAGGAGCGGCGAGGCTTGGCGGCGGGGTGTTCCTAAGGATCACCCACCGCCGGAAAACCCGGTACGGAGGGTTTGAATAATTTCCGCACCCCCGCGGCCTTTTTGGATCATGCCATTGCGACCGTTCCATACTCCACCGCTGCCCACTTTCGCTAGGCACACCAAATATTAGAGAGTGCGAGCCCAGATAAGCGCGGAGGCTCGCACACGAAACAAGGGTGCTCGATGGGTGCGCAAACGTTGGGTGGAGGGTACGATCGCTCGCTAATTTTCCATATGGATACACGGGTACCAACACAGAAAAACCGGGGAAGTGGCCTAGAAAAAATTTCAGCGCGGCGGCAAAGCGCTAGTTTCTTTAGTCCGGCTGTCTCGGTGCCCCCCATCTGCCCTCGAGGTGACGAGGGGGCTCGACTAGGAGGAAAACTCGCGACAGGAGGAGTGGGTGAGACCTTGGGGCGGAGCTTACGGGATGCGACGGCGAGATTGAGGAGCAACCGCGTGAGCGGGAGGGGGGGGCTTGTCGTAGGCTCGCGCATACTAATGGCCCATCGCATGTCCGGAATCTTCCCGGCGGAGAACTTGGTACGGGCAGCGTCGAAGTACCTTAGTAATTCCGCTATGTAAGGGTGGGCTGAGTCCGGCTCTTCACATAGGAGTTTTCGCTCCGTGGAAGTACCGCGTTGACCTTATCTCGTTCCGTGGTAGAGGAGGATCCCTCCGGTTGGTGTACACAAGAGGTCTCTAGACCGGCACTCACCTCATGCTCCCCCGCGACAAGAAAATGTGAACATGATCGTAGTCGCTAGACATGCTCTAAATAGTATAATGAGGTCCGACTGGGCTTGAGTGCAAGTGTATGTCACTTGCGTGCGCATTTCCTTGTCGAGGCGTAGCGATGCGACGAGAATCCGGGCTAGCTGGTACATGTGTGTGCGGCTGGGGTGGAGGGATACACAGGACGCTGCGAGACCCCGCCGGACTTTTCCCACCAAGTCGCCCTGTGCGACTGGTTCGGCGCCGTGGTCTCTGAAAAATCTGTTCACTTCTTAGAGGTACGGTTGCATACTAGCTGCCTCGATGGTGCCACGTTTCCCGATCCATGTGATGTAGCGGGCCATAGCGGCGGATGTTGCGGCTAGCGGGGGTAGGTCTTGTTCATGGCGGACCTGGAAGCATGGTTTGATCGCGCTGTTGTACGTGCCGGACGTGCTTTTCGCCCAAGCGGGGGTAAGTAACTCGAGAGTTTTTGCTCCAAGTCTTTCTGTTCCTAGTAGGCGTTGCATGAAGGGGCGCATCGAGGCGGCCCGGGGATTGTTGCACCCGGCCACCTCGATCGTGTATCATACCTTAGCATCACGGGTGGAATAGCATTGGATTGTTGGCCTAATCTGTCGTGCACTGAATATGGTCATGGTAGCACTTACTGCGCCTTGGCCGAGGTACAACCAAGCCGGAAGGGAATCCGGAAGACAGTGACGGGCCAATGAGGCTTGTCGACTGTACCTCGTCCGTGCCGCCTCCAGGGACGGAACAATGGAGCGCGGGCCGGTAGGACCGTCTCGTGGCACGCCAACTCGGTAAGTGCGTGGTGCCACGCTTTTCCTTGCCAATGGGGGGCGACCACTGTGGATGCAGCGCCGCTTTGTTCTAGGTTTTGGGCGCGACGTCGGGTAGTATTGGCCATGGGGGTTTGCTCAAGTTGTTTTCCTCTCGATAGTGCGTATCGGTGAAGTGCAGAAATTCCACCGCTTCGCAGGACGGGTCTAGCCAGTTTGCGTTGTAACGGGGGAGTAGCGTGCCGAGTGATGACGCAAAGCGGTAGATCGTGTGGGGGCGGACCTGCATGTTCAATTCGTGAACCAACGAGGGGTCTAGCTGCCAGTCGTCGCTATCGAGGTGGCAGCTGAGCTTGTTTGCCCACGATAATGTAGCGGGGTCTTATATTAATGTTGTTGCTGTCCAACATGTACCAGAGCTGGCGTAGTTCGTTCATCAATTCCGGGGAGCGGGAAATCATGCCGGCTAGGACGTCGCTGACCTCTTGATTGTCTTCGTGGAGGAAGATGTTGCGGCCAACGAGATGTGGCAAGAAACTGAGGACGGCCATACGGACGGCCTTTAGTTCATTCAAAGTAATTTGATGGTGTTCGTCCTTTGTTCCTAGAAGCCGCGTGCTTCGAGTATACCGCTTAGCACCGCTCCCCCACCATAACCCGAACTGTCGCAGTGTATGTAGGCTGACTCGACTGGTTTGTGGATGTTCTTGCCATTTGCGTGGCTGAGCATCTTGGTCCATCACTGTAGTTCGCGACGGAGCTGAGGGGTGAGGCGGACTATGCCTCCCCACTTGTCGCCAAGTACGGAGTGCAATTCGCGGAGGAAGAATCTTGCCGCCGGGATAGCGAGAAAAACGTATTGCGCTTGACCCGCAAATGACTGGAGGTCCTTGATTCGGAGCCATCTACTTGTTCGCTAAGCACGATCCAGTAGTTGCCGGGGTTGCGTGGCTAACCTCTGAAAATCTGCTGCTTGTGCGAAGAAGTAATAACATTCCGCTCTGTCGATGTCGATGCCTAGGTGGTGGCTGCACTGTGTCGGTTCCCAAAAAACCTTGGTGGGGTGGCGGAGAAGGCCGAGACTGGTGAAGAGGTGGTCGACACGCTGACGGAGAGCTAGCGCGAGTTCCCGGGTGGCCGCGAGCAGGAGGAAGTTGTCGACATAAGGTAAGATCTTGGCTCCTCGCCAAACGCTTGCTCGGCTTGTTGCCGTCGGGGTTCGTAGGCTGCCCGTGGTGAGTCGTGAACCCACCGGGATCTGGTTGGTGTAAGTGTCGTATGAAAGTGTCCGTGAGCGCGCAGAAGTGGTAGGGGCTTAGCGACCAACCCATTGGTAGGCTAGCTAGCCGATGAAGTTGACTGCGTACGTTTACATGTAAGAAGTCGCGCTACTTTGGCACGATTCCAAGCGCGTAGAACCCGTCCTTGATGTCAAACGAGAACATGCAATGGCCTTTCCGTGACACATGTCGAATGCCTAGCAGGGATTCCATCCGTAGTCGTTTTATGACGCAGAAGTTGTTCAAGTGGCGTAGGTCGACGATAAATCTCCATTGATTGTTGCCGGGCTTGGCGACTATCTGGCAATTGAGAATAATCTGGACACGTATTTGCAAGTGGTGGGCTCCCATGCTTCCGTTTCCACGAACCGCGCAAGTTCGGCCTCGACGAAGGTGAGTTGCTCGGGGGTAGCGTCTAGGAGGGAGACGCCTTGGTTGAACGGGGGTGGAGATCGATTGCTTAGGAAGGGAATCGTAATGCCCTTCCGGATCCACTTCAAGACTTGTCTTCTTGCGCCGATATCGTTCCATGCTTGTCAGTTTCGCCGCACGCGATGACGCATGTAGTTTGAATTTGGTGTGCAAGAATCGGCGCGGCGGGTCAACCCGTCATTCCTCCTTGTCGGCCTCGGTCTTCTTGTGTTCCTTGTCGGTAGAGGGGAACGAGGGGGCGGCCTCCCGTGCGGTCCTTAGGCATGGCCTTGTGCTTGTCCGGCTTGTCGCTCGGCTTATCCGGTCTGTTTGGTCGAGGCGTGTTTGCCTTGATATGTGCATCTGCTTGCGCTTCAGTTGCTGCGATGATGCTGACTTCTGTCTTTTAGTGTTGTTTAGGGGTTTCTTTTAATATTCTTATGAGTCGTTTGTCTTCCAGTGCTGACATGAGTCCGTCGACGAATTTGCCTCCTCGGTATGCGGCGATGGTGTCGAAGTAGCATGTGTACACGAGCCGCTCGGCGACTCGTTCTTCGCTGTTGAGGATCTTCTTGGCTTTTAAGCGCCTAATGTAGGTGAGTCGCGCTTCTTTCGTTGAGGCCACATCCTGATGTATGCGTACCGTTGCGTCGATGAGGGAGTAGGCGTAGGCTTTTTCGTCGGGGTAAGAGGTGACCGCGCGAATCGTTTCCATAGCAGCTTCGAGTGCCGAGTTAGCGGCGGACGTAAAAACACCATAGCAAAGTTGGTGTCGCTACTCATCGCGTGAGGAAATTCTAGAGGTGTCAGTACAAAAATGGTCCGCCTCGTCGTGTCAAGGGTTCTACATGCACGAGTCACTTGTGCCGGTGGAGGGGCAGGCACTCAGCGAACGCACGGGACGCGTAGTATGTCCAGTATCTGGGGTAGATGTCATCCAAAGGGTTGTCGTTGCTGTCAGCTTGTAGAGCGTCGTGCTCGCCTCGTTCACCCGCAGCTCTGTCGAAATCGGATGTGGGGTTGGCCGAAGTAGTCTGTTTTGTTGACGCGGCTGCGATGGACAGACTTTCAACTTGGGTTGCTAAATGTTGCACAATATTTGTCAGCGGTTGTAACTGATATGGCTGCTGCTCGGGCGCGTCACCATGCGCAACGGGGTAGAGGTCGGTAGGCAATACGAGGCGGTCCGCCATCTGAACCCAGGGAGTGATTGTATTTTCGTGCGTAATGCAAGAGACTCAAGTGATCAACACCTTGCGTGGCTAGCGAGAGCCACGATGCCGTCTGCGTGAGCGATAGCTCTCGCAAAAGGCATAAGGTGGACATACAATCGCTGCTAGTGCGTCATATCGTGTGCGGATATTTTACTGTCCGTGCGCGCGTGGGCGCTTGAACCGTTAGGAGAGCCGTACCGTCGGAGGTAAAGCATGTAACTCCGCAATTCTAGCCTTGTAATTCAAACCTCTATATTACCAATATGACCATATAACATCATCGATCATGCACGACACGTGAAAGGGTATCAAGGGTTACGGGTGCACGTCGGCAACAAGTAAGGGGTGGGCTTGTTTCCCCCCTTATCAACTCTTACTTTATGCCCGGAAGTGTCGGGGTAGTAGGAAGGTAAGGGTCCCTAGCCAACCGCACACTCCTCGCATCCCGCCTACAACACCACATAGTCACTGTTAACAAGGTCAACTTGCCCGTCCCCTCCATTGACCCCTCAGAAACCTAACGGGTCCTCGGGGTCGAGCTCAACACCACCCTCACCTTCACCAAGCATTGGAGAAAACTAAAGCGCACGACCACATCTCTCGTCCATGCTCTATCCACATTCCCGCTCACACAATCCCGCAGAATCCGCGTCATTCGAAGACTCCTCATCGGTAAGCACTTCACTCTCCCGCTCGGCCTCTTCAACGACTCCAAGCTCGACACCCTCGAGGGCCGAATCTGCCGGGCACTCCGCTCCGCCGTCTCCTCGGCACGTAACCTCCCCCGCACAGCCATTCGCCGCCCCACATCCGACCTTGGTAACGGCCTCCCCTCCATCAAAGCCCACGCAACACAACTCACAGTATGTCACTTGCATAAACTCATGAACACCCAGGGCTAAATAGGCCACATGGCAAGAACACGCATCCACACCATCTCATCTACCTACAACCATTGGCCCACATAGTCCATCATATCACGCGGTTCCTCCCCACACACACTCATATACCTAGTCCGAGCCCAGCGCGACGCCGGCACCATTTTCCACCATATCCCCCCCTCCCTCGCCAACCCCATCGCCTCCACACTCCGCGCCCACTTAACCCGCCAAGACGAATCCCTTCTCACCTCACGCCGCGGCAAGGCCACTCACATAGCCGACCCACACATTTACAAGCAAGCATACTTCGACTTCACACCC
Source organism: Tetraselmis chui (assembly GCA_026401115.1). Classification (NCBI taxonomy): domain Eukaryota; kingdom Viridiplantae; phylum Chlorophyta; class Chlorodendrophyceae; order Chlorodendrales; family Chlorodendraceae; genus Tetraselmis; species Tetraselmis chui. The sequence goes on along the minus strand of JAPMLY010000048.1, from coordinate 260,420 downwards.
CGCCGCACACACAAGTCACTCCGCCCCCGCCTCGCCCCCCTCTGCCAAAACAACATCACCACAACAAGTCTTTCTCCGCCTCTCTAGCTACTCCATCCTCCTCAAACCATGCAAGTCCATATCTACACTTGAAGGGGCCAGCGACCCACTCTATATCCCCATCCGACTGCTATCCGCGATCCTCACTGAATCCCTCGACACCATTCACAACCGCATGCCCACCACACATCCAACAGCGAAACATGCCACTCAACCCACCACCATCCACCCATCTTGGATCCTCTCTTACTACCCCACCTCCCTCGCTCCCCCACTCCCCTCTCCCCCGGCATCCGACCCTCCCCCCCCCCCCCTCCCCCCCCCCCGCATTTACACCACCCCTCATCTTGCCCCCATCACACACATCGAAGCGGAATACCTCTTCCCATCGAAATCCCGTATCCTCTCTGCAACGTAAGGACACTGAATGCAATCAAACACCAAACATTGTTGAATGGGCCCCGGAACACCTCATGGACAGGGAAATCGAACCTCAACTCGACGACGGCTTCCGTCTCATCTCCTCCACCCCCACCTCAGTATGTCTCCGCACCCCTTCTCCCCCCCTATGCTCAATATGCCACGACACCCTCCACCGTGACCCCACTACATCATGCAGTACATGACCGCACTTTGCCGTCCACTCCCACTGCCGCCCCGCGCATGGCCCAGACACGTGGCAATGCGACTGGTGCGAACGCGGCCAAACGCATGACCTCACGCGCCAAAACGAGGTCTAGTGGGCCACTTACCTCTAGCTACACGACACCATCAGTGAGACCCCCTCCGGACCCACAACTTTTAATACCGGCTTCGTCCCGACCACATCTCCCACCTTCCCCGAGCCCGGACCCAACCAATGGACGCACCCCCTCATCTATCAACCACGACCCCATAAATCAAGACCTTGACATGCCCCCCCCCCCCCCCCGGCAAATTCACCATCCACAACCATCCCAACCTCCACGACACAACCATCTTGTGCACCCCAGACGGCCACGCGGTCACAGCCCTCTCCGGCCCCCGCACCCAACACCTCTACCAACTCTTCCACCCCGACGTCACACACCGTACGTTCGAAGAGGAGGTCTACCACCTTATCACACGACTCGGCTCCCGCTCATAAATCCATTCACCCACATCCGCCACCACCACACGGAAATATGGGCCACTCGTGAGGACCTCCTCTCCGCCTTTCGCAACACATTCCACACCCAACAAACCGAACTCTACTCAGACCCCCTCAACAAATCCGTACACTCCCATACATACCACTCAATCTACCCACAAGACGTCATCTTCTCATCCAACGGCAGTAACGCACCACACACCTTGCACGGCACTAACATCGCCAACCCGGAATACGACCACGAATGCATGCGCCGCGCCATTACACACGCCATCACTAGCGCTCACTCCACTACTACCCACTCTCCCAACGCCACCATCCTCATCCTCCCACGATGGGAACACACACCATACCGCCACTCCAAGTACACCACTTTGCCGTACACTCACCACCTATACACCTTCCCCAACGACGCAAACACGTTCCTAACCCTCGACCAGCACACATGCACTCCGACCCCCATACCACTCGGCACACGATGGAAATTAGATATCTACCTTGTCGCCAACCCACTTGCCCTAGCCTCCTTGCCCTCCCACACGGCTATGACCGCACTTTATAACACACTCGAGTCCTTTTAAAAACACACCTTCCCTCCCCCTCCATCACCATCCCTCCCCCCTCCCACTTCACCGATCATACACCACACTCAGCCGGCATCTACCACCGACCCCCCAACCCCACCCACCCCATTACCTACCCTCTCAAAGAGCGTGCACCCACCCCATACCTAGTCCCCCACATGAGGTGTTCTCGCTTGGAACTCGCAAGACTTCGTCTACACATGTGACTCCAAGACGGGAGGCCCCTCCTCACAGGGAGCGCCTGCCGCCCACCTTGCCTCGGACACACGCGTCAAGATTCTCGTGACCTCCACCCCCCCTCCCACACCACCAATCGAGCAGAACTCGCGGGAATTGACATAGGCCTAAAGCCAGGACACACACACACACACACACACACATCCTCACGGACAGCACATGCTCACTCCGCCTCAACCAAGAATACATGAATTGTCCTTACAACTACCGTCACCACATCTACCGCGACACACTCGAATCAATCACAAACACCATCATATCACGATGCACCTCCGATCACCGATCAAGACGGCCACCCGCTAGACTCAACCTACCCTACATGTTCAAAAACGCCAGTAGGCACATGGACCTGGCCATAATACACACTCATACCCAAACCACAAGGAGAACCCACGCCCTACAGGCACACCAGCCTCAACACATATGCGCCCAACTATAGCACCAAATTCACACACACACACACACACACACACACACACACACACACACACACACGCCCCTATCCCACACCACAAAGCATGGAACCTTCCTCGCCCGCGCCGCGGCGGACGGAGCAGACTTCACCCTAAACAAAAACGCACAACACTTATCATTGTCCGGTTCACAAACAAACAAGGGTTAATATGGGGATTAGGTAACACCCGCCTCCTCTCACACAACCCCACCTTGCGTTGCCCTATGTGCGGCCAATTCACCATCAACGGCCACATGGCCGGTAACTGCCCGTCTATGCCCGGCCTAAGACATGACCGCCACAAACGCGCGCTGCAACTCCTCTCTCTCATGGAACGCCACAACGGAGGACGATGAGAGACCGTCACATCAAATCATTCTCACCCCCCCGCTCATCCACACCCCCTTGTATTGTCACTCCCCCAATCCCACCCACATGCCCACCGGCCGAGTAGCTGCCGATGAAGGCCCCTCGCCCGACTCCCTCACCTCCTGCCATGCCATCTTGCCTTTAGACATAATTACCTCCGAGCTACGTCTTCCCGCCCACAAACCCGACTTATTCCGCCTCCCGCAACCTAGATTCGTTGGACACTCAAAGGTCGACGACGACATTCTTCCATTAAAAAGACTCATATAGGGGAATGGAAGTACTCCACAAACCACAACCTCTCACACACAAAGCTCAAATAATTAGAGACAAATACACCCCCTAGCCAATCCTATTCGACAACACTGGCCGGGCACCACCGCCGACATCCTCCCCATCATCATGAGCCTCACAAGTACCCCCCACACCTCCACCATTGCCAGCCTCACGTCCCTCCTCACACTCCACACATACCCCCCGACCAACTCGTCTCGAAAACACGACTCAACACCACACGCATCCTAACTCAACTCCACTTGCACACTGTCAAATGGGGGCATCATCCCCTTCTCATGTTCCGCATTAAATATCGCTCGACCACACGCCGCACCTCCACATATACCGCGCCCACACAACCCCATGACTGACGGCCACCACCCTCACGCACGACACACTCCCGGGGGGGGAGGAGTCAAAACCCCCAACACCGCTTGGAGAGATTGGATTTAGGCGGCTCGCGGTCTAGCTCACTTGTAAGTTTCATGTATGGCATAGTTGGGAGGGCCGAAAGAGAGCAACCGGTTTAACATGGATAATGTTGTAAACAATTTCACTTTCAATAGGTAAGGGTGTTAAACATTAGTAATAAACATCCACCAACTACTAATGCTACGGAAATGTTGGACTTAGGAGTAACCCGAGACTATACCCGGATATAGTATGACCTTCATAATGACATGAAATTGAAATTGTTTACAACAATACAAGTATAAACCGGCTGTTGTATCTCGGGCCCCCCGTTCAACGCCAGCTATTTGTGGACTTATATGCTGGAGTAGACCGTAAACCACTTATCCCGACCTCTCCATTGGTAGTAACGATACCGTAAAAAACATACACGTAACCACATATTTATCAATTTTCAATCTATAAATTTATTTTTATTTTGGATACAATATGAAATAAAAGGTGTCGCTAGTCTCCACGATACGCGGCCTGCTCCAGCCGCTGCGGGGTCGCTGATGAGCAAGGCTGTTGAGCTTAAGCTAGTCGAGTCGAACCTGCCTGACCTCGGCGCATGTGCGACTCCGGTCGTGCCGGAGCCAAGGGGGAAAGGCATGTGAAAAACTCCCCTTGCTCAGGTCGTCGTCGTTCCCGTCTCGATTCGTGCTCAACCCCGCCCGAGGTATTAGCTGCTCCTCCCGACGCAGCGCGCCACGTAGCCGAGTCTTCTCTCCTCCTTCGGGGGATGAGAAGAGAAAATAACTAGGCTGCAGACGGTGTCCGGCTGGCTCTTTTGCCTCCGAGCCATATTTTCTCATGTCCCATGTCCTTGTTCCGTATGTTTCCAACACCTATATGATCGCGATGTGGCCGTCCTTACCCTCCCCCGGTGGTTTACGCTGTTAGGGGGGCGCCTTTATGAGCAGTGTGCCGTTACGATAACCCTAAGCACACAAACTGAGGCAGCCTATCGATAACCGGGTACCGACAAGGGAAGGGGTTGGAAAAACACATGGATCGAGTCGCCGGTCCTCAAAAGATGGTGGGTACGGGACTTTTTCCAAAAAACCCCCGTACCGGGCTTTTCCGGCGGCGTGTGATCCTAAGGACCGCCGCCGCCTGACCGTGCCGCTCCTCCGGCTGCGACTCACCTCCGTCCTACGTAGCATCATGCCTCGCCCCCAAGAGAGACCTAAGGCTCTCGCATGGCTGGTGAGTGCTAGCGAGCGCCGCGTTATAGCGTTGCTCCCCAGCAGCCCGCCGCCAGCTCCGACACTCTAGTCCCTCCGCCATCCGTCCGTACCCTTCTTCGCCAAAAAATATTTCGCAAACGCCGCCCCCGCCCCATCGTCGGGAGAGTATATGCGAGTATTTAGTCGCGGAAAAGACATATCGGACTGGCCGAGCGGGAGATCCTTGTGCCGGTGTACGGATATTATGTTTTTCCAAAACCCTCCGTACCTAGCTTCCTGACAGCTGTTGATCCCGCGGATCGCAGTTGTCGGTACCTCGTTTAGCCCCCTACCGTGCCACGCCTAGCACGGCTACATGGTTACAAGCGCCCACCGCGTGGAGGTAGAGGTAGGTGCCGACGGACCTGCGAGCGCACCCCTCTCCGGGGCCGCCGCCGCTGCACCGCCGGCGGGCGCCATAATGACATGATTTATAGGCAAAAGAGTCTTAAGACCGGCGGACGGCCAGTTTATGTAGTGATAGCTTTTCAATTTCTTTGCGCGCCTTGTCAGCTCTTTTTCTTTACACATACTATTTGTTGCCGATAGCATGGGCTACTACAATCCGTGGCTTCCGATCGCATATTAAATTTGACTTGGTTACTTGTTAGAAGCATTCATTAGGGAGCATGGTCGAACTCTTGTATCAATATACAGACCACCTGATTACAAAATAAATGAGGGCTTAAAAACACTATTTTTTTGTAAGGAGTTGTTGGGATCCAGTCCAAACTCAGATTCCCCACTCTCTCGTTGCCCTCTTCGGATAACGAGCCTCTCGGTGTCCGATTCTTTCCGATTGGATTACGAACGAGTGCCAAGAAACGTAGTAATTCGATCGAATTACCATGAATACGTTATGTACAACCACGAACAACTTTTTCAACTTGCCAATCGCAACCTCTTCAATCCATCCGCGAGGCTCTGCAACACACCCGCATGCGCCCTGTCCAGGATCGCGGCCCGTAACACAGGCCGCCCGTGTCGGTCACGTAAGCGATCCAGCCTCACCCCGCCGATCAGCTCGTTCACCGGGTCAAACGCGGCAGGCAAACCCTCCGCAAGCAAAGAGTCTACCGCCCGGAAGCGCGCCTCTTGCTCGCTCGCAAGCCGTTCCAACAAAGCCCTCCCATCTTCATCTTGCCTCCACAACACCATCGCCCAATTGCCCCCCTGCAAGGAGATAACAATCGCATTTCAAATGGTCCAAAAGAACACCCATAATTTTCCGCATCCTTTATAATTTTGCATAAAAATTATAATGATTTACAACATGCACCATATGTCGACCGATTGTTGCCAAAGCAAAGGGCCCTCTTGCATACACCATTTAGGTCCAAATAGGTAGGCCTTGGCGCTGGGTCTCCATGTCCGTCCTCTCCGAAGTGGAGTAGGGGGGCTTCACTCACCCCGAGGAGGTGCTGCTAAGAGTGTGCTATTGATGGGTGTTGGTATGATAGGGGTGAAGGAGCCGACCATAGTAGATCACAAAAAGGAAATAGGAAAACGCAAAAAAATGAGCTAACAAGAAGCAAGCAACAACATACACACTCTTCACATAAAGTAACTTACTACTAGCGGCACGCATTTCATTACCCGCCACACAATGCCACGATGACCATGCAACTCAATTGGGGGGTAGAATACACACCACGGTGCGTTGTTCGCTGACGTGGACACCTCTGTCGGCACGCCCCACTTTTTGTGGGCACACACGTTGGATTTGCGGCCCATATTTTGTGGGCCGAATTTCTTGCATATGCATGTTATGCAGGCCTTTATTTATGCATAGCTCGGTAAACGCACTATCGCGACAAGCATGGAGACTACTCGACACTAAGCTCTCAACATGTTTAAACAACTGCACTTGTATCCGCCGAGTGTGTTGCGCCCGGCCGTCTACAAAGCGATGACACCGAGAATGGCATGTCGTGTGCACTAGGTTATCTCGCCACGTGCCCGGAAATACAACCAAGGAGCACGGGATGGGGACCTCTTGGGCTTGACAGGCGGCAGACTTGCAGTGTAAGCACCCTAGCGCGCGGATCGCTGGCCTTTAAAGATTGCGCATCGTTGGGCGTGAAAAATGGCGGGGGGCTTTCAATTACCCTTGCACAGGTTTTTATTTGGCCTGCGGCAAGTGGCACGGCATCATGCCATTATGGGGCATGAAATGGGCAACGCCGTAAATATAAGAACTATAGAGCGCTAATTATTAAGCGTGTTGGCGAAGCGAGTATGCGGGTACCACCTCTCCATGGGTTGCTCGCCCCGCGCGAACGTTGCAGATTTTGAACCCCCAAAAACTTTAGGTGGTTGTACGAGGGCCCGGATGATATCGGACGGCGGATTTGACGCGAAAATCGACCGGTAGGCGAAAGCTAGAGTTGAAAATATATATTTACTAGGGGGAAGGGCTTCCATGTGCAACTTAGTTTGCTTCGATCAAAAGACACCGTACGGCAAAGTTAGGCTTCTTTAAGTCTCCCAAGCTGTGGGTTTCCGGCCCCGATCCCACCCACGTCAAGCATCTTTACGGCACCTGCCACCACACCCTCATGCTCCCAAGTTTGTGGACAACATGCTGGGATCATTAAAAACGCATGTTGTATCGCCGATTTCGGGATTGCTCACCAGCTAAAGTGTATAAAATCCAAATTCCAGGGCGCCCGAATTAGGGTATTCCCCGAAATCGGGGTTGGGCCGCAAACCCTAATACGTCATATCGTAGCCGTGACGGGTCCCATTTGTGCCCCACTTCACCCTTTACTTCACCGTCAACACAAGTTTCGGACCGCCTTTTCAATGAGCCAAAGTACAGTTAAACCCTAAAAACCCTACATGATAAACAACCGCCCTACGCAAAAGGCCCTATAACACTAGTAACGGACTTTATGGGAAGAGTGTACACAAGCACGGACCATGCACAACCTCACGGATGTAAGAGCCAAGTGTGTCATGAAGAATGACCGAGCCGCGCTGCATGACCTCCCTTTCCACATTCCCCAAGAACGGACGAAAAGAAGGCGACCTAGGCCAACGGACGAAAAGCTTCAGGCGAGAATACATACGGCTCACAACGAAGCCTTCGAGCTGAGGATGGGGCACTGAGTTCCGGGAAACGGCAAACAACCGCCAAAATCGCAAGCCCAGCGAGAAGCGGGGGAAAGCACCCTCCATCCCCTACAATAAAGAGGTACTCGTGAGCCGTGTGGACAAGGGGTGTTTAGACCGAGCAGAATTGCGAATATCGCTCTCGAGTTTCGCCTATTGAGCCGAAGCACCCGCATTAAAAACCGTAACACCCACACTCAAATGCAGTTGCGGGCTGGAGAAGCCTATACCTTTCCTTTAAAGCATTGTTGGTGAATACAACTAATACATTTGGCATGTCTCATAGTAAAGGAGCGGAGCGTTGAATTGGCAAGTTGACGAGCGATAGTTGCGCGATAATGCTAAGTTGGGGGAAGGGGTTCCTCACCTGTGGAAGCATCAGCCCCGGCCCCGCCTCCTCCACCACGAGCGCGTAGCACTCGTGCAGGCGCGCGCGGAGGATGGCGTGCGCGATGCTCAACTTACCCGTCTCCAAGTCGTGTGGGCACAGCACGTCCAGGCGCGCGCGCCCACGGAGGACCAACAACTCGAGTACCTGTCACAATACAGACCAACGCGAACACGGCTTCTCCAATGAACACCCCGCACTCGTACAACCGCCCACATTATATTTCATCGGAGCATCCCGTTGGCGGCGTATACAATCGTATGATAACCGCCGGTGCTCGTAGACGGGCTTACATTGGTACACATATGCGCGGACGCCGGGATTCGAACTCGCGTGAAGAGGGCCCATAATAACCTCCGGCTCCGATAACCTATCATCGGAGCACGGCCGGGGAGGAGGCCGCAGCCCCCTCGCGATGCATGTTGGCGTGTGCGCGGGATGGCTCGTAGCGATAGTTACGTAGGATGAGGGATTTGTGAGAAGAGAGCGGCAGAGACAAGTGCCGCTTCTAATATTAGCTAGTGAACAAGTATCACATCCGTTCATACTATATTCAATCCTATGAACTTACACGCACTATAAATGATGTACTACAATAGATCGGATGCTTTGCGGGTCCATAGGCATTCGGGTCGGACGGAAGCAACACTACTCACAATTAAACCAAGCAAAACTAGTTTCGACATATCACTATACATATTATGTCACTGTACTTCGGAGTATTGGGATTAAGTAAATAGCTATGTACCTGCGCAGCCCTTTCTCCCGCGGAGAGGCCCTTCGGCTTGCCGGCAGAGGGGAAGTGCGCCTTCCAGTGGAAGAGGTTGAGGACCGCCTGCGCTGATACCTCCGGTTGTTCGGTCATCCACTCCGCAGCGCGCCAAAGGTCAGGACTGCGGCCTCCGCCCGTGCTCCAGGCCAAAAGGCAGCGGTGCACGAGGTTGTTCACAGGGAAAGCCGCCAGTGCGCCCCGCCCCGGCCATGAGCCCGCAGTGCCGGCATCGCCCCAGCTCGGCATAACGTCGAGCATGAGCGCGTAGAGCTCGCCACCGCAAGCACTACAGTGGCAGTACGCGCTACGGCAGCCGGGAAGCATACATGCGACGACACCGTGCGAAGTACCGCCCGCCACTACCGCTGTCGGCCCGCGGTGCTTCGAGCTTGGTACCAATGGCCACAGCGTCTGAAGACAACATGATCGACAATGCATGAAGAGTGAGCTACCATATGAACGCACACATACCCACTCGTCTTCTTTTCGGTTGATCGCAATAAGCTCGAGCGGCCGCAAACGTAGTTGAAAATCATTGCAATGCGGGGGTTCATTTCAACTTATATATGTTCGCCTAGAGAAGCAAATATTACAGCTAAAACAAATGATACCTTATCCAAATACTTTGACGATGACGGTACACATCAACTATCAGAAGCATGCTAGAAAATCACGAGGGACCAATGCGAACAAGTGCAATAAGTCAATCTCGAACGTATAAGAGAGCACGAATACCAACTACACGGTTCTCAAGCCAAAAATGAGCTACAAATTCAATGGGATAAGGTGAGGATAGATGGCGCCCGCCGGCGGCGCACCGGCGCCGGCGGCGGCCCTTGAGGGGGGAGCGCTCGCATGCCCGTCGGCACTCACCCCCTCCTCCTAGTGGTGGGCGTTGGTAACCATGTAGCCGTTCCATGCCTCGCACGGTTGGGGGCTCGGCGGTGTGAATCCGGCATTTGTGATCCGTAAGATTTAAAGCTATCCGGAAGCCTCGATGCGGAGGGCTTTTAAAAACATCATCTATACAACCAACGCCAAGATCTCCCGCTCGGACATTCCGACACTCGTTTTCAAGGTTGAATACTCCCCGACTACTCCCATGCTCAAGTAAAGGGACATGTATCTCATGAGTTATTTGGCGGCGAAGAGGGTACGGGCACATTTGCGGCAGAAGGTGGGTGTTGGAGCTAGCGGTGGACGTTTGGGAAGCAACGGATGGGAAGGGCGCTCGCTAGACGTTGACTAGCATTGTGGTTGTCGAGCCTCCCCGGAGGCGGGCCCAAAAACAAGTTGTAAAAAAAAAAATCGTATTTAACATCTTTTCACGACGGCGCCTCAATCACTCTTTTTGCTCGACCAACTCCTCCCCTAGTGGGTGCGAGTTATCGATAGGTTGCCTCGGGTAGTATGCCTAGTAGTATCACGACGGCACACTACTCGTACATGCGCCCCCTTGGCAGCGTAAGCCACAAGGGGAGGATACGGAGGGATTCAACGTGATCTAAGATTGGTTTGAAAACACGGAGAAGGACTGGGGACATGAGAAAATCTGGCACGGAGGCATGAGCGCCAGCCGGACACCGTATGAGGCTATGGCCTTCTCTTCTTCCAAGCACTCGAAGGAGGAGGGGAGCCTATGTTCGGAGGGAAGCTACGACGGGAGGAGCGACTATCTCGGACGAGGGTGTGCGTGGATCGAGAAGGGGCCGTCGACGACCCAGGCGACGGGTTTTTTCGCTTGCCTCCCCGCCAAGCTTCGGCACGACCGGAGGCGGACATGAGAAGACGTCACGTGCGCTTGACTCGACAAGCGTGGGGTAACCAAATTGGCTAATCAAATCCCTCGCAGCGGTTGGAGGAAGCCGCATATTGTTAATATTAGCGAAAAAATGTATTTCATACAAGTTCGCTAAAACAATGGTAGAAAAAACTTACTTACAGGTATGATTTAGATTGTGTTGTTACTGCCAATGGAGAGCTTGGAACTGGCGGTTCACGGCGTAAACCCAAAACCTAAAATACCTAGATGGGTCTGCGGGCCCGCCTAGGAGATAGTAGAGATGGCATCCGTTAACTCGGTGCGGTATTGGTATGTAGTTTGATTTTGATTTTTGAAATTTTGAGGATGGATAAAATATACTCAAAACGGCGGCACTAGCGGAAGTCCAAGCCTTCCAGGCGGTAGTGTTGCGAGGACAGAACAACAATATTGCCTTCATGACAAATCCTGGCGGCGTAACTAATAGTTGCACCACAAACTCGGAGTAACTCCAAGAGGGCCGTCGATAGATTCGCGACCAGGCATTCTAACAAAACTGAACTTTTACCCGTATTCCCGAGTGTCATATAACACTGGTCTCATCAATAGAACGGCCCAAGATAAGGATACAGTGGCGCGCTCTTTCGGATTGGGTCGAGGCCAATGGTAACAACGAAGAGAGGCAGTCTCCGGAATATAAAGAGATTTCTTATTCCGAATTGTCTAGCAACAGATTTCATGTCCACACCCGATCAAATAAAGGGTCAATGAACATGAATCCAGGCCTGATCCACGTCCAGCCGCCATAAAGCAATCAAAGATTGCTTGCGAAAACTCCACTCTCATAGAGATGGGAATACTGTAAAACAGCGGCATATAGCACATGGATAGCCGTACCTTTAAGAGCTGCAAGTGGCCGCAGAGAGCCGCGGTCGTCAGAGCAGAGAAGTGCGCACACTTCCATTCATCTGCAGCCTCCCCCAGCAACCACATAACGAGGTCCTCGTCGCCGCCGCTCGTCACGGCGGAACACAGTGCGTTACTGCCGCAGCCGCAATCAGTGGTCTCGTCGACACCTGACGATAGAGATGGCGCCTCATCCGCTTCTCCCGCTACCGCAACAGGCCGCACCCTTGTAGCAGCGGGGTCCACCAGAACCGGCCGTTTGTATCGATAGCGAGAGAGGCTGCAATTCTGCAGCTCCTCCGGCAACCGTGCCGCTATATCCGCCACCGTGTTGCACGCCGCTTCTGCGCCCTCCCGGCCTCCTCGTTCGGTATCGACAACATGCGCATCAAACAGTCGATGAGCCGCAGCCGCCTCCTCCAAACTCGCGAGCAGCGCTTCCACTTCATCGAAAACTGAGTCGAACGCATTTTGACGAGCTCTACGCCCCCCCAGACCGTCGTTAGAAGTAGCCGAGAGTACAGCTTGAGAAATCTCGAAACGGTAGACGACTGGTCGTCGCGGCGGCGCCATTGCAGCCCGTATCTGCTCCCACCCGTGAATCAAAATCCAGCGTAAGACATCGGCCCGGCCAGAAGGCACCACAGCGCCATGGATAAAGTCACGGAGCAACATCGACGCGCCTGCGACGTGCTCCTCGGCGGCGATCCGCAGCGGTTGCGTTGCCGAAAGTTTTACGGCAATATCTGATAAGGCGCAACCATCATCGGCAAGGGATGCCGCTAGATCGCCATCAACGGACAAGAGCGCACGTGCTACACAAGCTTTCGCGAGTCGAACGATCCCATGGACCGACGACTGCAACGCAGAGACCACCCAGCTTGCTGTAGTTGACGCGATTAGAGGGCCAAATGACAGAATGGCACGCACACCGAACTCGAATTCGGCATTGACAGCGACGTCAATCGGGAGGCGACCGCGGCGATCGGAGGATGCTAGGGCGTCAGACAGTACGCCTTCTCGAGCTGCCCTGCCGAGTAGCCACGCCAAGGGCAGCGGCTGACAGCGCTCGCACGCCAAGTGAAGCAGGGAGCGGCCGCCGCCCGCACGCGTCCCAAAGGCGCTTACCCCTAGCGCAGCCAAGTGCTCAAGAAAAGCGCCCGAGCCGTAGCCGATGGCGAGCGCCATAAGCACCTCCCCCAGACTGCTCCCCGCTATCCCGCTGCCGATGACGCAGGCGCACTCGCTGGTACCACAGTCACAGTCGTTCTTCGGATCGCTGCTCCCGCAGGAGCCGAGCAGCCAGGGCGACTCCCGCGGCAGATGCTGCTGTAGCTTCTCCATAATGTCGCCGTGCACGATACGGGGCGCCACGACCTGACAGTGTGCGCGAGTGTCAAACCAAGGATGCATCGTCAGCATCGAGCGCCTGCGTCAAGATATGGAACACGTCTATACCTCAACAGCCAAAAAGCCGAACAAGCATCAGTCGGTCCTGCCCGGGGCTCCGGACCAGCCAGTAAATCGCAGGACACAGCTGGTTCCCTGGAAAGACCCTACATTGTGTGATCGCGTAGGGCTGAGTATCCGACGCTGCATACAAAAAAGGGGAACAATTGCAAGACGGGCTTATCATTATTACCTCTTGTCGGCAGATGGGGCAGGGGAGCACGGGTGGTTCAGCCCGCTTGCTACTTCCGTCGCCGTGGTAGGAGAACCAGTCCCGGGTGCACTTGGTGCAAAGGAAGTGTCCGCAGCGAAGATTGCAGGAGAAGCCAGCAGGCGGGCGGCTGTCGAGGCAGATGCCACAGAGGTCATTATCGTCATTACCGACTTTGCAGCTTTCGGAAGAGCCAGGTGCTTCATTCGACTCCTGTGCCAGCACATCTCCCCACGCGGGTGCTGCCAAGTCCACCAGCCCTTCCTTTAGTAGCCACGCAAATATGTGCCAGTTGCCGTACTTGACAAGAAGGTCTAATCTCGGCACTGCGCGCTCATTGAAGCGATTCACAAACAGACGCAGCATTGCCACCGTATTATGCTGCTGCCTTCGCCCGCCTTTGGAACCCTCGTCATTCAGGAGCCGAAGCTGACGACGATGCGCAGCGGTGCAGCATTTCCCAGCGATCCGCAGTTCTGCCCTTAAGTCGTCGAAACTCATATCAGCCGCTGTCCCCTCCGATGACGACTCGTGAACCGTCGCCCACTCCAGCAGTGTGTCGCTCCACCAGGCTTCCCATTCCTTTTCGCATCCGGACGACCCCGATTCAGTCGATTCGTCCTCTCCAGGAGCGCAGGCGTAGTCCGCCAGCGTAAAGGTTGCGTTTCGACCGTCGCCATCGAAATCGACACCCCAAACGTCCAGAAGCCACTCCACCACGGCCGGCTCGCCCTTGGCAACCGCGGTTTGAAGCGTCAGAAATTCATCGCTCAGCTCGCGAACATTCCTAACATCTCTAGTAGCCAGCCCCGCCGAATCAACCGACAACTCTGTCTGAACTAAGGACGGCCACCAGCTTTGCTTTTCAAGGTGCGTCGTGATTTCGCGAAGTTTTCGGCTCGTTTGAGACGGCGCTAGTAAATCGCCGCCTCTTTCTTGGACCCCACCCCCTTCCGCACTGTCATCGACCGACCACAGCACGAAACGGATGCGGCTAAGCGCGGCGACGCGCAGAAAGCTGTCGAGCACATGTCGGATGCGCTTCAGGCGCGCACCGGGCCGCCGACCGGGAGCTGTCATTTGGGAATCCACGAATTGACGAGTCGCTTCCACCGCCGGAAGCATCTCCGACTCGTCTCCGAAATGGATCACCACCAACACATCCATAAGGGCCTCCAAGCACCCAACCGCCTGCTCCGCGGCAGCCTTGTAAAGGGGCGTTCGCCCCTCGGCATCAGGAAGAATCATGAGCCGACAATCGCGCGTCTCGCGGAGGCGCGCAACCCAGCGGATGACGTCCGGCTGGCGCCCCGCGACTGCGTGATGCAGCAGAGTGGCGCCCTGGGCATCGACGGTGCTGATAGCAACCCGCAGTTCATCCACAAGATAAGATAGCACGGGAATGTTGCCGTACTGGGCGGCCACGAAAAGGAGTTCTTCCTGCGACAACATACCAGCAGGCAGCCACGACATAATCAGTTTCAAGCACATTACTCAACCAATTGATATCCACAGGAAATCCTGTCGGGTCCTTGAAGGTTACATTATCATTGTCTCTAACATCACCGACAGTAACAGTGTGGCAAGCAACAACTAAACTCATTTGACCTAAACTGAATGAAACTTGCCGCCGTAACATTGGAACTGCAGGAGCTTTGGAAGAGTCAGAGGCGTGCCAGGCTTCATTTCTGCTGGATAACAGAATTCAGGGAAATGGCTTTCAGTTGTAATCCTTGACAAGTGCCGCATATCTACCTACGTCACTACTGGAGGGGAAGTATTCTGCATTATGTATTTCAGCTCTGCAGGTGCGCACTCAAGTAATATGTACATGACCCCTGTTGAGGGTTTAGGGTGTATTGTTTAGGATAGCCCTATTAAAGACTAAACTCTGGCCTAACCGCGAGGAGAATTTGAAGACTCTCGTTAGGGAGGCAGCCTGGCGTAGCAGGGCAAAATTTAGTCAACATCATGCGGGAGTGACCGTTGGCAGCTCAGCGACATCATAACACCTTTGAAATCTACACGGAGGGGTCCGTGGCCACCTCCTTCATGGTTAGGGTTGTATGCCGGTGCATGATTTATGGTCATCGTTTCAAAATGTGCCCCACCCCCTCTCCATTTCATGCTTGATGGATACGGCATACTCCGCCCTTGTGCACACCACCGTGCATTGCTTCAGAGGAAACAAATGTGGGAATGGCTATTTTAACAGCCAGCACTATTTAAGTACGACAAGATCCATACAAATGAAGTTGGGGGGGGGGGGGGAGGGTAAACTAGGGGGGGGGGGGGGGGGGGGCTTAAACAGCCCATTTAATCGGAACAGTCGTATACTATGTCTACGACGGAAGGAAAACTGGAAAAGTTGACGACAGCGCGTCGGCGCGCACATCCGCGCATCAATACTTAAATCAGACAAGCACTCGTGACCTAACGAAGAAAAAGGGGAAAAGGCGTAAATCCTTAGTTCACAACCTTTTATTATTCGGGAATGCAGCAAACGACATTTATCGTATTTCCGTGGCTAATACTATTGCTGAGCCTATTCCATTTTTTTTTTTTTTTTTTTTTTTTGCGACATATCGGGACAAAACAGCAAGCAGGCCTATACAAACAAAAATAATTATGGATTACAAGAAGAACAACATAGACACGGACAGGGAAAAAGGGGCAGGAGTGACAAACCGTTCAAATTCTTACAAGAAAATGCAGTGGAAGCAAAAAAAAACAGGTGCAGGAGTGACAAAAAGAAACGGCGCGCTCTATATACTACGAAATAACTTTGAAATGCACAGCACTACTGGTGGTCTGGTGTCCTGCACAAACAAGTTATGTCGATGCTGGAACAAGCAAGGACAGCTAGCAGGCAGGACGCTCCACGCCGAGCTGCTACAACGAAATAAAAACGCAAGACATAAAGCCAATGAGCTGTAGGACTGAATCGAAGCACTGCCGCCGTTACGCCTTACTCCGGCAATCTGGCATCCGCACAAAGGCATCGAATACTTCTGATTTCCGAGTGCGATGAAAGAAAGCTACTAGTAAAGCTGGATACAGCTACTTGAAATCGTCAGAATAATACGAAAAAACCTCTGACAGTGTTCAATAGCTCAGCTCCTCAGTGTTAGTCTCGAGCGGCGAAAGGAGAAAGCGCAGCCGAACTACCGGGCAGTTCAGAAAATATACAGACTGCATATAGTGCTATGATGATATGTGTTTTCTTTGTAAGTAGATCCCATTCATCAACAAACTATACCTACAGCTAACGGAAGTCCTGAGGCAGACCCGCTAGACCAGCAGGAGCAACACGGTAGCCCGCGCAGCATCCACTGCTTCAATGGAATGAACGCCATTCGTCTGCGTTAAGTGCGGACGAGGATATTAGGCTGACGCTGTTTTCATTTGCATGTCTTCTCGGGAATACTACTGTGTTTTCGAACTCCAAGCATTCTGCTATTATGAACTAGGTTACGGGGGGGGGGGGGGGGGGGGCGGACCTGGACGGCGTGTGGGTCGAGGCGCAGCTCATCGTACAGGCGCAGCCAGACACGCGTGGACTCCCCCTGCTGTACTAGCGTTGACAATTCCGACACTGATTGGTCTTTACCCGCGCGATGCCTCATTATCACGGAAGTAGCGCACCACCTTCGTTCGGGTCCACGGAGACGAGCTGACGAAGTTTGGAAGTAAAACATTCTTACAAGAAAAAGCAGCGGGGACCACCAAGCAAAAAGAAGAAAGAAGGAAGAAACTTTAGCCCGAGGAACAGGGAGGCCACAGCGTCAGCACTGCCCTCCTGCATCGCGTCGCGGAGATAGGAACCCAAAGTACCAAAGAGAGCATAGTTTGGAAGTAGGTCGTGGACAGTTGGACAGTGAATACAACCATAACTTCGTCAATAAAAGTTTCTTACAATAAAAAGCAGCGGAGACCACAAAGCAAAATAAATACAACTAAAACTCTAAATCATTTTTTATTTTTTTTTTGCGCCCCCGGGATATGATGGGAGTGGCAGAGAACCCGCACCGGCACCCTCTACAGGCGGCATTTCGCAAGCATGACTGAGAGAGCAGAAAATCCTAAATCCTTACATTGGACTTGCCTCCCTGTTCCCCGGGCTTAGGCCTGTGATAGGGTTTTTAATGTTGAAAATTTCTTACAAGAAAAAGCAGTGGAGACCACCAAGCAAAAAGAAGAAAAGAGGAAAAAACCTAAGCCCGAGGAACAGGAAGGCATGCCACAGCGTCAGCACTGCCCTCCTGCAAAGCGTCGCGGAGATAGGAACCCAGAGTACGTGAATTCATGCAGCAGAAAGACGTTGCATGAATTCACGTCGCACATCCCCCAAAAAACGCCGAAAAGGAAAAGAAGTAGTTCGACGAACAAAATGGTGCAAACGGACATAACTATCATAGCGCAAGGAGCGAGAGTCACCAACACCCATGCCAAGAAAGCGACGAAGTGCCACCAAAATAGCTAGGCGATCAACCAACTCAGCCCATCTTCCACAGCGAAGGGATAGCAGTCATGGACCGAATGAACCGAAGGCGTGCCAAGCAAAGCAGAAGTGCGGAGGTCCGCATCAAGTTTGCCATGCTTAGCTCCCAATGCAAGGCTGCCAAAGAGTGGGAGACGAGCGCTTTTACGAGGAATATTGATGTTCGTGTGAGCACTTGTAACCGTCACATCAACAACAAGATGATGGGGGGGGGGGGGGGGGGGGGGGGGGGGGGTTACTCCTTGATTTTTTCTTTTTGCTTGGTGGTTTCCACTGCTTTTTCGTGTCAAGAATAAGATATGAGATCCTTACAAGAAAAATAGGTGGAAACAATAAAAGCGGTGGATTACAACTATGAATCCGTATGCGCAAAATAGTGCTTCCCTTATTTGACGTGCTTTGGATTCCGTGACCGTCTTGTCACTCTTGCCCTATGGGTCCCCCCCCCTTTTCCATGTCCAAGTTTTTGTTGTGCTTCTTGTAATTACTTGTAATTTGAAATTTCTTACAAGAAAAAACAGTGGAGGCCACCAAGCAAAAAAGAAGAAAGGAGGGAAAAAAATCTAAGCCCGAGAAAGAGGAAGGCATGCCACAGCACCAACACTGCCCTCCTGAAAAGCGTCGCGGAGATAAGAACCCAGAGTGCCATGGAGAGCAGCTGAAAGACGTTGTATGAATTCACGTCGCAAATCCCCCAAAAAACGCCGAAACGGAAGAGAAGTAGATCGACGAACAAAATGTTGCATACGGACATAACTGTCAGAGCGCAAGGAACGAGAGTCTTGTAATTCATTATATACGCAAACTAGACATGTACTTTATTTTAGTTCTTTCGTAGAAACTTCTAAACGGAGCTTGCGCGTAGTTACTTCGGTTCCTTGCACTGTAATTGCATTGTCGCGGTGTTTTTTCGTCGTGAAATGGATAACTCGGCGCCTATGAATCAGGAAATATAAACCACGAGATTCTCCCAAAATCTGTCAAATTGGGCGCAATAAAGATATGGATTGGTCGGACGGAGGTCAACAGTCAACACCTCTGCACTCTCCCAAGCGCACCATAAATAGGGCATGTGGAGCATCGTCCTTTCGGATGGAAATGTCGCACCCACTGCCACATGCATGTGGTGTCAGATTCACGTCGAGTTGTCGAGCTTCCTTATCCGTGCTAAAGCCTTTATTCCAATAATAAAGTGGTATACGGCTCGCGAGCCATGTACCGAAAATATCGCTTTTACTGGTATTCCGATTAGCCAAATAGGAACACGGCTCTGACGAAAAGGAACACGGCTTGACGCCCAAGCCGTGTTCCTCTTCGCCAGAGCCGTGTACCGGGAGGAGGTATACGGCTCTAACGCTTAGTACATTACACAGTACATCCCGTTTATCGCGTCGTGCGGGGCTCTCCCCCCTATAGCTGGCAATAATCGCTACGCCGTATCCCACCACCCACATCCCCGTCCATAGGCGCGCGAGCACAACCAACCTTATATATATACCTCGGCGAAAGCACCCCGAAAAAGGGGCCGCGCAATCAAGTTGGCATTGGATAGAGGTAGAGAAGCAGGCTGCCTTTGAGGCGTCCCTCTCCGCTTCGGAGTTAGAAGGAGGTGGCGAAGAAAAAGGAGGCGCTCGAACGCGCTGCTTGTATACTCCGGCCCCTACACGCCATTGCGAGAGCGCTGGTAGGACCATGCATCTGAATCTCCCAACGAAGCTAGCCAAGCCCCAAATCTTGCCTGAGCGGGAGTCGGTGCGTCAGGTAAGTGGTTTCAGTGTCGTACTTAGAGGTGTGTGTGTTTGAGTGTGTGTGTGTGTGTGTGTGTGTGTGTGTGTGTGTGTGTGTATGTGTGTGTGTGTGTGTGTGTGTGTGTTTGAGTGTATGTGGGTGTGTGTGTGTGAATGTATGTATGTGAGTGTATGTAAGCCTCATCCTTAGGGCCGTCGCGATAGCAAGTTGGTGGGATGCGCGCGTTTTCTCGTCGTTTGCACACCCGCCACCCACCTCCTTGGGAAAAGTTAGGCCGTCCACTACCGTCGCTCATATGACATTGGACTAGCGCCTTCTTGTTCTTTAGACAAAGAGTCACCATCTGACATAAGTTTTTATCAAATAGCGCCTCCGACGCGTAGTAAGCGAAGTGAAGGGGTGAGCCTTGTCGCACTTTTGTATACGGTTATGGGTTGAATCGGACGCCCGCTTTGACGACACTCACTGTCGGGTTTAAGCCCTCCCGCTACCATCCAAGCTTTGTTGCCCGCACGACACACAACATTGACATTAAATACTCAAGGTTTCGGAATGGAGCCGGGAGGGGATTGGGCGAGCTAGTGGTCGGGAGGGCGTGCCGGTAGAGGGGAGCGCAAGGAGATGCATTTGGTCGGGCAAGTTCCCGATACAAGTCGGGCCCACAGGAACGAGGGCTACCTTCGAGGAGCGCGGGATATAGAAAACTAATATCACAGGTTGGAGCACAGGGTTGCAGGAGGGGGACGGCTCTAGCTGGAGGGTATTCCGGCGAGGGGGCGCGTAGGCGTGATTTACACGCAATACATAAATAGATAACAAGGCTGTTGTGAGGGAGTGAGCTTTGGTGTATACCACGTCAATCAAACCCCAGGACCAACAACCTTTAGCTGTAACATGTATTTCGTGTTGTAATGTTGGTCCCATGTCACTTTGCAACGACGATCGCCACATTTTTTGTGCATGTATAGTCGCACAACTCATGCTGCTGCTGCTACTCATACTCATTGCTGACTTTGCTATTGTTGCTGCTGCTTGTTGATGTTGCGGCTGGCTTCGCTGTTTGCACATATACAAAGAGAGAGAGAGAGAGAGAGAGAGAGAGAGAGAGAGAGAGAGAGAGAGAGAGAGAGAGAGAGAGAGAGAGAGAGAGAGAGAGAGAGAGAGAGAGGCACACGCACAGAGACATACACACACGCACGCGTACACACACGCACGCGCGCTGACACCCACAGACCTACAGACACACACACACACACACACACCTACAGACACACGCACACACACAAAACACACACACACACACACACACACACACACACACACACACACACACACACACACACACACACACACACACACACACACACACACACACACGCATGCACGCACGCACGCACGCGCGCACAGGTATCATAGACATGTCGACAGAGAAAGTATGCATTTGATTTCTGTCGTTGCTGCAACTGCTTTTCTCTGTGAAGCTATCGTTGTTCTTTATTACTTTATGCTTTCCCTTAAACATCTGTCTCTGCTGCTGCTACTGTTGTTGTTGATTCACAAACACACACACACACATACGCGCGCGCACGCGCACACACGCACATACCTACAGACACACGCACAAACGCACGCGCGCATAGGTATCATAGACATGCCGACAGGGAACGTATGCATGCGGTTTGTGTCGATGCTGCAACTACTGCTCTTCCCTGTGTAGCTGTCGTTGTTCTTTTTTATTTTATGCTTCAACTCAAACATCTGTTATTGCTGCTGCTACTGTTGTTGTTGATGCACACACACACACACACACACACACACACACACACACACACACACACACACACACACACACACACACATACCTACAGACACACAGATGCGCGCGCACACCGACAGACCTATAGACACACACACACACACACACACACACACACACACACACACACACGACACACACGCGCACGCACACACGCACGCTCGCACAGGTATCATACACACGCCGACAGGGAACGTATGCATGTGGTTTGTGTCGATGCTGCAACTACTGCTCTTCTCTGTGTAGCTGTCGTTGTACTTTTTATTTTATGCTTCTACTCAAACATCTGTTATTGCTGCTGCTACTGTTGTTGTTGATGCACACACACACACACACACACACACACACACACACACACACACACACACACACACACACACACACACACACACACACACACACACACACACACACACATACGCGCGCGCGCGACTTAAACATCATGCTGCGGTTGCTGTTGTTGATGATCCTGCTGATAACATTTTTTGTGCACCTGTTACTGAGTTCATAGTGAGTAGAACGAGTGGTTACATATAAGAATGGTTACATATCAGTGGTTAAGCACGGCTAGACGGCATTATATTTCCGGCCCGACTGGTAACGCCCGATGTACGCTGCAAAATTTGCATGCACCCACAATTATCTATGATCGGGTGACTGTGATATGTGTGTGCGGTTGTGTGTGTATGTGACAGTTCGTACGTGTGTGTGTGTGTGTGTGTGTGTGTGTGTGTGTGTGTGTGTGTGTGTGTGTGTTACCGTGTGTGTGCGTGTGTGTGACTGTGTGTGTTATCGGGTACCGGTACGATGCGGTGGCCGCCGCGAGCGCAACTCCTATACACACACACACACACACACACACACACACACACACACACACACACACACACACACACACACACACACAGCTCCCGGCTGCGGGGTCCGTACTCATCACTAAATCTGGCGTAGGCGGAACGTTATTCGTAAGTGCCACCTAGCCGAAAAGCAGCGCCAGGTCCCCTACAACCATGATGCGCCTCAGGTTCAGCATCGAGGTACGGGCGCTTGTAGGTGTGTGTGAGAGGGGGTATGTGCGGGCGCGATGCCTGAAGAAGCCGGATGTACTGCTGTTCGAGCCGTGTACCGGCCTTTATGGAATACCAAAAAGCGCGCGGAACACGGCTCGTGATATTTTCGTCCCGCGAGCCATGTAGCGATACCGGCCGAACCGTGTTCCTACGAGCCGTGTACTTTTTTCTTATTGGAATAAAGGCTTAAATAACCCTTGGTGATGGTTGCGTTTGGACAAGTCAGTTCCACGCTACTTCGTTTCATAAGCAAAGGAATTATTGTGCATTTTCCCCCTTTTCGGCGACAGCTAAATATGATTATGCTGATTTGCATGCAAAATTGTCCCAAACCCTAAATTCTACCTAATAGTGAGTTTTCCTCCATCGTTTGCTATGCACTCCCTTAGCCGTTTACAATTGGCAGGGTAAGGAATGTTTTCCCCCTCGTGTTGTACTTTATGTCGTCTAGGCACTCACTATCGGTCACTAGGACCCGCCCTTCTTTAATCAAACATGCCAACCTCGTAAGAGGCTAAGCCGTCATGCTCTCCATGTCCATTGGGACATGGTGACATATAATAATATTTAGCTACTACAAGTGCCATATCACTTGAAAGGGCACGAAAGCAAGGTAGGTCCAGAGTGAGCTTAAAACAATGGTCCTACCCGATCTATCGGATTTACCATCTCAAGCCGCACAAGGGACAATTCGAGGGTATTCTCCAATATTTAACCCCGTTATTGTCCGGTATTGTCCACCTGAGACACCATTAACCCGAGGACCCGATATGTGGCCTTGTGTCACCATAGGCAATACGAAAACCGCGGTGCGTAACGGCCGATGCCGCCGACTAGCTAGGTCACTCGTGGAATCCCTAGCATCGCCATATTGCGTCCATTCTTTCCCATAGAATATTGAGTTGCCAGGGTAAGTGCATGGCTGCAAAAACAAAAGCGAGCACAGCGCGGGAAGTGGGACGGGGCTTGTAAATAATTCAAAAAACTATGAAATTAAAGAAGCGACTCGGCGCATCACTGCACAAACTATCGCACGTCGTCAACTCTAACCTTCCGCTATTTCACTCATACCATGCAAAAATGAGCATCGGCACTAGAAACAAATAGCCATATCATATGACAACCCTAATGTCAAGTGACGGTACTGCAGGGAACGTAATTGAAGGCCGAGGCGGCTAGGTGAATCCGGTCGGGACGGTGCGTGAGTTGCCGGATCAAGCGATGTTATAATTACGGCTTGGCTTGACAGTGACATGCTGAGATTATTGCAAGGTTGCTTCCCCGCTCTAAAGCTCACTAAAAATCACATCAACATGCCTTTTGACCCTACTTGAAGGCCCTCGATGCCTTAAGTGCATGGGTATGGACATGTGTGCGGACTTGCACCAATTTCTGTGCCTATGGTGAGTTGGTCACTGGCATTGGAGCGACCACTGACATAGAGAGTGTAGCGGGGTACTGGGTGGCGACATGATGAGTTCACTGGCGGGTACTTTGCTGCGCTACAATGCACTTCCGACGGCTCAACTACAAGCTCAAAGCTTGTGAAGGGGAATTAGGTGATACTTGTAACTATAGCATGTGAGAGTTCTAGGAGCCGCTTCCCAAGTTCATGGCGCTAGAACTGCGGGTAGTGCCCATCGATAGGAGTCCGTAGTGCTACATCTCCACTACCATCTCGCACACACAACCAAGTACTCGAGTATAAAGAATCATCCCGAACTCGACGACCTTCATCGAACCGATTCATAGTTCACCAAAGCTTGTTCCTAAGGTTCCCATACCCAAATCATATTACGCGGCGTAATTGCGACGGGGTCATAGTCGACCGAGAGGTAACATCACTGAGCTCGTGAAACGGGTTCGGCTATATCGTTTAGGCGTATTCGGAATCAGATGCACCACCAATCACGACACAAATATCTAGTCTACGTTATGACGGATTTCAACAAATGATGCGTGCATGTTGTTGAAAATGTCACGGAGTCGGGCAACGAGATACTGAATGCAAGCTCGGGGTGTGGCGCTGAGGAAACAATAAGCAAATTGAAAATGGTGTGCAACAACACCAACCAATTGGACCAGTTGTTGTCTAACGGCCATCAGTTGCTCAGCCATTTAGGACACTTAAGAGCAAAGATTGGGCCGGGTATTCTTAGAGTCGGGAGCGGATAATTACACGGAGGTCGTGCCGGGCCCACAAGGGGGCCGGCTGTGGTGACTAGAGAAATGAGAGGAGTGAGATGGCGGCCGGCGAAGGCACCGGCCGACCGCCACTAATAGGGAATAGAGTGCCGCCAATAGCATAACACTAAGTACTAGGATGAGAAATAGCTACCTTGTACATAAGCACTAGGCAACGGGATGCTAGTACTAACACCCCCCCCTCAAGGTAGCCGAGGTCTTGACGTCGTCCTAGCTTGCGTCGAGGAAGGTGCCATCTTGATCGAAGGTGTAGTGCTTGTAGCGTGTGCCTCAGGCCGGGTAGGTGTAGCGACATGCGCTCACAAGAACGTGCCGCTACCGGCGAGTAGCCGATAAGAAGCGGTTCCAAATATACTGCGTAATATACTAGTCTGACATTTAGCGGGAAGAACGGTCCCCGGCCGAATTAGCCCACACGTGAGAGCGGCCGGCGAGGTAGAAACAAAGCCAACAAGGCCGTTAGGAGCGTGAAAGCACGCAAAGCATAGACGGGCGCTCGTGTTGACCCCCCTCTTTTCGCCGGGAAAGTTAAGCTCCTCGCAAAGTTAGGTGAGCGTTGCGGCGTTGCCTCGGAAAAAAACAATAATAGTACTAATTAAAGTACGCACGGGCCGGGTTTCCGCGGGTCGGTCTTAAAAACCCAGATCTGGTCGAGAGCATCGGTAGGGTGCAGGCCAGGTGAGACTGAAAGTTGGGTGGGGCGAGCGTGGTGCCGGGAGCTTTACACATGCTCTTCTCCTTGTTACGTTGGAGATGGTAGGTCAGTCGCGGACAACCAGCTCGAAGGCGAAGTGTGGTGTCGGTCGGACGATGAATTACTAGCGTGGCACCGAGCGCTTTACACACGCTCTACTCTTTTTTACGTGGGAGTAGGTAAGACTAGCGTTGCGCCGAGCGCTTTACGCACGCTCTTCTCTAGTGTTACGTGGTGGAGGGCCCATAACCTGTTAGAGTTGGGAGCGGATAGTTACACGGAGGTCGTGCCGGCCCCATAAGGGGGCCGGCTATGGTGACTAGAGAAGTCAGAGGAGAGAGATGGCGGCCGGCGAAGGCACCGGCCGACCGCCACTAATAGTGAATAGAGTACCGCCAATAGCATAACACTAAAAACTAGGATGACAAATAGCTACCTTGTACATAAGCACTAGGCAACGGGATGTTAGTACTAATAGGTACTCTTCGACCATGTACACCTATCGACACACCTATCTCCAATGTGTGCCGACTTTCCTCGGAGGTAAAAAATGTAAGCAACCGCAGTAATTGCCACAGTCCCCCCGCCTAAGAAGTAACATAAGAAACAATTTTGTAGTCAAGAAAAGAACATCTACAGAAAAAACAGAGACACTTGTCAAGAAAAGCAAAATGAAACTGCTGCTCGACCTTCACTATTATGCACGGCCCACTCCCACCGAACCGGGGTGCCGACCGGCCTAGGCCGATCTGCGTTCGAGAGGCGCGACATGCCAGCTTAATCTAGCTTCCGCGTGACTTCGGTCTTGCCGGAGAAAGCAAGGGAAAGGCTAGCGAAAAAACCCTCCTCACGCAGTCGCTCGTCGATCCCGCCGCCAGCGCATCTCTCCACATGCACTGGCCGTGGCCCCGACTTGTGCCCCACACTGGGTGGAGGATACTGCAAAGTTGGTTTGAGACACCCCGGGGCATCAGGCCGAGGGGTCGGCGGGCATCAGACCGTCTCTCTGAAACCACTGTTAGGCACAAGTCCGGCTAGCGGTTCTTACCGCTGCCTGTTGTTCAGTTTTTTTTTTCCTCTACCGCGATGGCACCGAAAAATCGCTTTGCCGACTCTACATGTTTCGCCCCCTGATTCCCATGACCTCGGCTCTCGACAAAGCTCTGTCGGTCCTACCCCTTGTACCCTCGCGCTCGTACTGGAGCGAATGGCGCTCATCAACGCCCGCATGGACGCGCAGTCGGCCAACGTTGTTGCCGACCCCCATGTCGCTCAGCGCCGTCGCGATGCGCAGCTCGAACCCTCTCGCGACGGCCACGTCGTGGACACCCTCCCACCTCGTGCTCGGCTGGTGGACCTTCCTCCCCCTCACCCCTTGCTTGGCCACGCCCGTCTGGACGTACAAACAGCCATCGTTGCCGCTGCCGCTGCAGCTCATGTTGGCGACACCCTTGTCGCACAACGCCGTCACGATGCGCCCCGCGATCCCTCGCGCCACGAGCTGCCGGTGGAACAGCTCCCACCACCTTAACCATACCCTCCCGCCGGATATGCCCTTCCTTACCCCGGACCTCTCTTCCCGGAGGCGCGTCCCCACCACGTCCCCACCTCCCGTGGCCACCCGCACCCGTACGGCCCGCCGCCTGCAGTGGCCGGCCACTCTCCCTTCCATGGTGGACCACCTCCTCCCTTCCATGGCCGGCATTCTCCTCCTACTCAGCGTGGTGGTCACACCACCCGTGGCAGTTGTCGCCCCACCATAGACCCGGTTGTCATCGGCCGAGCGGCCCACGAGGCTACCAGTTTCGACAAGGACGCCCTCAAACGGTCTATGAAGATGTCGGTCCCTACCATGGGGCCTACCACGGATTTCAAGCAGTGGAAGAGGAACTTCCTTAATTTCCTCTCCATAAAGGCAGCGTATCTCATCCCACAGCTGGCCATCCGCGACTTGGGCGTATGACTGGACGAACATGCGCAACACTACACCTACACCCTGCTACTTCATGCAGCCAACGCGAATCAACGCGCTGACTAGGCTATGAAGTGTGTCTCCCCGGCACGTCATGGCTGCGCCGCTGTCGCGTGGGACATTTTGTGTGAACGCCTCGACTGTCGGTCATTTGCTCGCTCCATGTCCCTACTGGACAACCAGATGGTCAGACAACGCCATGGGCAGTCCCTCAGTGACTATGTCCACTACACGCGGCAGACGTTCGATGACTACAACGAGACCTACCAAATGGTTGATGGCTCCGCTGCCATCCACCCCCACAACCTCGGTCTCCTCATGCTCCGCGGTATCTCCAGCAACGGGCCACACGGTCACGCTAAACAATGCGTCACTAACGCTTTCGACACAAACTACATGCCGTCCGCTGATGAGGTGATGGCCAGCATCCTCCACTTGGCCCACAATATGGACGAGGACGATACCCCGGGCGCGACAGCTTCCCCCCTTCATCAAGTTGTGTGCCTTTGGGTAGAAAGGGGAGCTCCGACGAAGTGGTGAAGCCGATCCGGGAACCTATTCATGATAGAATCGGGAAAACGGTTTACACAATCAGCGTGACATACTGCCCATGTTGTCTACAAACGGCGCGCTCCCCCATAGTCCCAACTCCACCAATTCAAGAATAGCAATTTTTTTCGAGCTGCGTTTTGTCTTAGGTACATTTAGCCATTCGGTGATAAGAAATTGAACTGTTCTACTTGTTGAAAAAGCCCAAAAGCACAACCGACTAATTTTAGTCGTTTGTGCCACAAACGACTAAAATTAGTCGGTTTTGGCTGTAGAGATTAGATGGTCAGCATGTGTTTGTCAAGTCAGGTCTGCCTTGACTAGGCTCTTGTGCGACTCCGGTCGTGCCGGAGTGTGGGGGTTAAGGCATGCGAAAACCTTCCTCGCTCATGTCATCGTAGGCCCCGACTCGATCCACACACTCCCTCGTACGAGATAATAGCCGCTCCTTCCGTCGCAGCTCGCCTCCTAGCATAGGCTTTCCCCTCCCTTCGGAAAGGTGGGAGAAAATCATAGCCACAATGGATTGCCGTTTGTCGCTCCTCCCGTCGCGTCTGCCATGTCCCGGTCGGCTGCCAGTTGTTTCGGGCACCGACTGATCCGTGCAATACCGCCCGTACCCTACCCTTGTGGGTTTCGCGGTCAAGGGGTCGCCAATTCGGCATGTGTGCGTTCACGATAACCCTCGCACACCGCCGAAGGCACTCCTATCGATGGTGGGTACTGACGAGGGGAGAGGATAGGTGGGAGAGTCAGATCGGGGCTCCGACCTCAAAGGTGCCGGGTACAAACGTTTTAACCGAAACCCTCCGTACATGGTTTTTCGGTACCTTGTTTAGCCCCCTACCGTTTGGCACGGCTACATGGTTACCAGCGCCCACCGCGTGGAGGTAGAGGTAGGTGCCGATGGGTTTGCGAGCGCACCCCCCTCCGGGGCCGCGACCGTTGGGCCGCCGGCGGGCGCCTAATTCTAATAATTGTTGCTATAGTCAATCTCAATGACGCACTTCTGCTAGTTGCTGTAGAATACCCGAGTGATAACCTATCGCTAAAATCACACACACACACACACACACACACACACACACACACACACACACACACACACACACACACACACACACAAAACACACACACACACACACACACACACACACACACACACACAATCTGCCCGGACTGGCCCTACGGGTTGTGCTGCAGCCCGAAGGCTTGATTTATTACGGTGGTAGTGCTTATGTCATTGGCAAATTGGAGTGGTACGTTATCTCGCAGAAGGATCTCCAGCTCGCCGTCCTCGTCGGTGGGGCCGATTCCGATGGTTCTGCCTCCTTGCCGTCCTCCAATGTGAGCCACACACACATACACCTACATACACACACATACGCACACAAACACGCTTGCGCATACTCTCTCACACGCAAAGCACTCACATACACGTACTCACAAACACACGCACACATACACACGCATTCGCACACACACACACACACACACACACACACACACACACACACACACACACACACACACACACACACACACACACACACGCACACGCACATTGAAAAAGAATTGTTCACAACAATACCAGCAAACTGGACCGGCTGCTATCTATCGGGCCACTCTACCTAGCCATTCAAGACTTCTGAGCAAGTTGGGCCCGGGTCTCTTCGACCAGGTACACCTATCGACACACCTAGCTTCACTGTGTGTCGACGTTCCTCGGGAGTTAAAAAACTGTAAGCAATCATAGCAAATGCCACAGTCCCCCTGCCTAAGCAGTAACAGCGTAATAATTTTGTAATCAAGAAAAAAATCTAATAGTAAATCCACTTGTCAAGAAATGCAAAACTAAACTGCTGCTCGACCTTCACGATGCACGGCCCGCTCCCACCGAACCGGGGTGCCGACCGGCCTAGGCCGGGCGGCGTTCGGGAGGGACGACGGGCCAGCCTAATCTAGCTCCCGCGTGACTTCGGTCTTGCCGAAGATAGGAGGGGAAATGCTGGCAAAAAAACCCTCCTCACGTAGGCGCTCGTCGATCCCGCCGCCGCATCCCCTAAGCCCCGCCCCAAGGTCGTTGCCGCGTCTACCGACGCGACGGTCCTCCTTGTCGAGGTCCCCCGTCACCTCGAGGGCATGTGGGGGGGACCGAGACATCCAAACATACAAAAACTGGCGCTCTTGCCTCCGCGCCTGGATTTTCCCCGCTCATTTCCTCGGTTTTTCCTCTGTTTGGCACCCGGGTACCTGCCAGGTTGTCCGGCCTGCGTCGTTACCCTCCCCCCTC
This sequence comes from Tetraselmis chui, assembly GCA_026401115.1. NCBI lineage: Eukaryota > Viridiplantae > Chlorophyta > Chlorodendrophyceae > Chlorodendrales > Chlorodendraceae > Tetraselmis > Tetraselmis chui. Next base: position 230,202 of record JAPMLY010000048.1, on the reverse strand, counting down.
TGATCGCGCGTCCACCGAGCAGCCTTTGTTGAGCGGGGGCCTCCGCCCCCACCCGGGCCCACTCTCTCTATTATCATGCTGTCGGGGTAGTGGGCGTCGATGAGGGGGGGGGCGTCGGGGCCGCGGGTGCACGGAAGTTAGTCAAAACCCTCCGTACGGGGTTTTCCGGCGGCGCCGACCCGGAGGGTCGTCGTCGCCAGATCGTGTAGCGGCTCGCTAGTGAGCACCCTACCCTGGTGTTGCTCCCCAACTAGCTCGACGCCGGGTACGGACAGTAGTTTAGTTTCCGAAAAATCCCTCCGTACATGGCTTCCGGCGGCGGCTAATCCCGAGGATCGCCGCCGCCTCACCTAGCCGCTTCTCCGCCTACGACCGGCCACCGACTTGTGCCATGTCTTGCCTCACCCCCCGGGACGTTTCGACTGGCACCGGTCGACGGCTAGCGAGCGCCCTTTCCTGGCGTTGCTTCCCGGCTAGCCAGCACCAGCTCCAACACCCGCCTCCCACCGCTAATCCGGTTGTACCCTCCTCGCCATCAAACGCTTATGTAGTACAGGCCCCACCCCCTTGAAGTAGGACTGTATTCAGTACTATCGTACCGCGAAAAAACATATCGGACGGCCCGAGCGGGACATCTTGGTGCCGGTATTGCACAGAAAATATTTTTCAAAAGCCCTGTGTACAAGGCTTTCCCGACAGCTGCTGATCCTGCGGATCGAGCTGTCGGCCCTCTCTCCCCGTGGTGGGCGCTGCGGGGTTTCCAGCGCCCACCACGGGGAGGTGAGGGGATGCCGACGGGCATACGAGCGCACCCCCCTCCGGGGCCGCCACCGCTGCGCCGCCGGCGGGCGCCACACACACACACACACACACACACACACACACACACACACACACACACACACACACACACACACACACACACACACACACACACACACACGAGAAAAGGGCTAAAACCTTGTATGAAAGAAAGGGCGTGTAACTTAGCACCATAAATGTGCCGGTTTTTTATCTAAAACAATGCAAATTTGGGACCTCGGCTCGAATCTCAATGCCGCTTTAAATAGATATATAATCATCGACGTAGATACCGTTGCGTTGCGTTGATCGCAAACTCCACGTGGTTGGGTGTTAAACTCAATTGTCGTGAAAAGGGTGCAAGTCGCAGCGTATTATTTTGCTTAAATGTATAATTTACTCGCTCGGTCTGGCCATTTGTCCGAGGATGATAGCCCGTCGAAATATTCTGCTTGGTGCTAATTTCCCTAAATAGGGTTGCCATAAGTCACTCATAAACCGGGGATCTCGATCACATATTGATTTCCGTTATAATCGAAAATGCCGGAGTACTACGCGGTGCATAATCTTCGCTATATGCTCTGCCGTATTCGTCTTCGTAATTTGCTTAACAATCGTCCGTTTCGTTAGTATACATACGAATACCATTACATCATCATATCCATCGCACTCCACAAGGCCGGTAATGATGTCCAAGGATACATCACACATGCTCGACAGAGATGCATAGTGAGTACTTCATTTGGGCGCGCTTGCCGGCGGCGCAACGGCGGCGGCCCCGTCGGCCCTCACCCTCAAACTCCTCGTGGTGGGCACGGGTAACCCTATAGCCATGCTAGGCCTTGCACGATTGGGGGCTAGGCGGGGTGAATCCGGCAGCTGTGATCCGCGCGATCAAGAGATGCCGGGAAGCCTCGGTACGGAGGGCTTTTGAAAATATTATATGTATATCAACGCTAAGATATCTCTTTTACTTATCCGATATTACATTTCAAGGTTACATACTTCTAGAATAATCTCATGTCTACGGATGGAACCTTTATGTCATGGGTTTTTTGGCGGCAAGGAGGGTACGAGCAGATCTGAGTTAGCGGCGGGCGTTGGAGCAGGTGACGAACACATAATAGGAAGCAACGCCATGGCATGGCGCTCACTAGTAGCCGACTAGCGAGACGAGTAGCCATGTGGGACTCAAGTCTCCCATAGGGACGAGGCGAGACGCTACACATGCCGGAGGAGGGTTACAGTCGGAGTGATATATCCAGCATAAATGTAAGTACATACTTTGTGTTTTGGCAAAGACAATGGAAATTGTTTATGGCAAAGGATCGTTGTTGAAGCTATTGATCGGTCTTAGGTTTATACGCATTGTAACTTGCTGAGGATTGGAATAATATTTGTGTATCTTAAGTGTATCGGCTCCATACTGTCAAGTTGGGATCGTTGTGGACCGTAGCTCGGTTGGTTGTTGCCGTGTCGTTGCACGAATGTTGTCGGCGCTGGTAGTATGAGTTAAGATTGATACATCTCAGGTGTCGTCATGGTTTAGTAATGATTTGATTGTTGAGATACATGTAAGGCTGCATTGCCGGTACATGGCTAGATCTTGGTGTAGATCAAACTTTCATGCTATGCCAAAAAACAAAGTCTCGGCATTTACGGAATTGTGAGCGGGAAGCGCGTTGGATATTGGCAGTGATGGTAAAGGTACCATGGCTGACGAAAGAGGCGAGCGAGAGCAAAGCTAGAGAGGGCAAAGTCGAGAAGTACTTCCACGTGCTTAAAGCCGATGTAGGGCTCCCAAGAGTCGTGCGTTTCTTCGTATCCTCTCCAATGCGGGAGGAATTCGAGGAATCGAGGCGGGGTCCGCGATGTTGGCGTTCCGGAAAGTCAGCAAAGCGGACTTCAGGATCGGACTGCCTTGCACCGTCTCCGTCACTGCCGTCGGCGCGCTCGAGATCGTTGTCCCGTCGTATACCGTTTTTTTCTTCTTGCAGTTGAAAATAAAATTTAACTATGGCGTCTAGTCCGCCTGCCGTGCTCGACGACGGCGACGCGGGCGTCGCGCGGCGAGGCGGTGTCGAGCGTAGGCCCGTGCGCGCCGTTCGCGTGCACGCTCCCTGCGGACGCGTCCTACGGGACGGTGGCTTGGTGGAGGGAGCACTACGGCGGCTTCGGGTTCAGCGAGGAACAATACGCGGCGCTGGAGGCCCCGACGTGGGGCGTCGCGCCGAAAGAAATCAGACGGGTAACCAAAAGACGCGCGAAGGTTGCATCACCTCCAACACGCGCTTCGCCATCAAAGACAACTTAGCGTTCCGAGTGAAGCCGCCGGTCTTCATGTGCGACCGCAAGATCCACGAGCAAATAGTATCGCCTCTCCCCGATCGACCGTTCTTCTTGGCTATCATCGGCAGCGCGGGCACCGGTAATACCATCATGATGATAAACCTACTTCCCAACAAGCAAGCAAACCGCCGCGCGTTCCACGCAGTGCACGTCGTCATGCCGCCGCACAACGTCACTAGCCGGAAACTAGTTGTGGTTATCGTTTTCTCCCCTTTGCCCCGAATAGAGGGGCAAGCATATGCTAGGTGGAGAGTCGTGACGGGAGGAGCGGCTATCATCTCGGACGAGGGTGTGCGTGGATCGAGTCGTGGCCTTTGACGACCTGAGCGAGGGGTTTTTTCGCCTGCCTTACCCCGTAGCTCCGGCACGACCCTAGTCGCACATTAGCCTAGGTCGGGCATCAAGCCCGACTCGACCAACACATGTTCATCAACGCCCTCGAGCGGCGAGATCGGACCGTGCATCGTGGAGATAGCGCTAGAGGGCATTTCATATTTCTATCGTAGGGATAGACTCAGTTTGTCCATGTAGGATTTATATTATATCGTAACTCCCGACTAGGAGGGATGGATGAGGAGACTCCCCGGCGAAAACGGCATTCGTAAGACCTAGATGGGAGTAGGAGTATCTAGGAATAGGGCACCCGGCCTTGAGCCTCGATCCTAAGACCTAGATGGCAGTTCTGGGAGGGCCCTTAGACAGCAGCCGGACACTTGACCCGGAACATGTTGTGAGTAGTTACAATTTCAAGTTCTTTTTGCAAATAGAGGAGTGGGTAGGGGGTCTTCATCTTCAAGCGGGGTTGATGAGTTATGAAGGACATGAGGTCCCTCTTCAACTTGAAGACGGCAAATAGGTTAAGGGACGCACGTGTTGTGAGACAAGTCGGCTCAACCGCATGTCATTGTTGCAATTGACTAGAGTTTAATAAGTTGTGGCAGCCGTGACATTTCTGCCCGAGTAGGTCTGATGGGATGCAAGTGGTTTCGAGAAGGTATGTTTTGACATACTACGTTTGTCCGGTGGGGTGGAGGGGGGCGTGTTGTAAGTAATACCGTATACGTATTAGTTGCAAATAGCTATTGTAAGCTACTCTAGATATGATTAGTACATGTCTAGATCGGACATACCGATAAACTGTTTGACTCGGTACAGAGCTGTCGCTAGGCTACATCTCTCTCACTTCTGTTGTCCCGACACCACGCATGTAGGTTGGTTGTCTTTGTGACTGCCCCGTTTGCGTGACTGTGACTGTAACTACGTTTGCGTGAGTTATCTTCCACACTAACTGTATTTGCATGGTTCAATAGGTTATGGGCCCCCGCCTCACGTCACTCACGCGCGACAACCTGGTTCGGCGAGCTGCGATCGACAGCTCTCCCGCAGACGGTAAGTTTCTATAGACACTTAGTACTTTCACCCCGTAGTCGGCGGTATCGCCAGTATAAACTGCGATTTAAAACCCGCCACCACCCCTCTTAAGTCAGCTACTCGACGGCGATAGACAGCCACCCACACCGACACACTCGTCGTGTGTGGACAGGGTGCACACATGTCCAAGCTGGAGAAAGGAGGGGCACACTATCGGGTGAAAACGCATCCACATGTTGCACGACAGCCCTAGCGTACCTCTTTATATTAATATTATCTTAGCGACTTAGCCGCCAGCGCAGCGCTCCACCTGTCCTGGCCTTGGCCTCGACTTGTGCCCCACACTGAGTGGAGGATACAGAAAAGGTGCTTTGAGACACCCCGGGGCGTCAATCCGAGGGGTCGGCGGGCATCAAGCCGGCTCTTTGAAACCACTGTTAGGCACGAGTCCGGCTAGCGGTTTTTACCGCTGCCTGTTTTTTATCCTGCTCTTTCTTTTTCGCCCTCTGTCGAAATGGCGCCGAAAACTCGCTCTGCCGACTCTCCGCTTGTTTTGCCTCCTGATTCCCCTGACCCAGGCTCTCAGCAGAGCACTCTCGATCCCACCCCGGATACTCTCGCTCTGGTCCTTGCGCAAATGACGCTCATTAAATCTCGCCTCGACTCGCAGTCGGCCGACGTTGCTGCTGTTGCTGCTGCGGTTGCTAATCCGGACACCCATGTCGCTCAGCGCCGCCACGATGCGCAGCTCGAACCCTTTCGGATCGGCCACGACGTGCACGCCGTCCCCCTGCTTGAGCATCCCCAGCCTGGCTACGCCCCACCGGACGCACAAACGGCCTTCGTTGCTGCTACCGCTGCAGCTCTTGTTGGCGACCACTCCGTCGCACAGCGCCGTCCCGATGCGCACCGCGAGCCCTCGCGTCGCGAGCTCCATGTTGAACACCTCCCACCACCCCCCCCATACCCCCCCGCTGATTATGCCTTGCAACAACCCGGACCTCTCTTCCCGGAGGCGCGCTTTCACCTCGTCCCCACCTCCCGTAGCCACTCGCACCCGTACGGTTCGCCGCATACCATGGCCGGCCGCTCTCCCTTTCCCGGTGGCCCACCTCCTCCCTTCCATGGACGGCATTCTCCCCCAGCCCAGCGTGGCGACCACACCACCCGTGACAGTCGTCGCCCCACCATTGACCCCATAGTCATCGGCCGAGCGGCACACGAAGCCCCCGGCTTCGACAAGGACGCCCTCAACCGGTCCATGAAGATGTCTTTTCTCGCCATGGGCCCGACCACGGACTTTAAGCAATGGAAGAGGACCTTCCTTAATTTCCTCTCCATCAAGGCCGCATATCTCATTCCGCAGCTGGCCATCCGCGACTCCGGCGTGTGGCTCGACGAACCAGCGCAACACTGCGCCTACACGTTGCTCCTCCATGCAACCAGCGCGAATCAGCGCGCGGACCATGCGATGAAATGCGTTTTTCCGGCCCGCCCTGACTGCGCCGCTGCCGCGTGGGACACTCTGTGTGAACGCCTCGACTGTCGGTCTTTTGCTCGCTCCCTGTCCCTCCTGGAGAACCTGATGGTCAGACAACGCTCTGGTCAGTCACTCGGTGACTATGTCCACTCCATGCGCCAGACCTTTGACGACTACAACGAGACGTTTCAAATGGTTGATGGCTCCGCTGCCATCCACCCCCACAACCTCGGTCTCCTCATGCTGCGCGGTATTTCCAGCAGCGGCCCACACGGTCAAGCGAAACAATGCGTCATCAACGCCTTTGACACGGACTACCTCCTGTCGGCTGATGAAGTGATGGCCAACATCCTCCACCTCGCGCACAACATGGACGACGACCCTGCCCCGGACACACCCGCTCCGGTCGCATCACCCCCTCCCATCTCCGCGTTCGTCGCTGCGGGCCGCGGCTCGCACAGCGGTCGAGGCCGACCACACCGTCATCCTCGCGGTAGTCGACCCAACAAGTGTGGCGTTTGTGGCAGCCTACACCACCTCATGTCCGCCTGCACTGCCACGGATGACGCTATCCTTAAGAGGAACCTCGCCAAGCGTAAGATGACCGTCCAGAAGTACGGCGCCGCCGGTGGCACCACATCTGCTCACGCTGCTCTGCTGAGCGACGTCCCTGCCGACGACGTCCCCGCCGCTGACACCGACAGCTTACCAACCTCGAGGACTGCGCTGATGACTACGATGACGACGAAGTGAGTGTCCCTTTCAACTCTGTGGCATTCTCCTCTTCCCTCGCCCCGGGTTGTAACCTATCACAGTTTTGGGTCGTTGATTCCGCTTGCTCGATTAACCTCACCGCGTTCCGAGATGACTTCGTAAAGTTCACACCCCCTTCCGCTACCTCTCGCGTGGGCGGTGTCGGCGTTGACGTTAAGGGCAGTGGCTCAGCGCGGATTTCTGTCAGACTTGCCTCAGGCCAGCTCATTCACCGCACTGTGTATGCACTCTACACCCCCGACCTATCATCTCGCTCCGCTCAACGTATCGGCAGACTTCTTAGTGTCAGCTCGATGCAGACTCACAACGGAATTGAATTCATCTTCCCCTCCAACTCTGACATTGGTCTGCTTTTGGTACCCACATGCATGGGTGTGCTAGAACCGTCCGGAAACGGTCTCTACCTCCTTCCCCACCAGCCGGACTTCCCTTCAAGCCCATCCGCAACGGCGGCACCTGACCCCTCCCCTCGGGTTGACCTTACTGCCCAGTGTGACCCCGTAATGTGGCACCGTCGGTTTGGCCACCTAAACATGCAAAGCCTTCAGGCCCATCATACTCACGGTGTCCCGACTAGCCCTATGTTAGCTAGCATTGTAAACAAAGTTTCTTGCAACTCTTGCTTACTCCACAAAGCCACAGCTGCACCGCGCAACACAGCCGCTTGCGCGAAGCCATCCCGCCCCCTCCTCAACATGTCCGCTGATCTCTGGGGACCAGTCAATGTCCCTTCCCCACATGGCCTCCGCTACTGCTTGCTCGTCATCGACCACCACACCAACTACATGTGGGTGCGGTTCCTTAAGTCTAAAGACGACGCATGTCCGGAGTTGGAAACCATCCTCTTGGACATCAAACACTTGCATGCCCGCCATCACTCCTAGTCGGGCGCGTTCGCACCGGTCCTCAAGTTTGACTCCAACTCTGTGTTTGAAGCTGCTGTCACTCGCCAGATGTGCGCACACCTCGGCGTCGGGGTCCAGTTCTCTGCCCCATATGCCCACCACATGCTCGGCAAAGCCGAACGTCCTTGGCGCACTATCCGGGACAATGCGTCGGCGATGCTCCACAACATGGCCGTTCCCAACTCCATGTGGTCGTGCGCTGTCAGCATTGTTGTGTACCTTCGCAACCGCACGTACAATCGCTCGGTCGGACCCAATGGTGGCGTCCTCCTCACACTCCTTACGTCGTCGGTGCCCGACGCCTCTAGGTTCCGCGTCTTCGGCTGCGCCGTTTTCGCCAAGGTCCCCGATAAACAACGTCGGAAACTCAGTGAAAAAGCATTTCGCGGCGTCCTCGTGGGCTATCCCCCTGACGCACCCGGGTACCGTGTCTACTTCCCGGAAACGCGTCGCATCACCACTTCCGTTCATGTTGTCTTTTAGGAAGACACCCCAGGCTTCGACACACAACCCTCCGTCGACTCGGTCATTACCGACTCTTCCGCGGACGTACCCGCAGACTCACCCCTGTCCCACCCCATTGACCTCACATTACCAACACCCCTACCTCCCCCCCCGCAACCCCTCGCCATACTCGGCTCCGCTCACACCCCATTCGATACGGCAATATGGTTGCCCACTTGTCCGACTACCCCCCGACCCTCGTGACGGCGTGTTGTGATCCTGAACAAGGCAAAGCTCAAGAGGACATATTTGAGCACCCTCACGTCCCCGACCTTATCACGGGTCCCCCACACACACATGCCGGCACGTCCCCTACTGCCGTCGCCCTCCTCTCCGCCCGGGAGTGTGTGGAACCAAAATCCTACCGGGCTGCACTGGACAGCGCCCAAGCCCCCCAGTGGCAAGAAGCTATGCAGCAGGAGTATTCCTCCCTGATCACCAACGGCACGTGGGAACTTGTGGACCTCCCCCCATGCCGCATGGTCGTTAACAACATGTGGATCTTCAAAGTCAAGTCGGATACAACCGGCGACGTCTCCCGCTTCAAAGCGCGGTTCGTCGCCACGGGGTGCAGCCAACGCGCTGGACGGGACTACACAGAGACCTTTTCCCCAGTCATCCGCATGGCCAGCTTGCGTCTCTTCCTAACCATCGCAGCCGCCCGCGACCTTGAAATCTGCCAGCTTAACATCGACACTGCGTTTCTCTACGCTCCCATCCGGGAGGATGTGTACATCCGCCAGCCCCTAGGCTTCAACGATGGCACGTCCAAAGTTTGTCACCTTAAGCGCTGCCTCTACGGCCTTAAACAGTCCCCCTGCGAGTTCAACATGCTACTCCGTGCATGGCTCGTCGACCATGGATGGCAACAATGCGTCTCCGACCCGTGCATGTACATCTACCGCACCGGCCACGTTTTCGCCATGATCGCCATGTACGTCGATGACATTCCCGCGGCCTGCAATGTTGCCACTTGGCTCGCATCGTTCAAAGCTCAACTCGGAGCACGGTTCAAGATCAAGGACCTAGGCGACCTCTCCCAACTCCTCGGTATGCACATTACCCGCGATCGCTCCACGCGCACAATCTCGCTGGACCAATCCAAGTACATGCGCGACATACTCGCCAAGTACGGCATGTTCGACTCTAAGTCTTCGTCACTTCCGATGGACCCGGGCTTTCTCGCCGGCCTCGCGCACATGGACTCGCCCTATCTCACCGGGGTGGCCAAGGACGTCTACCCCAGCCTCCTCGGCAGCCTCCAGTACGCAATTGAAATTGAAATTGAAATTGTTTACAACATGTACCGTATGCGCCGGTTTTTCACCAAAAGCCGGATGCGTCGGCTGCTGTCTCTGGGCCCTCCCAACTATGCCATACAGGGAACTTACAAGTCAAGGCTAGACCGTTAACCACCTAAATCCAACCTCTCCAATGGGGGTCGGGGGTTTTACTCCCCCCCGGGGAGGTGTGCAAGAAGAGGCGAGGGCTGCGTGCATTTAGGGTCGTGCGAAGGGGCAATGTGCGGATGCGCGGCGGGAGGTCGTGCGGGACTTGATGCGGTATATGAGTAGGAGGTGATGCAGCCATTGGACAGTATGCGTGTGGAGTTGTGCAAGGATGCGAGACGTGTCGAGGCGTGCTTTAGAGACGAGTTTATCAGGAGGGTCGGTGCGGGCGGTGAGTAGGGAGGTGAGACTCGTGATGGTGGAGGAGTGCGGTGTACCTGTGCGGCTCATGACGATGGGAAGGATGTCAACCACTGTGCCTGGCCAGTGGCTGCGGATAGCCTTTTCAAGGGGTGTGTATTTGGCACGTATGAGGTTAGCTGTGTGGGAGAGGTTATTGTCCGTGCAGTACTTCCATTCCCCTATCTGGATCTTTTTTATGGATGCGTAGCGGCGGCGACCGTTGTGTGGCCAACGAATCGAGGTTCGAGGAGGCGGATAAAGTCGGGTTTGTGTGCGGGGGGTCGTAGCGCGGGGGGGAGAATCTCAGGTGGGAGGATGGCGGGACACGAGGTTAGGGAGTCGGGTGAGAGACCTTCGTCAGCATCAACAAGGCGGGTGGGCAAGTGGGTAGGGTGGGGTGGGTGACAGTCAAGCGGAGTGTGGGCAGGAGAGGGGGAAGCAAAGGATTTTATGGGTTTGTTACCGAAGTCTGCGGTGATGGTTTCCCTGCGTCCTCCGTTGTGGCGCTCCAGTAGGGAGAGTAGGAGTTGCAACGCGCTGTTGTGTCGGTCATGTCTTAGGCCAGACATGGTGGGGCAGTTACCGGCCATGTGGCCGTTGCTAGTGAATTGGCCACATAGGGGGCAGCGCAGGGCGGGGTTGTGAGTGAGTAGGCGGGTGTTGTGGACTCCCCACATGAATTCTTGTTTGTGTGTGAACTGGATATTTGTGAGGTGCTACTTTGGTTAGGCTAAGTTGGCAACCTTAGACTAATAGTAGAACCTAATCTCTGGATCTAATTATACAGCGTTGAGAGAATTAGTAAGATTGTCTTAGGAACAGGGTTTCTTACAATCTGGGTGTGGCGTAATTCTATTCTGTACCGGTCTCTCCTCTACCAGTAAGTCCCCGTCTTAAATATCCACACCTCAGGTGTTCTAGAAACAGCCTTAGAACCTGTAGCTTGTGCTGTCTGCTAACTAAACCAAACTATTACTAGTGATACAGGTTAACTGAGGTTACCTGTACCGTCTATCTAACCTTATCGCACAAGCTCTTAGAACTATCTAGAAAAGAACTATCTAGAAGAGATACTGCTAGTAACTCTGTACTGTCGAGGGAAAATACGGCGATACAGTTGTACTGCCGTGATGACAATAAAAGAGTCACTGAATATCGCTAAGATACAGGTACCATTTAGAGGAAATAAATAATGTCAGATACTAGCAATTAGCTAAATGGCTAGGATATGACACTCTCCCCTCCTTAAGCACCAGCGTCCTCGCTGTGCAGTACTCAGGGTCTTGGTTTCTTGGGGGTTCTTGCAGGCCAGCGATTGCGAAATCTGACAAAGTCAGGGGTGCCAGAAAATTCTCGATAAACATCCGTTCGAAGCAATTCGGAAAAGATGTTTAAGTGGTTGACTCCTCGCATGGGTTCCCAAGTGTCCTCGCTAGGTACGTTGAACGGTGCTGCCCAGCGGACCTTAAACAAAAGTCCCGTGCCATTGGAGTTAAAAGCCACGTCAAGTATTTTGTCGACTTCAAATCGCTTCGCATCGTGCACAATCGGAATTGGCTGCGCACTGTTGGCCTGTTCTGGTTCTGAATTCCATCTTTCCAGTAGACCGGCGTGTACAACATCGTGAATCCGTACTCTAGGGGGTAGCTTAAGCCGAAATGCAACCGGGGAAACTTCCTCCGTAATGAGAAACGGTCCAATGTAGCGGTCGCGTAGTTTAGAACATGGCTGTTGTACAAACCGTAGATTTGTCGCCTTGAGCTTAACCTTGTCGCCAACTGTAAAAGGTACTGGTAACCGGTGCCGATTTGCAGCGTCTTGCATGTGTGCCTGGGCTGCTTTGACGCAGTCGTGGGCAAATCTGTGCATCTCGACCAAAATCTTCACTTGCTCCGGTAAAGTACGGCTAGGCTCGTTATCTTCAAATGTAGCCGTCGTTGGAGATGTCGGCTCAAATCCTAGCGTCGCCTTAAATGGAGACATAGTCGTTGACGTAGAAACCGCTGCGTTGATCGCGAACTCTACGTTGGTAAGGTGTTGAACCCAGTCGTCGTGCAAGGGGTGCACATAGCATCGTATGACTTGCTCCCATGTCTGGTTTACTCGTTCAGTTTGGCCATCTGTCTGGGGGTGATAGCTCGTAGAGATATTAAGCTTGGTGCCAACAGCCCTAAATAGGGTTTGCCAGAAGTCGCTCATAAACCGGGGATCTCGATCGGATATTAATTTCCGTGGTAAGCCAAAATGCCGAAAAACAGCGCGGTGCATAACTTTTGCTAATTGTTCCGCTGTAATCGTTTTCGTAATTGGCTCGACAATCGTCCGTTTCGTAAGCATACAGACGAATGCCACCACAGCATCATACCCATCGCACTCAGGAAGGTCCGTAATCAGGTCAAGCGATACATGCTCAAAGGGCCTGGTCGGTACCTCATGCGATTGAAGGAGTCCATAAGGCTTGTGTCGCGCTGCCTTGTTGCGTTGACAGGTAACACAGTTGCGTACATAGTGTTGTACTGTCCGCTTCATGTTAGGCCACCAAAACGTCCGGGTTACTGCTGCCAATAGTCGAATAATACCAGGGTGTCCCGCGGTCGGTGCGTCGTGTAGCTCGTACAGTACTCTTGATCGCAATGTAGAGACGTTCGGAACATACAGTCTTGTCCCGTAGGCGTACACGAGTCCATTAGATTGACGTACCAGCCAGGTAGGCAGAGATTTCCGGGTAAGCAGATATTTGTCCGAATCGTAAGCGCTTTTGATTTCCGCATGAAGTCTAGAGTCAGGATGTAACCGGGATTCCAAGGAAAAAATCTGCGCGTGTAACTCGCATTCTGCTTCGTCGTTGGTCCAATCGCGTAACAATTGCAGCTTATGTAATGAGTCCTTCAGGTCAGGTCGGCGAGACAGAGCGTCTGCATGGTTGACTGCTCCCTTCTTGTACACGATATCCATCTCTCGTTGATAAGGCGCTAGAACTTGAAGCCATCGCACATGTCGAGTAGACAAATCGCGCTGCCGAAAGAAGTGTCGCAACGTGTCGTGGTCCGTAATTACTGTAAATCCCGCCGCGCCATCTAAGTAGCAACGGAACTTCAGTAGAGCGTCGCGAACTGCCAGTAGCTCTTGTTCGTGGACAGGGTAGTGTACCTCATGCTTGTTCATCTTTCGAGCATGGTACGCAACAGGTTGTAATCCAATACCTTGGTCTTGTAACAACACAGCTCCTACTACAAATCGAGAAGCATATGTGTACAGTGTGTACCTTGCATTAGGAGAAGTGTCAGGAATTGCATGTACTGGTGCACGTACCATCGCGTCTTTAATTTGCTCGAATGCTGACTCGGCTTGAGGAGTCCAGCGAAATTCCGGTGTCTTCTTGGTCAGATCCGTTAATGGGGTTGCTAGGGTTGCGAATTGGTTGATAAACCTCCGGTAATATCCAGCAAGTCCCAGAAATCCACGTACTTCAGTCACAGATTTCGGTCGGGGCCAATTATGTACTGCCTCAACCTTGTCGGGGTCCATTCGGATCTGTCCAGCTTCCACCACATGCCCAAGAAAATTGACGCTCGATCGTCCGAAGTAACACTTAGAGAGTTTGATATGCAACTGGTGTCGCTGCAGCTCTCGTAACACGAGTCGAATATGCTCGAGGTGTTCGTCGGCCGTCTTACTGTAGATCAACACGTCGTCCAAATATACCACGCAGAACTTGCCAAGATACGGGGCCAAAACTCGATTCATCATCGCTTGGAATCCAGCTGGGGCGTTACAAAGTCCAAAGGGTAGAACGCAGTACTCGAACAATCCGTAATGAGTTCGGAATGCTGTCTTATGTATGTCGCGCTCCTTGACTCGAACTTGATGAAAGCCTTTATACATGTCCAGCGTGCTGAAATAGTGAGCCCCATATAGCGAGTCGAGTAACTCATCAATCCGGGGTAACGGTGTTCGGTCTTTCCTCGTAAGGTCGTTGAGTTTCCGGTAGTCTACGCACATACGCATGGTACCATCCTTCTTGCGTACAAATAAAATCGGGGCACCGTACGGAGATTTAGACGGACGAATCCAGCCTTTTGCGAGTAAGTCTTGCAACTGTACTTGAACCTCCCGGAGTTCTGCTGGTGACATACGGTACGTTCGCTCCTTAGGTGGTTCATCGTACTCCAAATTAATTTCAAAGTCGCACTCGCGAGTTGGCGGTAGACCGTCAGGCTCCTTGATAATGTCCGTAAACTCATTCAGGGAATCTCGTAACGAAGTCGTCCACTCATGTTGTTGGTCAGTGTTGATGCCGTCGACCGCGTCATGTACTTCTCGTAGTCCAATCACGAAGAGGTCTGTTGGTTGTTGTCTAAGCAGCTTTGCCATCGCATCCGCCTCCAAGTGATGTACTGTCACATGTACGGTGTACTCGTCGCCAGACACCATAGCTTCGCCAGTTTTACGGTCGCGAATCGTTTTAGTAGACCAATCTATATCCGGGTTGACGGCTTGTAACCAAGGTTGACCGAGGATGATGTCGAATTTATCCAGTTCTGTCGTAATTGCGTCCAGACGTATGTCCAGGGTCCCTACTGTGAGCACTTCATTCCGTAGTCGCTGGCGAGTCGTAGTTGTACTACCATCTGCCAATTTTATCCGGTATTTCTCTCCAGTAACCGTCGGGATGTGATGCCCCCGTACCCACTCAGCCTTGCAGAAATTTTCCGAAGCGCGAGAGTCAACCAAAATACGGCATCGATGTCCGCGTAAGGTGCCTCCCAACACTAACAGACTTGTTCCATACTAGGTTGTGGATACATGTAGCGTCGCAGGAACACTGTCTTCTAGTCGGACGTTCTTGTTCATCCACCCGTCGATCGGTTTCCCAAAAGTCTCGTAACGAAGAGGGAACTGTTTTTCTCCACGGACTAGATAACCCGTACGCCGTGCCGAAATTAATTCCTTCCAGGTAGCCCATACTGGCGGAGAAGTTGACGTAGCGTCCGGTATCGATCCGGGTCGAACGCGAGCGATATACACGTAGCGCTTATTTTGTCCGGAAGACTCCGTCCCTAAAAGGCGTAAATTTGTTTCGCTCACCTTAAATCCAGTTGTCTCCGTAAGAGCTCGCAATGCTGTGTATTCCGGGGTCGCGTCTTCAATGTCCTGTTTGCCACCAGGAAACCAGACCATGCCAGTGTCCTCTTTCGCTAGTAACACTCGTCGGCCATCGGTAACAAGAGTCGTCGAGTGAGTCCAATAGGTCTTCGGGGGATTTTGTAGGTTCTGAGGCAGAAATCGAACTCGATCGGTGTCGTCGACGTAGACTTGCGTCGTCCATCTTGTCGGTCCAACATCTTGCCTTCTTCCTTCTATTCCATCGTTCGTGGGGCATGTAAACACATGTTCTTTCGCCGCCAGCTCGTCGACAAGTCGGAAATTTCGCAGCAGCTTGAACCATGGTTTTGCCCTCCATTTTGGAACCACTATAACCGCTCTCAGATGGGGATGAAGCAGTTTACTCCGCAAATAATGGCCCAAAAAATCTTCTAATTCATGAAATGGCGCATTTAGCCAAATTCTCCGGTACTTCTGTAAATCTCTCTCCTGAAATGGGCGCGCCGGACAGCAAAAATCCTCCGCCACTTGAGAATTAAGGCTGTCATTATCGCTAGCTCCATCTAAGTCGAAAGGTCCGTAGGTCTGAGAGTACTTCAGGAAATACTCCCTATTCATCATCCAGTCGCTAAAGTCCTTGCTCCTAAAGACTGGCCTCAATGTCGTTTGAGGTAACGGGTCTCGTACTTCTTCTGTTCTGGTCTCTTCCTGAGTCATTGTAGGAGACGAAACCTCATCCTGCAGCTTGCCGCGAGCTGCCGACTCAGGTCTCACTTTCCCGGCCGGGATTTCTTCGTTCTGTCGTTCTTCTTGTTCTTTCTGTCTGGGCAGTCGATAGCGATGTGTCCCTTCTTGTGGCAAATGAAGCACTTGCCCTCCTTCTTAAATCTGTCGACCTCCTCTTGAGTGAGGCGTCTAATCTCGTACAACTCCCGCGGCTTTTCTTCGGTCGCGCCATGCGAATCTTCCTCCGACTCACTGTCGATCTCCTCCGCTGCCTCTGAAAAGTCGCTGTCTTCTTCGATGGCGTTCAGTCGGCCTGTCGAGCGTTGGGTCGCCTCAATCTTGGTCTCCGCTGCCACCGCTCGCAGAGCTGCTTGAATCGCCTCGTGTAGGGTCTTAGGGTTTTTCAGGGCAACCTCCTTATGAATCGAGGGTCTCAAACCGCGCTGGAAATCATGTACGTTATCTTCTTCGTGACTGTGAGGAAGCTCCAATAATTGTTCTCGAAAATAGTTCGCATACTTCAGGACCGTGGTTTTCTGTCTCGCTTTGTCCAAATTCAATCTCGCTTGTTCCGCCGGTGTTCTTCCGCAGAATTCCTGAATTAAGGATTTCTCCATCTCAGAAACTCCGGAAAATCCTCCACCGACTTCATCTCCAGTCTGCGCAACTTGGGAGTACCACCACTTCGATAGTGGTCCCTCCAGAAAGCCAGATACCCAGTACACTCCTCTTTGCTCTTCAGGGTTAACGTTGTGATACCGTAGATACCCTCGTGCATGTCGGAACCAGTTTCTCAGCTCGTCGATGTTAGTCGTAGCGATGCTCTTGATCTTGGCTGGTTTGACATCGTTCGGCATCATGCTTGGCATCTCTCGCGTCCTCTCCGTTCTCAATTGTTCTCCTCGAAGAAAATTCTCCGTTTCTCGGCTTCTGTTCGCTCGTCCTTCAAAATGTCTGAAACCGTTGTCGACGTGGTCACGCAGTTGAGATAGCTCAGTCGAAAAAGTGTCAACTCGGTTACTTAGTCGTTGTAGCATCTCGGTGACGTGTACCGACATAGGCTCCATCGTGGGACTCGATCCTTCTCGCACTGTCTGTCTTCTACCATCTGTCGATGTCGGCTGTGTCGGCCCAGAAGGCGCCCCCTCTGGTCGACCATCAACTTCCTCTGGTAGTCTCTCTCTTGCTCGGTTAGACATCTTCGTCTCGTCTAGCTGTTCTGAGGCTCCGAAACCACGTGTGAGGTGCTACTTTGGTCAGGCTAAGTTGGCAACCTTAGACTAATAGTATAACTTAATCGCTGGATCTAATTATACAGCGTTGAGAGAATTAGTAAGATTGTCTTAGGAACAGGGTTTCTTACAATCTGGGTGTGGCGTAATTCTATTCTGTACCGGTCTCTCCTCTACCAGTAAGTCCCCGTCTTAAATATCCACACCTCAGGTGTTCTAGAAACAGCCTTAGAACCTGTAGCTTGTGCTGTCTGCTAACTAAACCAAACTATTACTAGTGATATAGGTTAACTGAGGTTACATGTACCGTCTATCTAACCTTATCGCACAAGCTCTTAGAACTATCTAGAAAAGAACTATCTAGAAGAGATACTGCTAGTAACTCTGTACTGTCGAGGGAAAATACGGCGATACAGTTGTACTGCCGTGATGACAATAAAAGAGTCACTGAATATCGCTAAGATACAGGTACCATTTACAGGAAATAAATAATGTCAGATACTAGCACTTAGCTAAATGGCTAGGATATGACAATATTTGTGAGGGTTGAGTGCTTTTTGTGGTAAGAGAAATCGGCGCCGTCCTTCGCGGCGCGGGCGAGGAGGGCTCCGTGTTTGGTTGTTTGCGAGAGAGGTGTGTGTGTGTGTGTTTGGTGCTGCATGTGTGTGCGTCAGCTTTGAGGTTGGTGTATCTGTAGGATATGGGGTCTCCTAGGGTTTGTGGAATGAGGGTGTATGGCCAGGTCTAGTGGCCTATCGTGACCTGTGAACCTGTGGTGTATGTAGTGTCGGGTGGGTGACCATCCGCGACTAGGTTGGCGAGGGTGTCTGCGAGGTCGTTGCCTAGGGAGTGGTTATGGGCTTTGATTTTGCCGAGGTGTGTACGGATGCCTGCGTCGCAGCGGGTTTTAAGGGTGTGTGTGATGGATGAGAGGGTGTCGCGGTGAACGTTGTGTCTGTAAGCGGAAGGGCAGTTTAAGTATCCTTGTATGAGGCGGAGGGAGCACGCACTGTCTGTGAGGAGGTGGGTGCGGCCAAGTTGGAGGCCTATATCTATGCCGGCTAATTCAGCGCGATTTATTGTGTGTGAGGGAGGGGTAGAGGTCACCATGATTTTGATGTTGGTGTCCGAGGCGGGGTGGGTAGCTGCTGCTCCGAGGGGAGACGAGCTTCCTTTTTTCGAGCCGTCTGTGTATACAAAGTCCTGCTAGTTCCAAGCAAGGGTACCGCTGGTTGGGGGGTATGTTAGATGCACGCGTTCCGGGAGGGGGTACGTGAGAGGGTGAGTTGGGTTTGGGGGGAGGTGGTATATACCTGCTGAGTGGGGTGAGTAGGTGTCAAAGAGGTGTGGAGGTGGGGGGGTGATGATGGGGTTGGGGAGGTGAGTGTCGTAGATAGATTCGAGAGTGTTGTGAAGTGCGGTCATGGCTGTGGGTGATGGGAGGGTGGAGAGTGCGAGGGGGTTGGCGACGAGGTATATGTCGACCATCCATCGTGTGCCGAATGGGGTAGGGGTGGGGTTGCCAGTGTGTTGGTCGGGGGGTAGGAAGGTGTTTGCGTCATTGGGGAGGGTGTAAAGGTGGTGGGTGTATGGGGAGTTGATGTATTTGGAGTGGCGGTAGGGTGTGTGTTCCCATCGGGGGAGGATGAGGATGGTTGCGCTGGGTGTGTGAGGGGCTGTGAGGTGTGCGCTGGTGATTGCGTGTTCCATGGCTCGTCGCATGCATTCGTGGTCGTATTCGGGGTTGGCTATGTTGGTGCCTTGCCATGTGTGTGGGGCATTGCTGCCGCTAGATGAGAAGACTATATCTTCGGGGTAGAGGGAGTGGTAGGTGTGGGAGTGAAGGGATTTATTGAGGGGGTCGGAGTAGAGTTCTGTCTGTATGTGGAATGTGTGGCGGAGAGCTGTGAGTAGGTCTTCTCTAGTGGCCCATCTATTACGGGTGGTGGTGGCGGGTGTGGGTGAGTGGATTTCTGAGCGAGAGCCTAGGCGGGTGAGGAGGTGGTAGACCTCCTCTTCGAACGTATGCTGCGTGAGGTCGGGGCGGAAGAGTTGAAAGAGGTGGCGGACGCGGGGGCCGTTAAGGGTGGTGACCGTGCGGCCGTCGGGAGTGCAGAGTACGGTGGTGTCGTGGAGTGATGGGTGTGCGTGGATGGCGAATTTGCCGGTAGGGAGCATGTCGAGGTCGGGGTTAATGGGGTCATGGTTGAATGTGATTAGGGGGTGTGACCATGGAGGGGGTCCGGGTTCTGGCAGAATGGGTGTGGTGGAGGGGACGAAGCCGGAGTTAAATGCGGTGAGGGCGGTGGGGCCGGAGGGAGTCTCACTGATGGTGTCGTGTAGTTGTAGGCATGGGGCCCACTGGACTTCGTGGAGGCGGGTGAGGTCGTGTTGTTGGCCGCGAGCACACCACTCGCACTGCCATGTGGCGGGTCCCTGAGCTGGGCGGCATTGGGAATGTATGGCGAAGTGCGGGCATGTGCAGCATGTGGAGGTGGGTTCTGTGTGCAGTGGGTCATGACAGATGGAGCAGGCGGTGGGGGAGGGGGTGGGGAGGCATACCGATGTGGGGGTGGAGGAGATGAGGCGGAAGCCGTCGTCGAGTTGTAACTGAATGTCCCATTCCGTGAGGTGTTCCGGGGCCCATTCAACCATGTACTGCGTTTGGCCGTATTCTGTGTCCTTGTGTTTGGAGATGATACGCGTTACGTCGCAGGGGGGGTAGTGGTGGTCCGAGGGGGTGAGGTATTCTGTGTCTAAGTGTGTGGTGGGTGCGGTGGGGGTGGGGTGAGTGGTGCGGGAGGTGTAGATGCCGGATGAGAGGGTGGGGGGTGAGCGAGGGAGGTGTGGGGAGAGGAGGGGAATCCATGAGGGGTGTATAGTGGTGGGGGGGGATGCTTGTTTGGTAGTGAGGCCTGTGAGGGGGAGGCGGTTGTGGATAGTATCGAGGGGTTCGGTGAGGATTGCGGCGAGGAGGCGGATGGGAACTGAGAGTGGGGTGGTGGACCTCGTGAGTGTGGTGATGGATTTGCATGATTTGAGGATGAAGGAGGATGAGGTGGCTCTGAGGAGGACTTGTGGCCACGTGGTGATGTTATTTTTCCAGAGGGGGGTGAGGCGGGGGAGGAGGGAGGCGTGTGTTTTGCGGGGAGAGAAATCGCAGTAGGCTTGCTTATATGTGTGAGGGTCGGTGATGTGTGTGGCTTTGTCCCGTAGTGAGGCGAGGAGGGCGTTGTCTTGAGTGGTGAAGTGGGCGCGGATTGTGGAGGCGATAGGGTTGGTGAGGGAGAGTGGAGGGATGTTGTGGAATAGGGTGCCCGCATCGCGCTGAGCTCTGACTAAGCACTTGAGTGTGGGTGGGGTGTAACAGGTTGACATGATGGATTCCGAGGGCCAGTGGGAGTACGTGGTGGATAAGGTGCGGATGTGTGCGCGGGCCATGTGGCCTCTATAGCCTGAGTTGTTCATGATTTTATGTAGGTGGCAAACTGTGAGTTGTGCGGCGTGGGCTTTGAGGGAGGGGAGGCCGTAACCTAGGTCTGAGGTAGGGCGGTGAAGGGCGGTGCGGGGAAGGTTACGTACCGAGGAGACGGCGGAGCGGAGTGCGCGGCAGATTTGTCCTTCTAGAGTGTCGAGTTGGGAGTCGGTGAAGAGGCCGAGCTGGAGGGTGAAGTGTTTGCCGATGAGGAGTCCACGGATGACCCTGATTCTGCGGGATTGTGTTAGTGGGGAGGTGGAAAGGGCGGTGATGAGGGATGCAGTGGTATGTTTGAGTTCGTGCCAGTGTTTGGTGAAGTTGAGGGAGGTGTTCAGTTCTACCCCTAGGACTCGGTATGTGTCCCTGGGGCCAATGGAGGGGATGGGGGCCGGGGTGGAGTTTAGGGAGATGAACTGAGTTTGCAGGCGGGATGCGAGGAGGGTAGTGTTGGCGAGGGTGAGGGCGTTGCCTGTGCGCCAGAGGGCGCCGGTGATGCAGCATTTGCGGATGTTGACGGTCATGCCCGTGTAGGCGCTGAAGAGGGAGAGTTTCCTGAGCTGGATGGTCATGTTGGGGGTCGAGCCCGTGGCGAGGCTGAGGTCGTCAGCGAAGCCGTGTCCTGGGTATGTGGCTGTGGGTTCTGTGGGGTCGACGTTAGTGGCGGGGGGGCCTGGGCGGTAGCCCCGGCTTCCCACCGTGAGCCAGCGAAGGAAGGGTTCAAGGAAGAGGGTGAATAGAAAGGGGGAGAGGGTGTCGCCCTGGAGGGTTCCGCGATTAATGTCGATAGAAGGGGTGGGGCCATGTGGAGTAATATAATCTGTGGTTGAGACCCCGTAGAGGTGTTCGCATGTGTCGACAAAGGTGGGGGGCATACCGAGTTGACGCATGTGTTTGAACATGATGCGGTGGTCCGCGGCGTTGAAGGCACCTTTGAAATCCGCGTACATGACGTAGATGTCTTTGCTGTGGAGTTTCGCGTCCTCCATCGTCATAATGAGGGAGGAGAGGGCGTCGTGGATGCTGCGGTGTTGTCGGAATCCGTCCTGTTGGTCGCTGAGAATGCCGTGGGTTTCGGCGTATTTCGAGCCTGCATCTTTGATTAGTGCTGTCCATAGTTTAAGGAGGTTATTCATGAGGGCGATAGGGCGGTAATTATCGAGGAGGGAGGGGTCGCCTTTTTTATGTAGGAGGCATGTTGTGCTGTGGCACCAATCAGGAGGGGTGTAGGATTTGTGGGCGAGGAGGGAGAGGAGAGAGAAGAGGGCGGAGCGGGTCGCCGGTGGTAGGAATTTGATTATTTCATTGGGGATACCGTCGGGGCCGGGGGCTTTGCCGGTGCCTAGGGAGTTGAGTGTTTTATCGAAAGTGTCGCGGGTAATCATGTCGGCAAGGGTGAGAGAGGGGTCACCGCGGGGTTCGATGGTAAAGTTGTCGGGGTTGTCGGGGAGTTCCCACGGGGGGGTGGGTAGGTCGTGTGGGGTGGCGCGGCCGAGTTCGGTGGCGAAGTGAGAGTGTACCGCGTCAATGACGGCGGAGGGAGAGGATGCGGTAGTTTTATCGGGTCTAGTAATGCGGTGGAGGGTGGAGGCGGCGCCGGCGGGGGGTAGGAGGCCGCTTTTAATTTTCAATTGGCGGTGGGAGAGTTTGGGGCAGGTGTCGTAGGCCGCATTGGCTCGAGTTTTTATTTTCTTTATCTTATCCGTGGTGGTGGCGTGGAGGAGCTGGCGTATACGTGCTTGGCATTGTTGTTTGATGGCGTCAGGGGAGAGATATTCAGTTGTGTTTAAGAGGGCTTGGGCGAAGGGGAGGGGGCCGTTGTTTTTGCTGCATTTACGTGGCGGGGAGGAGGGGCCAAACTGTGGCTGCGTGGTCCATGTGTTGGGAGAGGAGTGTAGTGAATTGTGAGGCAAGGGTGTCGAGGGTGTCGGGGGAGGCCGAGGTGTGTGAGGTGTTGAGAATTTCTGCGTGGAGGGCGGCCGTTTGGTTGATGAGGTTGGGGGTGCTTGATTGGTACGCTTTTATGTGGTCGGGTGTGAGAGGAAGTCGAAAGTTGAGTTTGCGCGTCGTGTGATGTGTGTGGGGGTGGGTATGGGTAGGGGGGGGGGGTGCCATGAGGGAGAAAGGGGCGGGAATGACGAGGTGGATTGCAGAGTGGTCGGTAAAGTGGGAGGGGGAGGAGAATATCGAGCAAGAGGACGGTGGGAGGGTGAGAGGTGAAGGGGGCGTGGTGAGCCAGTGGTCAAGGCAGCCTCCACTGCGGGGGAAGGTAGGGATGGGGTTGTGGAGGGGTTGGAGGTGGGATTTGAGTAGGGAGGTGAGGGCAGGGTGACCTGTACCTGTGGTGGTGGTCGATTGGAAGTCCCCTCCCCAGAGGGTGCGGTGTTGCGGGTGGTCGTCAGCTAGGCGGAGGCCCCATGCTGCAACTTCTGCATATAGGCGGGTCAGTTGGGGGGTGGAGAGCTGGGGCATGTAAGTACCGATAAGGAGGTAGGGGGTGCCTGAGTGGGGAACGATTTTTAGTCCGGCGATATGGGGGATGAGGTGGGGGGGCGGGGTTAGGACAGTGGCAGATTGGAATGAGGCTCTGCGGACCGCGAAGAGAACGCTTGCGTTGGGTAGGGGCACAGGTGAGTAGCAAGGTCGGGAGCTTTTGAGGTGGTATTGGGGGAGGGCTATGCGCCAGCGGGATTTGTGGGTGTCGTGGTTTGTTTCGGTGAGGATGAGGACGTCAGGGTGGTGCGAGGTAGAGAGGTGTTCAACATCCATAATGGAGGTGTGGAGGCCGCGGGTGTTGTGGTGTGGGAGGATGGGGGAGGGGAGGGAGGGGGTGGTGCTGGGGGGGTCGTCGGGGGGGCGTTCGACGGGTGGTGGTTGGAAGGGAGGGGGGAGGAGAGGAGGGGAGGGGGGGAGGGGGTGGGGAGGGGGGGGGGGCTGTGGGGGGGAGGGTGGTGTGGGGGGGTGGAGGGTAACGAGAAGTTGGGGGCGTCCCTGTGGGAGGGGGGCGGAGCGGAAGGTGTGGTTCCATAGGAGAGTGTGGAGGGAGTATACCGAGGACCGGGGGTCGAAGGAGGGGGGATTGTATGGTTGGTCCGGGGGGGCTGTTGCGATGAAATAGGTGTGTAGGAGGGCGTGGGTTCCGCACGACCACGGGCGGCCGGAGTCATTTTGGCGAGGCGGGTTGAGTGAGCGTAGGGCTCCGACAGGAGGGGGGGGAGAGGAGTTCCAGTCAGAGAGGAGATTGAGAGAGCGGGCGAGGAGGCCAGTCGGAGGGGGGTGGTGTAGGGAGTCAATCCAGGTAGCGGAGGAGTGGGTTAGGTGGAGGAGGCCGAAGTGAGAGTGTTGCCACGTGAGGACGAGGAGAGAGTGGTTAGGCGTACCCGGGCGGGGGGGGGAGCCGCGATTAGAGAGGTTGGTCCAGTGGCTTGGGTATTGGGAGTTGAGGTGGTGATTGTCGACTTCGTTATTAGTGATAACTGTATAGGAGGCGGTGGGAGTAGAGTGGAGTTTTGCAATCGTTGAAGCAAGGCAGTAGAGGTTGGAGAGGTCCTGGTAACGTTCCCATTGGAAGGAGAGGACTGCTGAGGAATCGAGGAAACCGATGGGCGTAGGGAGGCCGTATTCTAGGTTGAGGTCGAATAGATAGTTATGTAGAACTATGCAGCAGGTGCGGGGGGTAAAGTGGGCCGGGAGAGTGGGTTGTAACACGGTGTTTACAGTGTGACTTCGGATGTTAGGTTGGGGGGGGAGGGTTTGGGAGTGGGGTCTAACCTCGGGGGCGTCCTGTGGGGGACTAATGATGATTTTCGGCCGGGGCGGCCGGGGGTGACCTGTGGGGGCTGTTGGTGCCGTGGGAGGCGGGGGTGGTAGCTGGGAGGGGACGGGTCTCCTCTAGGTCTTCCTCCTGTAGGTCGTCGTAGTCTTCGAGGTCGTAGTCGTCGCCGTCCGGGGAAGAGGCGGGAAGGGGGAGGTGGGAGGGGTCGAGGTCGCCTTGGGGGGGAAGTGACGCCGGTGTGGGGTTCGGCGAAGGGGAGTGTGAGGGGGCCTTGTGTGATTGCGCGGGGAGGAGGGAGGGGTGCGGGGGGGCGCGTGGGGGGGGGGGATGGGGAGGCTGTCTTGCGGGAGGGGCGGGAGGGTTTGGTGATGCCGGCCTGGGGTGCGAGCTTGAGCGATGGGTCGGTGGGGGGGCGGGGGTACGGGGGGGAATTCGCATGGACGGGTGTTGTGGAGGAGGGAGGGGGAGAGGAGTTTATCAGATGAGGATGAGGGGGGGAGAGGGCGGGAGCGGGGTGTGGGGAGCGGGGGAGAGGGTGGGGGGTTGTGTTTTGTGGTGGGGGGGTGGTGGGGAGGAAGAGGAGTCCATGGGGTCGCATGAGTCCTCCGTGATGATGGGGAGGGGGGTAGGGGTAGGAGTGGGTGGGGGGGCTGTCGGGGGGGCTGAAGGGTTGGGTGAGGGGTTGATGTGGAATGAGGAGGTGGAGGCTGGGTGAGAGATGGAGGGGTGGTGGAGTCCCCCTGATGGAGTGTGGGCCGGGGTGGTGGAAGATATCTGGATGTCGGGGAGAGAGGAGAGGTCGAGGGGAAGGTCGTCGTCGTCCTGCATGTGGAAGTCGGAGGGCTCCAGGTGCCATTGGTTGGTGATGTTGTTGTCCTTGAGGTGGTGGGACCATTGGAGAAGGAGAGCGGGGGGGTTGCGGTGGAGGGTGTAATGTTTTGAGACAGTGAGGGGAGGTGGAGAGGGGGTGGTGGTGAAGATAGGGTCCGTGAGACGGGCCCTACCAAAGGTGGAGTAATGGTGTGGGTTGATGGTGAGGGTGCATGTGGACTGTGTGCGTGCTCCTCTGTGGGTGTATGTGTGGGTGAGGGGAATGGTGACTGTGCCGTTAGTGGATATGAGGATGCAGTACATTTCTGTGCTGAGGGATATCTGAATGCTGGTGGTGATGGTGGGGGAGTTGGAGGGGTGTGAACGGAAGTATGAGCCATCGGGAAATTTTTTCAGGGTTGTGTAGTAAGAGAGACTGAGGGGGTGGTGGGAAGGGGGGGAGGATGTGGGGGTGTGATGGGTTATATATTCAACGGCTGTTTGAGATAAGAGGGTGTGTAGCCAGTGTGTGGGTGGGATTGTGCCATCTGAGCTGATGCAAGGGAGGGAAAGGGAGTGGCGGGACTGGATGAGGACTGTTGTGAGGCAGGTGTCAGCCCAGGACGAGCCTGGAACGTGGCATGTGACGGGGGGGGTGTGATGGTGATGGTGTGAAGGTGATGGTCGGGGGGTACTGGTTCATAGGGTGAATATGAAAATATGTGATGGGGTACAGGGCCGGATTGTGAATGAATGGGGTTATTGGGCAGGTGGAGGATATTTACCCAGAAGGAGGATGGGTCGGACTCGATCGGTGTGGGAGTGTCCAGTGGCTGGAGGGCGTCCGCGAATTGGATGATGAATTGAGCCGGCTCGGGTAGGTCTTCGATTCTGCACTGGGGGTGGGTCGTGTTGGCTGATCCGGCAGAGGTGAGTGCGACCGCGAGGTCGGAAGTTAGGAGGTCCTGTATGAGGGCGATTGCTTCTTGGCCGGTGATACCGGGGAACAGGGGGGAGCGGATTTTCACCCTTCGGCCTGAAACTTCGGGAGCAGAGGCATCGCGCAGAAAGTGGATTTTCTGCTGTCTCAGTTTATCAGGAGCGAAGGGGAGGAGGCTGCAGAGGTGGGCACTGGGCCGGCCGATCGGAATTCACGTTGGCGTGAAGCGAGTTGGTACATGAGGCCTACCGCTATACAGGAGGTGGGAAGAACCAGGCGGATTTCTTGATAGCTCGTACGCAGTTCGTCAGGTAGGGGTGTGGTATCGTCGCATTTCGGTGTTGTGGGGTGGTGTGTGCGGGTGGTGATCGCGGTCCATCGAGTGTGGTGGGCGAGTTCCCGGCCGATTATATTTTTAATGCGGCTGGGGAGATCAGGGAGGTCGTTGAGGCACTCGAGGAGCCAGCGGCGGGCCAACGAGCAGGCCGACGTGATCGGATCGGGGTGGGTCGGGTCCGGCAAGAAAACGCCGTGGATCCAGAATCGAGCAAGGTGGGAGGGGGTGGTGGAGTACTGGCATGTAAGGAGGAACGGGTCAACGGGTGTCATGCGAGTCTGTTCATGGGCTGGTAGAGGTCCGTGAAGCGGCCATGTGGCGGGGGATCCCTCAGTAGCGCCTGCCTGTAGGTGGGGGGGGGGGGGGGGGTAGGGGTCGAAGACATAGCGATCGAGTTGGGTTCCGAGTGATGGAGGTTAGTAGTGGAGTTTAGTTTGGATTTTCGAGTAGGTGTTTGAGAGTATTGCGCGTGTTGGCTGCACGCGACCAGGCCTGATGGGACCTGGGTTTGGTGGAAGTTGGCGGCGGACAGGGACGTCCGGACGCTCGGAGGGGCGCGATGTGGTGCGCCGCCTTCCGGGGAAGAGGGTTTTTGTAAGCGATGTGAATTTTTTGTGTGTCGCAGTATTGTGACGGGTACATTTGTGAATTCTGAAGTGGATGGCGCGGTAGCTGTCGGGGGGATGAAATTCAAATCCCCGAAAGCTGCGCCTTTGAGTGTGTACCGTCTGGTGTCGCTACGGATCCACTGACCTGGGTGAGCTAGGGTCGTGTGGGGAGAGGTGGATGGTGCACGCTGTTCAGCGGCCCTGTCCACCAGTCTGTCGCTCGATGGGAGGCCAGGCCCAGAGCGAAGACGATCGGCGTTGCTCATTAGAGCTACCGACCCATCCCCGTTTTTCGGTTCATTAGTACTTTAGTAGTACTTTGGATCTTTTTACTGTCTTTAGTGACGGTAGGATACGTTTCTCCAGTACGCAGCCGTCTGCACGCGCCCCGATGTCTCCACGGCATTGAGCATCCTCGGCTCCGCCCAAGCCTCACCCACGGAGGCACACTTGCAGGCTCTGAACAAGGTCCTCCGCTACCTTCATGGCACCATCGACATGCGCCTGACGTTGGGGGGGGGGGCTGGACCACAACCTCCAACTCACAGGCTTTGCCGACGCTGATTGGGCCAACGACAGCAGCACCCGCAAGTCTCGCTCCGGCAATCTCTTCACCCTCGGACGTGGGTCAATCGGTTACAAGTGCAAACAACAGACTTGTGTGGCTCAATCCACGTGTGAAGCCGAGTACTACTCTGCGGCTGACGCCACCAAGGAGGGACTCCACCTCCGACAACTTTTGGGGGAAATCTTCAACTCCCCCATCACCGAAACCACCACCATCTGGGAGGACAACCAAAGCGCCATTGCATACTCCC
>JAPMLY010000048.1:160000-197500 GCA_026401115.1 Tetraselmis chui | reverse complement strand
ACGCCCTGTGGGTAGTGCATCATGGGTGCATTGGATCCCCACCCGTACAGTGGTGCAGATTTAGAATTCTTGCAGGTGCCCTGCGACAATACACAGCAACACTTTCCGTGCTCAGCATTGCACTCCCTCTACATGCGAAGTACCGCACGCAATCGCCCTCCTATTGATTTGGAGACAGAACAAAGCATGTGATGGGAGCGGCACCATCGTTTGCATGCCGCACTTGTAGAGCGGACCCATATGGGAGGGCTCCTTGCAGCCTGAGAAGCACCAAGCACAGGGCTGTCAACAGGTACACCTATCACAACTATGGTCCCCCTCTCCCTTCTTCTACCCATTTCCTCGCAAAACGCCCACGGCGCAGTAGCAAAGCACACAAACTGAAACAGCCCAAATAGAGCTCTTCCAGCAGCGGAAACGAACGAACGCAACCCCCCTGCCCAACCTTCGCGGGCTCTTCCGCTCGTTCCCCTCATACTGCATTACAAGAGGGGTGATATGGAGTATAGGTTGCAGTAAAGCTGACGAAAGTCGCACCGTAAAGCAGCATATGGTGTACCAGCCCCTGCTCCGACAGCGACTCGATCTCCACCAGGTTGAGCGGCTCGTCGGGTAGCTCCACGTTGAGGCAGTGATACTCGTCCATGGAGGTGGTGGTGACGCCGGGCATCCGCACCTCCAGCACCACCTCCCCGTCCTCCTCGTTGACCGGCGAGCTCAAGTGCCGAGTCTGCCGCCCAGCAGCATCTCGACCACTCTCCGCCGGCGACAGCAGCGCGCAACCAGACAGCAGCACCAGTAGCACCGCTGCGGGCTTGGGAACTTTCATGAATCTACGATTCAAGTTTCGCACTGCGCTACTTAGCTCGATCAGTAAGAACACCCCACTGGCGCGACTTTGAACGCCGGTATGTAGTCGGTCGATGCAGCCGTTGGTAGTCTTCCCGCCCGAATCCTGTTTCCCGCCACTTTTATCGTCTGTTAGTAAAAGGACTACCGCGTCCGGCAAGCGAGGATCCACATAGTCGAACCTGTATGTCCCAGATCAACCAGGCGTATGTTGTTATAGGTGCGTGTTATCAAGAGTAGCACGAGTCCGTTTGGATGTCGTGCAGGTAATATGGGACCTGTGCCTCCACGCGTGTCGTGTTACGTCGCAGCTGCTGGAGCGGTTGAGGCTTCCGATATCGGCGACACACGTGACGGACGTCGTCGACAGCAGTACAGCGCTTGCCCGATTGTATCCGTGGATATCGATACGGGTAGTTTTACCACCCAAGCGCAAAACCCGCCGTTTGCAACCGGGACGCTCAATTTATTACAAATACGATTTGCAAAATCCTCGTTTGTAAACAGGATACCTCTGAGGCCGGTTCTTAGATGAACTTTGCCACCATCCGCGAAAGATGATCCCTTTTGTTTCCCCTCCCACTTTCCCTGTCCGTGCTCATCTAGTTTTTCTTGTAATCCGCGAAAGATGAGATGTTAAGCTGTTCAATACCTTGTGGTCCTACTTGCAGATGTCATCTACATTATAACCAAAACCAATCGTCTTTCGCGAATTCCCCCTTTTCAAACACGATACCTATTCACGAACGGGGGTGCAGCCATAATCCCATTTACAAACTGATCGTTCACTGTTTGAATAAGGGGACAGACAGAAAATCACTGGTTTATATGCAGGCGGGGTCATATTCGGACCTAGCGACTAGAGCGACCTACGACTACGACTAACGAGCGACCTAGCGACCGGCAACCTAGCGACCTAGCAACTAGCTATGTACAAAGAGAATGGCATCATCTACATAAGGGCGAACGTAATTGTGAAATAGCCAATTTTCGCGCGATAATTTAGGATCCGGCATACACAAGTAAGTGCCGGGTAGATACAGTTTCCCTCCCATCTTGTCTCTTCCATGCACACAGTTTAACGTTCATTCTTAGGTGAACTTCGCCACCATCCGCAAAAGACGAGATGTTGAAAAATTGTTTTATTCATACTACTAAGACTCATTTGTGACGCGGGTTCGAATATGGGGATGGTATTAGTATATACCGCTTAGCACTCCCCGGGTTTCGGATCTGTCCAACTAGTGACATAGGGGTAGCGTAATGGCTACATGTCAGTGCCGGGTAGGTAGGGTTTCCCTCCATGCTTGTCTATTACCTATATACACAACATAAAGACATTGCGGAGATTCTCGCCGCACATCCCGCAAAACCCGTCGAAAGGGAACATAAGTAGATATACGAACGAAATGATGCATGCGGACATAACTGTGAGAACACAATGAACGAGAGTCCGCTGCACCCATGCCAAGCGACGAGATGCCACCAAAATAGCAAGGCGATCAACCAACTCGAACTCGCCCGCCTTAAGTGCCAACCGGTGGCCCCCATATTCCAGAGCGAAGGGATATTAGTCATGGACCGATTCAACCGAAGGCGTGCCAAGAACAACGGAAGTCCAGTGGTCCACATCGAGTTTAACATGCTTAGCTCCCAATGCAAGCATGCCTTGGAGTGGGAGCCGAGCGCCTATCTGAGGGACACTAGTGCTCGTGCGAGCGCTTGTGAGTCACATCGTGATTCCCAACGGTGCTTGTATTTACATCCCGAAAATTGCCCGGACCAAATCCCGGTTTGGTGTGTGCCGACGCGATAATATACTGTATTTTGTTGTGCTACGCGCAGCTCCCGCGGTTAGCTCACTTACACATTCGACTACTATCACCCGCCTCTCAATCAACCATACCACTTAGCGCACACAACACCAAATTTACTCAAACTTAGCCGACAGACAAGTATGTCTGCAAGAGGTGCCGGACGCGGAGTGGGACGACAACCGAAGGTGGTTCCCTTCGGTAACGGCACGATTTCTGAGGAAGTTCTTGGGCAAGTAGACGACGGGAAGTACTCATAAAAACGCCCCCGCGAACAACACATCTAGAAGCAAATCCATGGTTAAGATCCACCCTTGTGGCATTTCTTCACCAAAAAAACGGGCATCTAGTTGTGCACTTATG
The DNA here is from genome assembly GCA_026401115.1 of Tetraselmis chui. NCBI lineage: Eukaryota > Viridiplantae > Chlorophyta > Chlorodendrophyceae > Chlorodendrales > Chlorodendraceae > Tetraselmis > Tetraselmis chui. Next base: position 194,474 of record JAPMLY010000048.1, on the reverse strand, counting down.
CGTCTAGTTTAATGTTGCCTCGACGTTTTTTAGTTTAGCGTTGCGTTTTCTTCAAAACGACACTAAGCGACATGCACGTGATTGAAGAGATGGAGGCGCGCGATAAAGCAAACGCCGCAGCACGGGCTGCTAAGAAAAGAAAGAGGAGAGGCTCGCCGGCTCACCCGTCATAACGCCCACCCTCGCTACCCGACTTTAGTGGGCCATACTTACGCCTTCCCCCGGATGACAACAATGAGGTGACGATTTATAGCGAGGGCGGCATCCCAACATGCGGCAGCTTAAGCCCCCCCCCCGCCTCGTTGGGAACAACGGCGAGATGCAAGGCGACCATCCGCTCTGCCTTCACTGTCTCTCCGAGGCATGGGCGGCAAACATAAGCGACACCGCTAGACATGTATTTACGAACAAGCTATATTGGTACGCTCCCCTATTTTAACTTCTCAATTGATTATTCCGAGTGCTCACGCCTTGCAGTGCCGGCGGACACGTTATTGCTTGCTGCCGCGCCGCCCGTACAATATTATTTTGCTAGTGCCATTCGCGGTTAGTTCCTTGCAATTGCACGGAGACTGTCTGCGGGGTATGTTCTCGGAGGGTCTCCGGGTCCGTCCCGTTTCCGGTAGAAATTCTTAAGACGGAGGTGCGGAGGAAGGTCTAGAAGGGGCTCGTGTCGTGCAAGGCGGGCATGGCATCGAGAGATTTCGATTTGTCGCGCTTGGCAACCGATAGCATTTTAGCCTTCGCGCACAAAAGCGGTGTGAGGGAGTATGAACCTGATACCCACTCCCCGTCCGTGCTCTCCGGGTTTTGCTTCATGGATATCGAGGGTATCCGGACTTTCTTGCGCCTCGAAAGCTTCAGCTCGCGGGCCTCAGGGTTGCTTGTCTTCGCTAACAACGGGTCCTTCGCCGCGGCGGTACTGCCTTTCTGCTTTTGCCTCTCCCGGACTGAGGTGGGGAAGAAGCTCTTCACCACCAAGTTGCGGATGATTTACAACGTGGTGACAATGGCGTCGACAACAAGGTTATCGCTGGAATTGGCGGGGGGCTACAAACGTCAACATCAAGCAATGGCCCCGCCGGCCGGACAGCTTTTACAAGACGCCCAAGAAGGCGATTTTCCGCAAGGTATATGACTTCGTGGACGACATCAAAGGTGTCGAATATCGCCTTCCTATAGCTCAACAGCTCGTAACACATAACGTGGCAGTATCGATGAATCCCCGGCGCTCATAGCTAGAACATTCTATGGGTAAGGACATTACTAGCGGTGTGTCTTCTTCAAATACCTTGGACAATGATTCGCCACGGGAGCGTGGCATGCGGCGGGGCCAAGGTGGGATAAGGGGCAAATGGGGTGGGCGGAATATTGCGGTGTCTCCAACACACATGCAAAGAAGCAGTGCATATGCAAACGTGCGGATGCTGGCGCGCAGGAGATCGCAGCGCCGCGGTGCTGGGTGGGGGCGTAGTGGACGTGGGAAGGGTGGGTAAATCAAGCGCGTGTTTGTATCAAAATAGATGGAGAATGTAGATGATGTTGTAATCAGAATAATTATCACATTCCTAACTTACAAACTAGCCCCTGCGTGTGACATGATGCACTTATACCTCTAGTAGTCCTCATGAGCAACATGCGCCTTCCTCTTCGTGCGCTCGGGAGTAGGCATGTCGGCGTCGTGGAGGATGTTGGTCTCTAGGGCGTTCATGGCTTCTTGCACACGCTTCTTCGGTTGTCGGCTTGTCTCGAACTTGAAGCTCCTCCTAGTGATAGAGTGCATGTGCTCCGAGCCTCGTCACCCATAGTTAAGCAAGTATCCATAGGACTCGATGAACTTGAGGACATGGCACTGTAGAATGTGCATGTAGGCCGCCACATGATCCGCATGACCCGCGGCGTTGCCAAATTCCGCCACGAAATTCTCGGCCACGCGTTTCACCTAAAGCGCATTTGTTTTTATTTAGCATCATGCCATTACATATTTGCATTCAACAGACATGGCTTTAAACGCATTCTCTCATGCCTCACGTGCCTTTTTTCCTCATGACCACGGGAGGGAGCTCCTTAGTGTGCGGAGATTGAATTGGTTCCACGAGCAACTTCCACATGTCCACGTAGAGCTCCCACGCTTTCGCGGTCTTGTCGTGATCCGCTTCACAAACTTTGGGGAAGGAGGCCCGCACGTGCTCCAACAATCGCTCGTGGCCTGCAAACAACTTGATACACTCCTCTCCGATGAAAGACTCCTTCCTCCGACCGATACTGAAAGAGTCTTGCTTATTGTTTGACTGCCGCTTTTTGGACGACACCTGTGGGTGACATATGTGACGAGTAAGCAAAGTTGTGCAACTTGTTATTCAGTTTCATACTTGTGTTTTTTAAAGGTATTGAATGGCATTTCATTTTTCCGTTTCATTTCAGTTGGGATCACGATACATTTACTTATAGCGATCGTATTAATAAGATTACCTTATTTTTGGCGCCCGCCGGCGGCGCAGTGGCGGCGGCCCCGGAGGGGGGTGCGCTCGCAGGCCCGTCGGCATCCCCTCACCTCCCCGTGGTGGGCGCTGGAAACCCCGTAGCCGTAGCCGTAACCGTGCCTTTCCCCTCCTATGTTCGGCAAGACCGAAGTCACGCGTGAGCTAGATCAGGCCGGTCGGCACCCCGGTTCGGTGGGAGCGGGCGGAGCATCGTGAAGGTCGAGCAACAGTTTAGTTTTGCATTTCTCGACAAGTGGATTTATTTTTAGATCTTTTTTCTTGATTATAAAATTATTACGTTGTTACTACTTAGGCGGGGGGGCTGTGGCAATTGCTGCGATTGCTTACAGTTTTTTAACTCCCGAGGAACGTCGACACACAGTGAAGCTAGGTGTGTCGATAGGTGTACCTGGTCGAAGAGACCGGGGCCCAACTTGCTAATAAGTCTTGAATGACAAAGTAGAGTGGGCCGAGGGACAGCTGTCAGTCCAGTTTGCTGGCACATGTTGTGAACAATTTCAATTCCCGTATTTTTCAGGTTGTCCAACATCCATTGTTGCAAGTTGGCAATCATCTCCGTGCAGCTGCCGCAATACCGCTGAGTCTTATGCCAATACAATTAGGCCACGATCATGGGGTTGATGTGCAACAGGTCGGGCATACGCCGGGACGGTTCGATGTGAAACAAGGGGGGGCGATTGAACCTTTGGGAGGCGTGCCGCTTGCCGCTGCTGCCACTTCCGCTTGGAAGCGTCGGAACCCGTAGGCCCGTGCTCCTCCACTTGTGTGGTGTTCTTGTTGCAATATTTGCGAACGTACGTGAAGGAGATAACCCCGTCCATCTCAGTGTGCAAAGCATGCACATGCCACTTAAGTGTCCGCTCGAACACTCTTGTATTTGCGTCGCGCAACGCCTCCCATGTCAAGTGGAAATATGAAGCCGGCGTTGCGGCTACCTCCACGCGGTGGGCGCTGGTAACCCCATAGCCGTGCCTGGCATGGCACGGTAGGGGGCTGAACGAGGTACCGATAGCTGCGATCCGCGGGATCAGCAGCTGTCGGGAAGCCATGTACGGAGGGTTTTGGAAAAAACATAATATCCGTACTCCGGCACAGGGATTTCCCGCTCGGCCAGTCCGATATGTCATTTCCGCGACTAAATACTCGCCGATACTCTCCCGACGATGGGGCGGGGGCGGCGTCTGCGAAATATTTTTTGGCGAAGAGGAGTACGGACGGATCAGCGGAGGGACGAGGGTGTTGGAGCTGGCGGCGGACAGCTGGGAAGCAGCGCTAGGGACGGCGCTCGCTAGCAGCCGCCAGCCCTGCGATAGCCTTAGGTCTCCCCTGGGGGCGAGGCATGTTGCTGCGCAGGACGGAGGATGGTCGCAGCCGGAGGAGCGACACCGTCTGTCGGCGGCGGTCCCTAGGATCGCCCGCCGCCGGAAAAGCCCGGTACGGGGGGTTTTTTGGAAAAATTCCCGTACCCACCATCTTTTGAGGACCGGCGACTCGATCCCTGTGTTCTTCCAACCTCTTCCCTAGTCGGTACCCAGTTATCGACAGGCTTCCTCAGGCAGTGTGCCTAGGGTTATCGTAACGGCACACTGCTCGTAAAGGCGGCCCCCTAACAACGTAAACCACCGGGGGAGGGCACGGACGGCCACAACGCGATCAGATAGGTATTGGGAAAAAACGCATCCTACCGTCACTAAAGACAGTAAAAAGTTCCACAGTACTACTAAAGTACTACTAAACCGCATACCGGGGATGGGTCGGCAGTTTGAATGAGCTATACCGACCGTCTTCGCTCCGGGCCTGGCCTCCCGTTGAGCGACAGACTGGTGGACATAGGGCCCGTTGAACAACAGGCACCGTCCGCCTCTCCCCAACCGAGCCTAGCTCACCCAGGTCAGTGGATCCGTAGCGACACCAGACGGTACACACAGCAAGGCGCAACTTCCAGAGTTTTGAAAATTACTTCCTCGACAGCTCTCGCGCCACCCACTTTGAAATCCGAAAATGTACCCACTCCAGTACTACGACGTGTCAAAAACAACCATCGTTTACAAAATCCTCCCCCCCCCGGGGACGGCGCACCACACCGCGCCCCACCGAGCGTCCGGACGTTCCCGTCCGCCGCCTACACCCTCCAAACCCAGGTCCCCTCTGGCCTGGTCGTGTGCCGCCAACACACGCATCCTACTCGAACCCCGAATATAAGCCTCCTAAACTCATCCCCACTGCTCGAACCCCACTCGAACACCATGACCTCATCACCCGATCCCCTCCCCACATACAAGCAGGTACTCCTTCGGCCTCGCCCGGCGCATGCGACCTCCGGCGACCCCTACAACCCTAGGACCCGCCTGGCACTCCACCCTCTCGCGCCCTTCATCACAGTGCCTCAACACACCCCGGTCAGGTATCACTTGGGCACTGCCCTGGACCCCTCCCATGGTCGAGGACTCCAGACTCCTCTGGTCCTGGCGCCCCCCCGGTCAACCAAAGACCTCGGGCCGGCCGACGACCTCTCCTCCCGTATGATCGACTCCTACCTCCTCACGGGACAGTACTCCACCACCTCCCCCCACACAACCAGCTTCTGGCTCCACGGTATGTTCCTTCCCGACCCGACCCAACCCACTGCAGCTGTCACCTCGACGTGCTCGGGTGCCCGCCGCTGGCTCCTCGAGTGCATCAACCGAACCACAGACCTCCCCCTCCGGACGAGGAATTCGATCGGCCGGGAACTCGCCCACCTCTCGCGCTGGACGGCGCGCACCACCAGAACCCCTCACCCCTCCTCCCGCCCGTGTCACGATGCCACCCCCCTGCCACCTGAAATTACCTCGGGATTCCAGGAGATCAGACTGGACATCCCCACCTCCTGCATTGCGACGGGCTTTTTTTTTCAGCTCACTTCACAACAGCGTGAACTCCCCTCGACCGGTCCGATACCACCCACCAACACCCTCCCCTCCCATCTCCTCGCAGCACTGAAACAGCAGAAAATCCAGTTCATACGAGCAGCTTCGCCTCCCCCATCCACAGCACACCGGATCAAACTCCGCTCTCCCCTGTTCACTGACGTATCCGGCCGAGAAGCTATCGCCCTTATACAGGACCTCTTCACAGCACACCTCTCGACCGAGCTCGTCCCCGCCGGCGTCTCACCCTCGACAACACCCATCCGCCAGATGGAGGACCTACCTGAATCGGTCCAGTTCCTCCTCCAATTCGCGGATGCGATCCAGCCAGTGGAAGACCCCACCCACATTGAAAGCGACCCCTCTTCCCTGTGGGTAAATATCCTCCACCTCCCCAATAACCCCATATTTTCACAATCAGGCCATGTACCACTGAACTTATTTCCTACCTCCCTTCACGAACAAGTACCCCCCAGCCCCCATCTTCACAAAATCACTATCACACCCCCACACGTTACTGGCCACGTCCCAGGCTCCTCATGGGCGCACACCTGCCTCACCACAGTCCTCGTCCAGTCCCGACAGACCCTGTCCCTGCCCTGCCCCAACGCTGACGGTATTATTCCCCACACACACTGGCTATACACACTTCTCCACCAAACAGCACGAGAATTCTCTACACACCACACCACCCCCCCCTCCATCCCCCTCACCCCTCTCGACATCACCCAACACACCTCCCTCCAAAAATTCCCGGACGGCTCCTACTTCCGCTCCCACCCCTCTCCCTCGCCCTCCATCAACACCAGCATCCAGATTTCACTCACCACAGAAATGTACTGCATTCTCATCTCCACCAACGGCACAGCCACTATCCCCCTCCGCCACACCTACTTCCACAGAGGCACCCTAACCCAATCCTCATGCACCCTCACCATCAACCCCCACCACTACTCCACCTTCGGCCGCGCCCGTCTCTCCGACCCCGCCTTCACAGCTTCCCCTTCCCCCCCACCACTCACTCTCACAAAAAACAAGGTCCTCTTCCGCAACTCTCCCACCCTCCTCCTCCAATGGGCTCACCACCTTCTCTCCATTGACGTCTCCGACCGCTGGCGAGCCGAAACATCGGATATCTCCATGCTGGACGCAGAAGACGACACCCCCCTCGACCTCACCTCCCTCCCAGACATTCAGCTCTCCTCCACCACACCGACCCTCACCCCCTCCCACTCACGCTCCTCCCTGCCCCCCCACTCCACTCAAACCGCTCCCCCCCCTCACCACTCCACCCCCTCACACTCCTCCCCCACACCCCCCCCCCACCCACACACCACCACCCCCACCGCCCTCCTCCCAACCATACCAGAAGTCTCCACTGAACCCATGGACTCCTCCTCCTCCCCCCCCCCTTCTCTTGACCCCGCCCCCTCCCACACCAGCTCCGCAGCCCCCAAGCCCTACCCCCCCACACACAACCTCCCCCTCCCCACCCACTTTCCCTCCCCCTCGCTGCCCCCACACACTTCCCCCGCCCCCCACCGCACTACCTCCCACCCCAATCACACCCCCACGGACCCCTCCCTCAAACCCGCTTCTCCAGCTGGCATCTCCAAACCCTCCCGCCCCTCCCGAAAGAGAACCTCCCCGTCCCCCCCCCCCCCAGCGCCAACCCACCCCCACCCCCCCAACCCGCACAACTACATGACAACTCCCCTCCCTTTCCACACTGCTCCCACGACTCCTCCCTCCTCCCCCTTCCCACCTCCTACCCAGAAGGCGATGACTACGAACTCGAGGAACTCGACGACCTAAATGAGGAAGACCTAGAGGAAACCCGCCCCCTCACGCACACCACTCCCGCCTCCCACGGCACCAACAGCCCTCCCAGGTCCCCCCCGGCCGCCCCGGCCGACTACCATCATTAGTCCCCCACAGGACTCCCCCGAGGTTAGACCCCTCTCCCAGCCCCTCCCCCCTCACCCAGATATCCGCCTCCACACTGTAAACACTACGCTACGACTATCTCTCCCGACCCACTTCAACCCCCGCACCTGCTGCACCACTTTACACAACTACCTGTTTGACCTCAACCTCGAATACGGCCTCCCCACCCCCATCGGCGGCCTCGATATCTCTGCTGTCCTATCTTTCCAATGGGAACGATACCAAGACCTTTCTAACCTGTATTGCCTCGCTTCCACTATTTCTAAACTCCACTCCACCCCCTCCGCCACCTACTCAATCATCACTAATAACGAGGTCGATACCCACTACCACACCTCCCAATACCCCAGCCACTGGACCAACCTCTCTAACCGTGGCTCCCCCCCCCGCCCGGGTACGCCTAACCACTCCCTCCTCGTCCTCACATGGCAAAACTCTCATTTCGGCCTCCTCCACATCACCCACTCTTCCGCCACCTGGGTCGACTCTCTCCACCACCCGCCCCCACCCGACCTCCTCACCCGCTCTCTTCAACTCCTCTCCGACTGGAACTCCTCTCCCCCACCTCTCTGTCGGAACCCTACGCTCACTCAACCCACCTCGCCAAAACGACTCAGGCCACCCTTGGTCGTGCGGTACCCATGCCCTCCTGCACACCTACTTCATCACCACAGCCCCCCCGGACCAACCATACAACCCTCCCCCCTTCGACCCCCGGTCCTCGGTTTACTCCCTACACACTCTCCTATGGAACCACACCTTCCGCTCCACCCCCCTCCCACAGGGCCGCAACCACCTTCTCAACGCCCTCCACCCCCCCACCCTGTCCCCCCCACCTCAGCCCCCACCCACCCCTCTCATCCCCCCCTCCCCTCCTCTTCCTCTCCCCCCCCCTCCCCACCTCCACCCGTCGAACGCCCTCCCGCCGACCACCCCCACACCACCCCCTCCCCCCCCTCCCCCATCCTCCCCCACCACACACCCCAACCTCTGCACTTCATCACCCTCAACACCCGCGGTCTCCACACCTCCATCATGGATGTTGAACACCTTTCCACCTCCCACCAACCGGACGTCTTCATCCTCACCGAAACCAACCACGCCACCCACAAGTCCCGCTTGCGCATAGCTCTCCCCCAATACCACCTCAAAAGCTCCCGTCCCTGTTACTCAACTGTGCCTCTACCCAACGCAGGCGTTCTCTTCGCGGTCCGCCGCGCCTCATTCCAGTCTGCCACTGTCCTAACCCCGCCCCCCCACCTCGTCCCCCACATCGCCGGACTAAAAATTGTCCCCCACTCAGGCACCCCTTACCTCCTCATAGGTACCTATATGCCACAGCTCCACACCACCCCTCTCACCCGCCTCTACGCAGAAGTCGCTGCCTGGGGCCTCCGCCTGGCGGACGACCACCCGCACCACCGCACCCTCTGGGAACACATGGACCACGCAGCCACAGTTTGCCCCCTCCTCCCCGCCAAAAACCCCGCCCACCCCAGGCTTCTACGGACCCTATTTGGCTCACGAATAAAACACGCACTCACATACTCAAACTCCGTAAATGCAGCAGAAACAACGGCCCCCTCCCCTTCCAAAAACCATCAACTCCCTATGCACCGGCAAAGCCCATGGCCCAGACGGTATCCCCAATGAAGTCATCAAATTCCTACCACCGGCGACCCGTTCCGCCCTCTTCTCTCTCCTCTCCCTCCTCGCCCACAAATCCTACACCCCTCCTGATTGGTGCCACAGCACAACATGCCTCCTACATAAAAAAGGCGACCCCTCCCTCCTCGATAACTACCGCCCCATCGCCCTCATGAATAACCTCCTTAAACTATGGACAGCACTAATCAAAGATGCAGGCTCGAAGTATGCCGAAACCCACGGCATTCTCAGCGACCAACAGGACGGATTCCGGCAACACCGCAGCATCCACGACGCCCTCTCCTCCCTCATCATGACGATGGAGGACGCGAAACTCCACAGCAAAGACATCGACATCATGTACGCGGACTTCAAAGGAGCCTTCAACGCCGCGGACCACCGCATCATGTTCAAACACATGCGTCAACTCGGTATGCCCCCCACCTTTGTCGACACATGCGAACACCTCTACGGGGTCTCAACCACAGATTATATTACACCACATGGCCCCACCCCTTCTATAGACATTAACCGAGGAACCCTCCAGGGCGACACACTCTCCCCCTTTCTATTCACCCTCTTCCTTGAACCCTTCCTTCGCTGGCTCACGGTGGGAAGCCGGGGCTACCGCCCAGGCCCCCCCGCTACTAACGTCGACCCAACAGAACCCACAGCCACATACCCAGGACACGGATTCGCCGACGACCTCAGCCTCGCCACGGGCTCGACCCCCAACATGACCATCCAGCTCAGAAAACTCTCCCTCTTCAGCGCCTACACCGGCATGACCGTCAACATCCGCAAATGCTGCATCACCGGCGCGCTCTGGCGCACAGGCAACGCCCTCACCCTCGCCAACACTATTCTCCTAGCATCCCGCCTGCAAACTCAGTTCATCTCCCTAAACTCCACCCAAACCCCCATCCCCTCCATTGGCCCCAAGGCCACATACCGTGTCCTAGGGGTAGAACTGAACACCTCCCTCAACTTCACTAAACACTGGCAAGAACTCAAACGCACCACTGCATCCCTCATCACCACCCTTTCCACCTCCCCACTAACACAATCCCGCAGAATCAGGGTCATCCGTGGACTCCTCATCGGAAAGCACTTCACCCTCCAGCTCGGCCTCTTCACCGACTCCCAACTCGACACTCTCGAAGGACAAATCTGCCGCGCTCTCCGCTCCGCCGTATCCTCGGTACGTAACCTTCCCCGCACCGCCCTTCACCGCCCTGCATCAGACCTAGGTTACGGCCTCCCCTCCCTCAAAGCACACGCCGCACAACTCACAGTTTGCCACCTCCATAAAATCATGAACAACTCAGGCTATAGAGGCCACATGGCCCGCGCACACATACGTACCCTATCCACCACGCACTCCCACTGGCCCTCGGAGTCCATCATGTCAACCTGCTACACCCCACCCACACTCAAGTGCTTAGTCAGAGCTCAACGCGATGCGGGCACCCTATTCCACAACATCCCTCCACTCTCCCTCACCAACCCTATCGCCTCCACAATCCGCGCCCACTTCACCACTCAAGACAACGCCCTCCTCGCCTCACTCCGGGACAAAGCCACACACATCACCGACCCTCACACGTATAAACAAGCCTACTGCGATTTCTCCCCCCGCAAAACACACGCCTCCCTCCTACCCCGCCTCACCCCCCTCTGGAAAAGTAACATCACCTCGTGGCCACAAGTCCTCCTCAGAGCCACCTCATCCTCCTTCATCCTCAAATCATGCAAATCCATCACCACACTCACGGGGTCCACCATCCCACTCTCAATTCCCATCCGCCTCCTCGCCGCAATCCTCACTGAACCCCTCGATACTATCCACAACCGCCTCCCTATCACAAGCCTCGCTGCCAACCAAGCATCCCCTCCCACCACTATACACCCCTCATGGATTCCCCTCCTCTCCCCTCACCTCCCCCGCTCACCCCCCACCCTCTCATCCGGCATCTACACCTCCCGCACCACTCACCCCACCCCCACCGCACCCACCACACACTTAGACACAGAATACCTCACCCCCTCAGACCACCACTACCCCCCCAGCGACGTAACACGCATCATTTCCAAACACAAAGACACAGAATACGGCCAAACGCAGTACATGGTTGAATGGGCCCCGGAACACCTCACGGAATGGGACATTCAACTCCAACTCGACGACGGCTTCCGCCTCATCTCCTCCACTCCCACATCGGTATACCTCCCCTCCCCCTCCCCCACCGCCTGCTCCATCTGTCATGACCCACTGCACAAAGAACCCTCCTCCACCTGTTGCACATGCCCGCACTTTGCCATACACTCCCAATGCCGCCCAGCTCAGGGACCCGCCACATGGCAGTGCGACTGGTGTGCTCGCGGCCAACAACACGACCTCACCCACCTCCACGAAGTGCAGTGGGCCCCATGCCTACAACTCCACGACACCATCAGTGAGACCCCCTCCGGCCCCACCGCCCTCACCGCATTCAACTCCGGTTATGTCCCCTCCACCACACCCATTTTGCCAGAACCCGGACCCCCTCCGTGGTCACACCCCCTAATCACATTCAACCATGACCCTATCAACCCCGACCTCGACATGCTCCCTACCGGTAAATTTGCTATCCACGCACACCCATCACTCCCCGACACCACCATACTCTGCACTCCCGACGGCCGCGCGGTCACTACTCTTAACGGCCCCCGCGTCCGCCACCTCTACCAACTTTTTCGCCCAGACCTCTCGCAGCATACTTTCGAAGAGGAGGTCTACCACCTCCTCACCCGCCTCGGTTCCCGCTCAGAAATACACTCACCCACACCCGCCACCACCACCCGTAATAGATGGGACACCAGAGAAGACCTCCTCACAGCTCTCCGCCACACATTCCGCATCCAGACAGAACTCTACTCCGACCCCCTCAATAAATCCCTTCACTCCCACACCTACCACTCCCTCTACCCCGAAGACATAGTCTTCTCATCTAGCGGCAGCAATGCCCCGCACACTTGGCAGGGCACCAACATAGCCAACCCCGAATACGACCATGAATGCATGAGAAGAGCCATGGAACACGCAATCACCAGCGCACACCTCACAGCTCCCCACACACCCAGCGCAACCATCCTCATCCTCCCCCGATGGGAACACACACCCTACCGCCACTCCAAATACATCAACTCCCCGTACACCCACCACCTTTACACCCTCCCCAATGACGCAAACACCTTCTTACCCCCCGACCAACACACTGGCAACCCCACCCCAACCCCATTTGGCACACGCTGGATGGTCGACATATACCTCGTCGCCAACCCCCTCGCACTCTCCACCCTCCCATCGCCCACAGCCATGACCGCACTTCACAACACTCTCGAATCTATCTACGACACTCACCTCCCCAACCCCATCATCACCCCCCCTCCTCCACACCTCTCTGACACCTATTCACCCCACTCAGCGGGTATATACCACCGACCCCCAAACCCAACTCACCCCCTCACATACCCCCTCCCGGACCGCGTACATCTAACGTACCCCCCCACCAGTGGCAGCCCTGCTTGGAACTGGCAGGACTTTGTATACACAGACGGCTCGAAAAAAGGAAACTCGACCCCCCTCGGAGCTGCAGCTACCCACCCCGCCTCGGACACCAACATCAAAATCCTGGTGACCTCTACCCCACCCTCACATACAATAAATCGCGCTGAATTAGCTGGCATAGATATAGGCCTCCAACTTGGCCGCACCCACCTCCTCACAGACAGTGCGTGCTCCCTCCGCCTCATACAAGGATACTTAAACTGCCCCTCCGCTTACCGCCACAACATTCACCGCGACACCCTCCTATCCATCACGCACACCCTTAAAACCCGCTGCAACGCAGGCATCCGTACACACCTCGGCAAAATCAAAGCCCACAACCATTCCCTAGGCAACGACCTCGCAGACACCCTCGCCAACCAAGTCGCAGATGGTCACCCACCCGACACTACATACACCACAGGTTCAGAGGTCACGATAGGCCACTGGACATGGCCATACACCCTCATCCCACAAACCCTAAGTGACCCCATACCCTACAGATACACCAACCTCAAAACCGACGCACACACCTACAGCACAAAACACACACACACTCCTCTCTTGCAAACAACCAAACACGGAGCCCTCCTCGCCCGCGCCGCGAAGGACGGCGCCGATTTCTCTTACCACAAAAAACACTCAACCCTCACAAATATCCAGTTCACACACAAACTGGAATTCATGTGGGGCGTCCACAACACCCGCCTACTTACTCACAACCCCACCCTGCGCTGCCCCCTCTGTGGCCAATTCACTAGCAACGGCCACATGGCCGGTAACTGCCCCTCTATGTCTGGTCTAAGACAGGACCGACACAACAGCGCGCTGCAACTCCTACTCTCTCTACTGGAACGCCACAACGGAGGACGCTGGGAAACCATCACCGCAGACTTCGGTAACAAACCCATAAAATCGTTCGCTTCCCCCACCCCTGCCCACACTCCACTTGACTGCCACCCACCTCACCCCACCCACATGCCCACCCGACTTGTTGCCGCTGACGAAGGTCTCTCGCAAGATTCCCTAACCTCGTGTCCCGCCGTCCCCCCCCCTGAAATTCTCCCCCCTATGCTTCGTCCCCATGCACACAAACCTGACTTCATCCGCATCCTCGAACCCCGATTCGTTGGTCACTCCAACGGTCGCCGACGTTACGCATCCATAAAAAAGATCAAGATAGGAGAATGGAAGTACTGCACCGACAACAACCTCTCCCACACTGCCGACCTCATACGTACCAAATACACACCCCTTGCTAACGCCATCAGAAACCACTGGCCGGGCACAGTAGTCGACATCCTCCCCATCGTCATGAGCCGCACAGGCACACCGCACTCCTCCACCATCACGAGTCTCACCCCCCTTCTCACAGCCCGCACCGACCCTCCTGATAAACTCGTCTCCAAAGCACGCCTCGACACGTCTCGCATTCTTACACAACTCCATACGCATACTGTCCAATGGCTGCATCACCTCCTACTCATATACCGCATCAAGTCCCGCACGACCTCCCGCCGCGCATCCGCACATTGCCTCCACGCACGACCCTAAATGCACACAACCTTCGCCTCTACTTACACCCTCCCCGGGGGGGAGTAAAACCCCCGAACACCCTTGGAGAGGTTGGATTAGGTGGTTAACGGTCTAGCCCTGACTTGTAAGTTCCCTGTATGGCATAGTTGGGAGGGCCCAGAGACAGCAGCCGACGCATCCGGCTTTTGGTGAAAAACCGGCGCATACGGTACATGTTGTAAACAATTTCAATTTCAATTTCAATAGGTATTGGAAACAGACGGGAAAAGGACAGGGGACAAGAGAAAATCTGGCTCGGGGGCAGGAGAGCCAGCCGGACACCGTCTGCAGCCTAGTTCTTTTATCTTCTCAGCCCCCGAAGGAGGAGAGAAGACTCGGCTAGGTGGAGAGCTGCGTCGAGAGGAGCGGCTAATACCTCGGGCGGGGTTGAGCACGGATCAAGGCGGGACCGACGACGACCTATACGAGGGGGGGGGTTTCACCTGCCTTTCCCCCCAAGCTCCGGCTCGACCGGAGTCGCACAGGAGCCGAGGTCAGGCAGGTTCGCCTCGACCAGCTCAAGTTGAGCAGCCTTGCTGATCAGCGACCCCGCAGCGGCTAGAGCAGGCCGCGTATCGTGGAGAGTAGCGGCATCTTTTATTTCATATTGTATCCAAAAAAATACGTATAGATAAGAAGATAATAAATACCTGGATACGGGTATGTTTTAGACGGTATCGTTACTGCCATTGGAGAGGTTGGGATTAGTGGTTCACGGTCTACCTCACGCTTAGAAGTCCAACAACAAGTTGAACATAGCAAAAGGGGGGCCTAGAGACTCCAGCTGGTTTTACTTGTATTTAACATTGCTTACAAGAAGAACCATATGAGCACGGACATGGAAAGTGGGAGGGGAAACAAGAGGGCAAGAGTGACAAGAGGATCACGGAATCCAAAGCACAACAAAAGGAAAGCACTACATTGTGCACAAACCTAGCAGATTAAACTAAGGAAACTCTTAAGCCACGCCGAGAATGCAACACGTGGAGGCGACAAGCGGCGCCTCACGCGCCGCTCGAGGAAGCACGGGGACGCTTGCGGCCCATGGCGCGGGTGAAGAGCGCCGTGGCTGGAGAAGGCATCCCAGCCGAGGAAGAAGCGGCCTCCGTGCCGTCCGCAGCGGCGGACAAACCGCGCAAGACGTTGTCCGCGTGAGCAACATGGACGGCGAGAGAGACCTTTCGACGCCAGGAGGCCAACAACTTGCCCACGTGCATCCCTTTAGATGCGGCTGCATGCTTGGCTAGCTCCGTCAAGAAAGCCGTGGCGTGGCCGCCAAGAGTACCAAATTCCGTGACTGCACAGGGAATGAAGCGGATGTCGGGGCGACTCCTCAACCCCTCCGAGTACTTCTCGAACTTGGTCTTCTCAGCATGGCGGAGAGCGACTTCGGGTGACAAGGGGCTAGACACGCCGAACAAACCGTAAACCACGGCATCAAGGGCAAGTTTTGAGCCTCGGATGCCATGATAGTGCAAGACACCCACATCCGCGGGGAGACCGTCGTTGCCGTTGGGGAGTTGAACTAACATCGTGGGATCTGTGAAAACCTCGACGCCAACCCCGAGTGCGCCACGAACCTCGGAGATGATTTCCGCAAGGGCCGTCACTAACCAAGAGTGAGCGGTGTGGACCGAAGCATCTCCGCCGCAACGAGCCAAATGGTCTGCAAAAGCAGTGGCCCACGCATCATCCGACATGTCAACACCCGCCGACGAGAACGCACCCCGCATAGCTTGAACCGAGAGATGGCAAGAAGCACAAGCAGTGGGGGAGCGTAGAGAAGAGAGGATGCGAGATGAAGGTAGGCCGAAGATGCGACAGACCGCGACGCGGAGAACTGCGTCGTAGTGCTCATGGAACTTGTCACGGAGCTCGCCCAGGCGACCCGAAGTAGGCGGGTCCGAAGCCAAAAAACGCAAGGGCGCCGTGGCCGAGACGAGATAGAAAACGCCTAGACTCCGGCCGAGCGCGGTTGGAAAACGTGGGAGCGAGCTTCGCGAAGCGAAACAAGTTGACGCGCTCACTGATGTCGGCTTGTAGCTTTGGAAAGATGTCCGTGGCAAACGCAAAGAGAGGGACGAGCGAGGGTAGGCCATCAAGGGACTGGGCGATCTGCTCGTTGTTTGATCGGGCTTCGGCAACGCAGCCGGCGCGAGCCACCGTTGGACGTTTTGGGGGGAGCATCGCTAAGGCTGTGGTTATCAAGGGTTCAGACTCGGCGAGAGCGTGAGAACCGCACGCAGCGTCCAAGCGCGCCCATGACGAAGCGAGCTCTAACGACCACATGGGTTCGTTATCGCCGTCGTCTCCGTCCGGTGTACCATGCCTACGGGACACCGTTGTGGTCATAGCACTCGCTAACCGTCCATACATGGTCGGCTCCATTGGAACTTCGTCTTGGGAATCCCCGCGCACGCGAGCGTCTTGTGTTGTAAGGAAACGAATAGCTGAGCCCACTGCCAAACCGACCGCTCCGACAAGGCAGCCAAATCCCCCACCCCCATGCCTCCGAAACGTATGGGAAGAGACATCTCGGAGCGAGTGTTGCTGGGTAGGCTAGCTGCGGGAAGGCCCAATATCTCAGCCGCCACATCTAGGGTGGCATTGTCAGCGCGCTCGAGGAACGTTACGACGGTGTCACCGTAGCCCTCACCCCTGCCAAGACCTCGGGGGACTGTACGGGCAAAGTGTCCGAAGCGGCGGTTGCAATGTTGATGGATACGAAGCGCAGTGTGAGTGTGCCGGTGAGCCGCTAGACCCCTTAGACGTTCGCCGTAGGCCTCATACTTACTTAAGGCCGTTTCGAACACGTCTCGAGCAAAATCGGATGTACCCATTAGCCCCCCCAATACTTTCGTCCCTTCCGTGGAGACATTTACTCCCCGCATGATGTGGCCGTCGGGTAAGTTATCGAAAGCATCACCGACACCCAAAGGGCAATACAAACAATTTCTGCGGATGGTTACTGTGAGGCCAACGGTAGCATACGCCTACGGCATAGCGTCGCCAATAGCCACGAGAGACGCAGGGGGTCCCAAGAAGTGACCATCATCAGAATAACAGCATACAACGGATTCGTTCGGGGCAATCGCAGCCAACTGCTTGTATACCCGGGAGGCAACTATTGCGAAGAACATGGCCCCGAGAACGCAACCTTGATGGACTCCACGGGTACTCGGGATGCGCATGGCCGGGCCGTGAGCATTTGATGAGTCGTAAACGTACAAGGTAGATGGACGGCCATACAACATAGTAGCGACGCGGAGCAACGGTCGAAGCGCGGGATTTGCTGACAACTCCTCAAACAAGGGACGCCGCAAGAACTCGTTGAACGCGTTGGATGCGTCGCCTTGCATGTCCGCCCAGTCCGGCGAAGCGTCAAGCGCGGCTCGAACCATGAATTGTACGATCTCAGCCCCGCCGCGGACGCCGACCCCAAATTGGTGCCGAGCAGCCAACCATTGAGACACTCCGTCACCAATTACGGCAAGAAGCGCGCGATTCGCAAAACGAACCAGAACGGAGCCAATTCCAATCGGGCGCAGCGTCCCCTTTTGGTCGCGAAGTTCTTGCTCTTGTGCGCGTCGTTGTTCGGGATCAAGCTTGTCTAGCGGGATAAGTGTGGCAGAGGCGAGGAATGAGGCAACGCCATTTGGAACTTCTGCATTCACGATGGCTTCGGCTAAACCGGTGAGAGTGCAAGGGGGACCCAACGCGCGAAGAGTTTCAAACCTCCAACCGTCGACGTGAGGACTAGACTTTCGAGGGCATCTAGCAACGACCTCCATGATATCAACTTCCGAAGCACGGAGTTTGATACGAGGGAGGGAGAAGGGATCCGGCAACACGTCCGCGAGGTCGTCATCGTCTTGTGGGTGCAACCGTGATATTCCTCGTGCACCCGCGACCACTTGCAACGGGGTTGGAGCTTAGGGCCTCCATGGCACGACGGTACTCCCCAAACGCAGCTAGATTAGCCGCCCGGTGGGCGACCTTGGCCGAGACGCCGTTATGAAAGGGTTGTGAAGGGGAGATGGGGTCGGTACCGGCCCTCGGAAGTGAGGTAGGTGGCGATGCCCGCCCATTGGTAAGGGATGCGTGAGCGCGAGCGGCGGAAAACAATGTATCGAGATCTCCTGACGCCCAATGGGCTAAGCGGCTGTCACGGTAATCAGCGACTGGGTCATGGGGCAGATGCCCCGCGGAAGTGAAATCAACCATGGGGCGCAAAACTAAGCGCGGAAATAAAAGCAACGCCGCCCAAGCCGCTTCCGCGGAAGCCCCTTGGCAGGCCCTCCGGGGAAAGACAAAACGCAACCGACGAGCTCCTCGAAGACCGGCTTGACGAGGCGTACCACGGAAGGGGGGACGCCGTTCGAGGACGTACTAGATCGGAAAGAAAGGAGGTAGGACTCGAAAAAGGCTTTGGAGTTCTCCCCACCAGTGGCCCCATGGTCAAGGCACCATTGGACGGCGGGGGGCAAGGATTGGGGATGCGGCGGGGACGGCCGACCGCGCGGAAGCGAAGCACCGCATGCCGGCGGTTGGGAGGGCGTAGAAGTACGGTGAGAGCAAGAATGTTGGTGTCTACTAAGGCCACCGCTCCGAAAGTATCGTCCGCAAAAAGTGCACGGCGCGAGAAGGTGGCGATCGGCATCCACAACTGGGCAATTGTCGGGCGCAAAAGTGCACTCGCGGGGGAATTTAGGTGGGCGCATAGCGCTTGAAGGGTCGGGAACGACGCGGAGCAACTAACGCACCTCAAAGGAGCGGGGGAGCGCATTGTGGGAGTGGGGGGTAAAAACCGAGACGGAGTACTTCAAGGTCGTAAGGCATGCGAAGGCGCTTGAGCATTAGGTGATGATGTCGGAAGGTCACCCGGAGCGGGGGCCATAGGGCGCGACCCGGCCCCGCCGCCGGGCGACCGGCCTAGAGGTGGCGGTGGAGGACGCCGATGACTATGTCCCGGCCGGGTCGCCGCGGCGGCCATCCGGGGTGGCACGTGTGTCGCGTCCTAAAATAAGTAGAGCACGCGGGGTCGAAGAAGGGGGGGGGTATGTGGCTTGGACTATACCGGAAGTCGCCCGAGGTGGCGCTGTGGCGTGCCTTGGAGGGAAGATTCTCCGCCGACGTGGTGGGCTCCTCCATGCCGGTCCGTCGCGCCTCTACCCTCGCGTTGCTTGTAGTGGAGAGCCTTGGAGCCCGCGATGGAGATGCTCAAGAAAAGAGCAAAGAAGCTATTTGGTACCCGTGTACCAACCGCCGCAAGAGTCGGATGGAAACTCCGTCATACAACGCCGTATCGTAGGTAGTGAGGCGCCCAGCGATAAAGGATGACCTTGCAAATAGCGGGCTCCGATGAGTACGGGTAGCGATTAGAATGAACTTAGCGGGCTGAGAGCAGTACTGACGCTGCAGTACCCGTACACGGGTAGCGATGACGCGTGCCGATGCCTTGAGCCTTGCTGAAGGGGATGACCACGCGCGGGCGAAAGTTGTAGCGGTACCGGTAGCGGCCAAGGGTCTCGAGGATGCCGATAATAGGGGCGGTACGGGTCGTTGTACCCGGTCACGGGTCGAGCGACGAATAAAAGATCCCGGGAGGGTCACGCTGGCGATGGTACAAATAAAACGCACCGGAGCCGCCGACGGCGAGTGACCGCGGACGATAAAAAGGAGAACTTTATGTATAGGTACCGCGCGATGCCACAGCGTAGGAGAGCGCCGAGACAAAAGCAAACACGAATAGGCGGGCAGGCGTCACGCTCACCGCTACCAAGTTCCGTGCTCGCGGGCTCCCGACCCAAGCTCAGCCGCACATGCGCATGCGGTGGCGGCGGATGAGGTAAGATGTTACTGGTATTGGAGTAAAATATTTCATTTCAATTTCAATTTCGATACTAATTCTCCACTCTAATAATTCCCCCCATCCTCGTCGGTCGGAGGACCTCGTCGGCGGAGGACCTCGTCGGAGCTCAGGCAGGTTGCCCCCGCCTGCTCCTCACCCTCCCTCCCTCCTCCCTGTTCGTAGCGGGGAGGCTGGGGAGGGGGTGGCTCTACGTGTTTTGTAGCGATCAACGCTGCTCCCGGGGCCTCGTTATGGCCGACGACCGGGCCATTGACCGGCCTTCGCGTCTTGCTCCCGGGCCGTCCCGACTGGCTTCCCCTTCTCCTCTTCCCCCTTTCGCCCGGTCCTCCGCGTCTGGACCTCCCCGTCGCGATTCTGCTGCTCGTCGGGCCCGTGCTACGGTCCGTGCGTCGTCTGCTGTCCCCCCCCCCGCATCCCTTGTCGGTACCTCCGCATCGGGGCGCCGCGCTACTCCTCGTCACAATGCGCGACGCCCTCTTCGCTCTGCTTTGTCTCTACCCCCCCTCGGTGGCTCTTGGGCATCTGTCGTGCGCGCCACTTGCGCCGTCCGTCGCCCGCTTACGAGTCGGTCGGAAAAACCTGCTCCTCTGCGGCGAGCTGCTAGGGCTACCGCTGGTGGGCGGCGGGCTGCCCCTGCCGCCGGTGGTTCGAGGGAGGCTGCCGATGCCTTTCAGCGTAGAGCTGCTGCCGCTGTTGCTGCAGCAGCCGCCTGCCATAGAGACGCTGGTAGTGTTGGTACCGACGTTGCTGCTGCTGCTGGTGCTGCTGTTGGGGCTGGTCGGCGCACAGCTGCTGTTGCTGCTGCTGCTGCAGCCGGCGGAAGTAGAGACATTGGTAGTGTTGGTTCCGCCGTTGCTGCTACTGCTGCTGTTGTTGGTGCTGGTCGGCGCACGGCTGCTGCTGCTGTTGCTGCAGCAGCTGCCGGACATAGAGACACTTGTAGTGCTGGTGCCGCTGTTGTTGCTGCTGCTGCTGCTGCGGAGAGTGGTGCTGGTCGGCGCACGGTTGCTGCTGCTCTTGCTGCAGCAGCCGGCGAACGTAGAGACACTGGTAGTGTTGGTTCCGCCGTTGCTGTTGCTGCTGCTGATGGAGGTGGTGCTGGTCGGCGCACGGCTACTGCTGCTGTTGCTTCAGCAGCTGCCGGACATAGAGACACTGGTAGTGCTGGTGCCGCCGTTGCTGCTGCTGCTGCTGCTGCTGAGGGTGGTGCTGGTCGGCGCACAGCTGCTGCTGATGTTGCTGCTGCTGGTGGTGGTGCTAGTCGGCGCACGGCTGCTGCTGCTGTTGTTGCAGCAGCTGCCGGACATAGAGACACTTGTAGTGTTGGTTCCGCCGTTGCTGCTGCTGCTGCTGCTGCTGCTGCTGAGGGTGGTGCTGGTCGGCGCACGGCTGCTGCTGCTGTTGCTGCAGCAGCCGGCGGACGTAGACACACTGGTAGTGCTGGTGCCGCTATTGCTGTTGCTGCTCCTGCTGTTGGTGGTGGTGCTGGTCGACGTACGGCTGCTGCTGCTGTTGCTGCTGCAGCTGCCGGACATAGCGACACTTGTAGTGCTGGTGCCGCCGTTGCTGTTGCTGCTGCTGCTGGTGCTGCTGTTGGGGCTGGACGGCGCACAGCTGCTGCTGCTGCTGCTGCAGCAGCCGGCGGACGTCGAGATACTGGTCGGGTTGGTGCTGCTGTTGTTGTTGCTGGTGCTGGTGCTGGTGCCGTTCGGCGCACAGATGCTGCTGTTGTTGCTGCAGCAACCGGCGGACGTGGAGACATTGGTAGTGCTGGTGCCGCCGTTGCTGGTGGTGGTGCTGCTGGTCGGCGCATGGCTGCTGCTGCTGTTGTTGCATCAGCCGGCGGACGTCGAGATACTGGTCGTGTTGGTGCCGCCGTCGCTATTGCTGGTGGTGGTGTTGCTGGTGCCGGTCGGCGCACAACTGCTGCTGCTGCAGCAGCCGGCGGACGTCGAGATAATGGTCGTGCTGGTGCCGCCGTTGCTCCTGCTGCTTCTGCTGCGGCTGTTGGTCGGCGGTCGACTGTTGCTGGTGAGAATGGCGTGTGCAAAGCCGCATCTAGGGGTGTTGGTGTTACTGGTGTTGCTACGGAGGGTGCAGCTGCTCATGCTGCTACACGTGGTGGTGCTGGTTGGAGTGCGGAGAGTGCCGTTCCTACTGGAGATCAGCGCGCTCCTGCTGATGTGCGGAGGGCTACAACTTGGGGTGTTGTTACTGCTGCTACTGCTGCCGGTAGTGAAGGTACTTCATGTGGTGGTCCTAATGGGCAAAGAGCTGGCTATGTTGCTGCCGGAGACCCCTTGGCACCTGTTGGTGGTGGTTGGCGCTCAGCCGTTGCTACCAGTGTCCATGAGCAGAGGACTGCGGCGAGTGGTGCTGCATCTGTTGCAACTGCTACATCTATGGGACTTGCGGCTGCCGGAGCTCGCTCGCGCCGGGCTGCTAGTGTTGGTGATGGTGCTTGTGGGCGCAGACATGTGGCTGGTGGCAGGGCCGCTGGTGGTGCTTCTGCACCTGCCTGTGCTGACCCGCGCCCGGTTGCTGCGGCATGGGCTGTTGGACAGAGAGATCCAGCAGGTGATGGCGTTGCTAGTGGTGCTCCCGCAAGTGCCGGTCAGCGACTCGCCGATGCTGCCACAGCCCGTGGGCAAAGGATTGACAGCGGTGCCGGTTCTGCAGCTACTGGTGCCAATGGGCAGAGTGCTTCTGCTGCCGGGCGGAGGGCTGGAGCTGGTTGGCGGCGAGATGATGCTGTTGGAAGCTGGCGAGATGCGGTTGCTGCAGTTGGTGCCCATGCTGGAGCTTCAGGGTCGGAACCGGGCCTAAGTGCATCGGGTGTTCTATCCCCGTCGCGGGGGGAATGTTACACTTGCGCTCCGTGTGGCATACGGTTTGCTGGGCGTAAATGGCGCTCTAATTTCGCCAGACACACGAACATGTTCATAATTGGCAATGGCCCCTCTACTTCCGCACACCGTCGCCAAGCTCGCCACCTTGCGACCTCCTCTCCGGCCTTGTTTTCCCTTTGTGCCTCGGGCGACCACCTTCTATCTGCCACCCAAGCTCGCCCTCTTACCGCTCCATGCCTACACTGTGTGGCTGCTCCCGTTTCTCCAATGCTGCCCCACGACTATGTTGGCAGCTCCCGGCCGCCGCTCATTGGATCACGCCCCCTCCGAATGGCTGTCACCCCTCCCCCCCCTGCTTGGGGTGGCCTCCCCCCCTTGGCTCCACTCCCTTCCCCACCCCGGGCCGAACCGGAGCTTACCCCCCTCACTCCCCCCCCTACACATGATGGACCCCCGATACCTCATGGACAACCTTTTATGCCCTCATCTGCAGCTGCACTCCGCCGAGAGGCTGCTCTCCGATCCCCCCCTCGGGCCGCTACTCCTGCCTCATGGTGCTCCGACAACGACCCGGTCGCTTGTCTACTTGAGTTCAGACCTGTCACTGCGGCCCGAGGGGTTTGTGCGACAGCGAGAGACGACCTACGTTCTGCCCTACAAGACACCCTCGAATATGCGACCTCCCTTCCCTCAACGGACTCTCGGGCTGCTGGAGCTTTTTTGGCAATTCACCTCTTTGGCGGCCTCCTCCTCCGACCGTTCCCGGCGGCGACCGGTGCTCGCATCCGCTCCCTGGTTCAACGTCGAGTCCGTCTCTGGTTCTCTACGTCCGGAGAGGACGGACTCACGGGCATTGACACCCTTCTACGTGATATTCGAGATGGAGGTGAGCTTGCACGTGCGTGCCCGGGAGCTTCTGCGCCTAGACGCCCCGGCGGTCGGGGCCGGGGTGGGGGGGGCTCTCGCCGTCGCCGGGCCCAGAACACTCAACGAGAGCAGCACCACCCACCGACTCGCCTTTCTGAAAGTGACCTCCGACGCCGTGCTGCCTTCCGTCGGGCCCGTGAGCTAGTGGAAGTTGGCCAGTTGCGACGGGCCCGGATGGCCCTAGACGGAGCCGACTTCGGAATGGTGGAGGACGCGGACGCGGCTTTGGCCGCTCTTCAGCGGTTGCATCCTCCTCCCGGTACTCCCCATCCAGACTGTGATCTCCCCGACCCTCTGCCCCCCCCGGCGCGCCCACCCCTCACGTATTTAGATGACAGTGATAGCCTCAAAATATGGGAGGAGTCTATGCTCCTTGTCTTGAGAAAAGCACCTCGCTTGTCAGCCCCCCACGTTGATGGCTGGCGATGGGAACATGTCCGTGACTTGAATGTTCCGGCATGGCGTAAGTGGGTTAACCGCTACTCGGCGGGAAACATTCCCGAGGCTGCGGCGGACTTTCTGGCGAGTGCGACCGGGTGGGCTCTTCACAAGCAAACTGGGGTTGACCGCGACGCCACTCGCCTTCGAGGTGAGGCTCCTAAAGTCCGGCCGTTGGCTGCTGGCAGCGTTTTGTCGCGGTTAGCTCATTGTCACGCCATAGCGCGGATAGCGACTGTCGCGGCCGACCACCTTGGCCCTGTACAACGATCGGTTTTCACCAAAGCGGGTATCGAGCGAGCCATTCATACCACTCGCATTGGCCTACAAGCTATTCCTGATTGCAGCCTTCTAAGCTTGGACCTGGAAAACGCCTTCAACACCATCTCCCGCCGGAGTTTCCTTGCGGAGCTGTACAAGAACCCTGACTTGCATCCCATTATCCCGTTGGTTGAGATGATATATTCACGGGACTCCACGGTGTATTACTTCGACCCCAACGATGCTTCGCTCCTACACGGCACGGTTCAATCTCGTACGGGTGTCCGTCAAGGAGATCCTCTTGGCCCGCTTTTGTTCAACCTGGCGATAAGCACCCCCCTCCGGAATATTGGAGAACGGTGCAAGGATTCAGCGGCGATCCAAGCCTTTTCTGATGATGGCAAGTATCTGATCAAAACGCCTTTCGTCCCGACTGTGATTACGGTGGCTACGGAGGAAATGGGGAAAGTCTGCTCGAATGTTCAACCAATCAAATCTTCGTGCATGGTACCTCCGGATACGGCCCTTGAACTTGTCGAGGTGATACGGGCGATGGTCCCCGTTGTTACGGGTACTAGTAACCTTGGAGCCCCTTTGGCGATGGATTTCTCGATGGCAGACGGCCCTCCAGCGTCTCATAACGAGAACTATGTTCACTCTTGGCTGCAAGACACCGTTGAGGCTCATCAACTCCTCTTGGACAAGATTGTATGCTTTGCTATGTCGGACTTCGGAGGGACTCACGCCGCTTTCCGCTTGATGATCACGTGTGCGGTACGCCGCTATGGTTTCTTGCTCCGCACCCTCCCCCCAGATATCTGCCGACCGTACCTTGCTACTGCAGATAGGGCCGTTCGTGCGGCAGTTTATCGAATCTTGGGCGTTTCTTTGGACGCACAAACACTCGATCAACTGAATTGTGCTAAACGACAGCTCTCCCTCCCGGCGGAGTTTGGGGGGCTTAATGTACCGTCCCTCGAGCTCGACGCCGAACCTGCTCACTATGCTTCATTCACTGCGACCCTCGCCAACCTGATTACTGATTACGAGTCCGAGTCGCTAGGTCCTTTGTACGGTCTCATCCGACAGGAACTACTGAATGTTGCCACTTCTACTTTACCGTGGGCGGTCCAATTGCGCAATTCGTACGACTCTATCTCCACTATGGGCGGGTTTTCGGAATCGGAGCTTGTGGTTTTGACTAACACACTGAACCAAAACCTTTCTGATTATGCCGGGCCCGATGTCGAGTTGGTGGTATCTACGGTCAACAATGCGGTGGCACCCGCTACCCAAGTGACTAGCCTACAACTTCCGACTCCCGATGCTCTTACTCGCTTGGGAGATTCTGGGGGCCACATCCAACGGGGCATTTCGCGCATTCTTCGTGCCCGGGCCTACCTTGACCTCTTGGCGTTTTGCAGACCTTCCCCACCGGACTATATGAGGGTGACTTCGGGTACGGGTCGCGGGGCTTTGGCTCTCTTTTTCGCTTCACATGAGTCCAGTTTCAAGGTGCCATCCGATTGCTATATGATGGCAGCCCACCGGGTGCTTGGCTTGACTGCGGAGCGCGCCGCTCATGTTCGAAAATGCCCTCGGTGCAATGAGGCCCCTTCAGAATCTCGCGGGTATGGATCTTCGTCGACGGTATCGGGCATCTTTATGTCGGGTGAGCGCTCAACAGCCGCTATGCTCATGGACCATATCCCCCGGTGCCCGTGCTCTTGGTATATCATTCAACTCCATGACCGCATTGTCCACGTGCTTGAAGAGTTCATGCTTGAAGCGGGGGCTACTAAGGGCCGGGACTTGCGGTTGGAGGTCCGCCGTATTCGGTCGGGAGCTTCACGTGATCGTCCTGGGGATGTGGTTTGGTTGGACTTCATGGCTCCGCACCGCCATCTTGTTGTTGATGTGACGGTTACAAGTGCTCGCACGAACACCAACGTTCCTCGTATAGGTGCTCGCCTTCCACTCCCTGGCAGCCTTGCATTGGGAGCTCAGCAAGGCAAACTTGATGCGGACCTCCGCACTTCCGCTTTGCTTGGCACGCCTTCGGTTCAGTCGGTCCATGACTACTACCCCTTCGCCATGGAGGATGGGGGCCGGTTGGCGCCGATGGCGGCTGAGTTGGTCGATCGCTTGGCTATTTTGGTGGCTGTACGTCGCTTCCCTGGCATGGGGGCCGCTGACTCTCGTTCCTTGCGCTCTGACAGTTATGTCCGTATGCAGCATTTTGTTCGTCGATCTACTTCTCTTCCGTTTCGGCGTTTTTTGGGGGATGTGCGACGAGAATTCATGCAACGTCTTTCTGCTGCTCTTCATGGCACTCTGGGTTCTTATCTCCGCGACGCTTTTCAGGAAGGCAGTGCTGATGCTGTGGCATGCCTTCCTGTTCCTCGGGCTTAGGTTTTTTCTTCCTTTCTTTCTTTTTCTGCCTAGATTCTGACTCCTTCCGTGTTATTCCCTCGCGGTCACGTTTTCCGCTCTTGGGCGTCCCTCATAGCGCCCTCATCTCTGCCGGGCTCCGCCTACTGGCCAGTGCTCCCTCTCCTTGTCCCTCGCTCACCTCGGCCTGGACACTCGGTGCTGAGCTCTCACACCTCGGAAGCAATAGCTCTCAAACCCGCGCAGCACCCTAAATTTTTTCCTGGTCTCTCTCAACTAATGTGCATCTGTTTAATTTTCTCTGTTCTGCCTGCGCCTGTGGTCTGTCGCTCGTGCTGAAACCCTCTGCAGTCACGACGGCTCGCACTGGTTCGCGCCCGACTACCTGCCGACGCCGGGGCAGATCGCCCCCTCGAGGCAGCAAGGCTAAGAGGACAGCAAGGAAACGAGGGGGGTCAATCCCGCAGGCGTAAGCTGGCGTGGGGGCCACAATGAGCGAGACACGACGGCGTAGCAAGCGGATCGCGAAGCTCGTGAAAGACAGAGCGGCCCCGGGGGCGGCACAGCCTGTGCCCAGGGCGAAGCAAGCGAAGCAGTCGGGAAAGGTGCGGCGCCCTGCAGGTAGCCAGAGTAAAGCTCCAGATACCGGCCATTGAACAACTGACATGCTGTATGATATGGCGGTGTTTATTGCCAAGCAGGTCGTGTCAAGCCCTCGACCAGGGAGTGGGCTGCGCTATGTGGCGACAAGGCCCCCACCGGCCGCCGCTGACTTTGGAGAGCTCGTCAGCCACTGGCACACTCTGCCTGAGCCACTGCTGTCCGCCTGTTTTTCCAAG
Organism: Tetraselmis chui; assembly: GCA_026401115.1. Taxonomy (NCBI): domain Eukaryota; kingdom Viridiplantae; phylum Chlorophyta; class Chlorodendrophyceae; order Chlorodendrales; family Chlorodendraceae; genus Tetraselmis; species Tetraselmis chui. Next base: position 166,726 of record JAPMLY010000048.1, on the reverse strand, counting down.
CTAGCGGAGCCAAGGGACCTGGCCTCGGCAGCCCTGGCCTGTAAGCCGTGGTGTGTGGAAATAGGTGAGAGGGGAAGGTGAAGGGGCACAGTGGGGGAGGTGGGACTGTGACTGCGGCACACAGGCTTTGCCGCTGTGTATGTGCACGCTGTGTGACTGATGGATCGTGTGTGGGTGACGCTTGCCTAGAATGCTCCTCCGCTTGGAAGAAGATTTGGGAGGAGCAGGTGGGGACCTCCCCGATATGGCGCTGGGCCTGCAGCCGTGGGGGGTTCCGAGAACAGCTGCAGGCGGCGGCGGCCATGAGGAAGGGGGAGTACCGTATACGGACGCTGCCCTTCTCGCGGCGGGATGGGGCGGTGCTGGAGGTGCTGCTGCTGGACGGGGAGCCGCAGAGAATCATCACACTACAGCAGCGCCCATTTCACCCGCAGGTACCTGCTTTCACTCAACGCGTTCTCGATGCCTCAGCACACACACACACACACACACACACTCACACGCACACAAATGAGCGCGCAGTATCCTCCCAATATACTATCTCACTCGAAGCATGCTTTCCCGCTGCAGGCTTACCGGTTGTCAGGACTAACGCTTAAGGTGTGGGATGAGGCCGCGCTGAAGAGAGAAGTGCCTTTGCTTGTGGTGCATGACGTGCTGAAGCATTCACAGGTAGGTGGCAATTACCCTCCCCGCAGCAAATTTTTACGAAAGACGAAGCATGAGCGGAGTCTAATTAACCTTGTCCCTTGACCGCCGTGCAGACGGAGGATGGGCTGCTGCTGTGCTGGAAGGTGGATGAAAATGAAATAATACGGGTGGTGGGGCAAGGTGTGGTGGGGTTTGGTGAACGTTCATAATTCTGTTCATTTCTTGGTGGTTATCCCAAGAGGAAGGGGGGATTGCACTGCGTTCCTAGGAATGCTGAAGGCTGTGGTGGTGTGTGACTGCGGCAGAGGAGGCAGGAACCAGCCGCGACAGGGACGGTATCACATCGGTGAAGAATTGGGCCTCCGACGACCGGATTAGGTACGAGCTACGAAAGCTTATGTGAATTTTGCCCCTTGCGTTTGTCAGTTTCTCGGGGAAGTACGAGGAGTGGCTTAATTTGCGGTCGGGGCGCAGGTGTTGCCTTGTGGACCCGCAGGGCGCGAGCGTGGAGGATGTGCCCATCGAGTCCGCGTTTGGGCACGGTCCGATTCCACACGAGTGGATGGATATTCCAGGCGGTGGGCTGGCATCCGTGTCGTACCAGGCAGATACCACAGCATCTGGAGTCCCAACGTAACTACTCCCCCTCCCCCCCCCCCCCCCCCCCCCCTCGGCCCCCTTTCCCTCCGTTTCTACACACACACACACACACACACACGCACGTGCGCGATATATTGTATGCATACTGCGCGCATGCATGTGCATAAGTGTGCAATAATTACACACACGCGTGAGCTACACAGGAGGTTCAATATCAAATATCCCGCTGAGGTGGCTTGCGAAACGAAATAATTTAGCAAAACGTTTTCCATTGAAAGAGTGTCCATTCGCAATACACTATTTCTCTCACACTTGTATGGGGCCTTTCGTGTGTGTTTGTGTTTGTATTTGTGTGTATGTGTGTGTGTGTGAGTGTGAGTGAGAGTGAGAGTGTGAACGCGCTGAGGTGTGATTTCGGTTTGGTGTGCCGCAGGAATCAGAGGATAACTGCTATTTTGTTTGACACTTTGACGGGGAAGAAAATCCTGACAGCCTCTGTGTCACTGGAGGGCGAGGCTCCGCCTCCGCCGACCATCATGGGGGAGGCGGAGCCCTGCATGCTGCTTGCGCGCAGCTCCTGCGTCATCGGGAAAAACGATAAGGTAGGGCCGCTTCACATACACTGTCAAGTTATAAAACCGATTTATTTGAAGATCTTGTAAACCTCAAACTATTTGGTCCTGTAACCCACCCTGCCCCTCCCTCTATGGCCCCTTCTTGCCCTAGCATTGCCCAATTGAGGGAATTCTACCTGGTAAGCACTCAAGTCCCCTTGTGTGTGTGTGTCGTTCGCAGAAGCTGGTGCTGGCCACGGCTTGTCTGTTCGACCACCGTGTGTACCGTTGGGAGATCCCGCACGATTGGCAGTCTAGGTACCAGCGGCGAGCTCGACAGACGGGGGAGTGCGAGGTGGCGCAGGACGGGCAGCTGCAGCTGCTGTTCTCCTGCCCCCACCAGGAGCAGGTGTACGACGTGGCGATGAGCAGCCCCGGGAGCCGAATCTACGTGGTGGGGCAGGAGAACCTGTACATCTTCAACCCCGACGGCCGCCCGCTGTGTGCGATCAGCATGGCGGAGTGGCCGGGCCTCTTCCCCAACGCTCTGTTCATGCAAGACGTGGGCGCCTTCTCCTGGCCGCTGCCCAACACCTCCAAGATTGCGTTTCACCTAGAGACCACCAACGCGGTGTACATCGTGGACCTCGGCACCAGGCCGCGTCTGAGCTGGCCGCCGAGCCCGCAGGGGCCAGACTGGGGATGGGGCTACGCCGCTGCTGTTTATGCATCCGATAGCCCCTCGGAGGTCGGCGCGGAGGTGGACGATCCTGTCGGAGTCATGTCGTGGGTGCCCTCTGGCCCCCCAAACTGGCAGAACCTCAAGCACAGGATGTACAGAGTGAGTACAGAGCCTTCACCCCCCCCCCCCCCCCCCCCCCCCCCCCCCCCCCCCCCCTCCCCCGCCTCCTTTCTCCATTCAAAACACACACACACACACACACACACACACACACACACACACACACACTCACACACACACTCACTCACTCACTCACTCACTCACACACACACACACACATACACACACATGTACACACGCGCGCGCGCGCACTCTCTCTCTCTCTCTCTCTCTCTCTCTCTCTCTCTCTCTCTCTCTCTCTCTCTCTCTCTCTCTCTCTCTCTCTCTCTCTCTCTCTCTCTCTCTCTCTCTCTCTCTCTCTCTCTCTCTCTGCTTCCATTTACTTCATCACACCCCAACTCGCACCATAACAGAAATCGTTGTGACGCATACGTATTAAGCTTATCCCAACGTACCTTTGCACGTGGTTGCAGCTTGTACCCCCCCCCCATCCTAGCCGTGCAACCCCAAGCCCGTAATACACACAAATTATTACATCGACACACTTGTCATGCATTTATAACCCCATAACCCCCATACGCACCTGTTTACTCACGCGCGCGCTCTCTCTCTCACACACACACACTCACACTCCGTAGAGACACATCATGGAAACATGCCCCCCCCCCCCCCCCTTCTCCCCCCACCAACCTAGACTCACCACGCTTGGTTACACCAAAGGTACTGTCCGACACGGGCCTTTCTTCCTGCGCCCCTCCCTCAACCAGCTTACACACACACAACACACACTCGCACACACACACACACACTCACACACACACACACACACACACACACAAATTACACGCGCGCAAGTCGCTACTGCACGTGCATCCGACATGCTAGTATTCGCATACCAAGTAGTCACACACCACATCATGAACCCCTATTTCCTGGCTCATACACACATCCCACCCACAGAGCAAGACGATTCCTCTTTATGCGGTATGGCGGATGGCTCATCCTGTGGCGGGCCTATGTTCCGCAGGTGGCAGGCCACCTGCAGATGAAGCCAAAACCGGACGGTGGTGCGTCCGCGTTTGCTTGGAACGCACGCGGGGGTGTGCGGCACTCTGTGTCTGACCCCACTATCGTGGAGTACACGCACTGCGGGCGGGTAATGATCACGGTCGCGGACACTGCGCTGCCAGGGACGTCGCGCTCGCTGGCCACAATGCCTCAGGTCCCGTGCGAGGGTTGGGACTGGGGGAGGCCCCGTACCGCGAGCACGCTCCCCCAGAAGTGCCCGTCGCAGTACCAACGCTGCCTGATGCTCATCGACACTGAGACAGGGCGCGCGTTCAAGTGCATCCCGCTAAAGAACTCAGTTGTGGAGGCGGTGCACAGCGCGGGTTCCACTCTCGCGGTTGCTGTAGCGCGCAAAGACGCGGCGTACCACACCACCGAGGGCGCGCTGCTGCTGATTGACTTTGCACGGGGCGGCTCGCCGCAGGGTAGCAGCGACAAGGGGGCGAGGCGCAAGCGGCGTTAGGGAGCCGCTTGGGTGCAGACCTCGACTCATTTCCAGGCGACCTTTCTCCTTACCCTCGTATTCTTCCAACTTCACTATCAACATATAAGTGTCTGTGTGTGTGTGTTGGGAGGGGGGGGGGGGGGGGGGGGTCTGTCTTGCTGTGTGTGGGTGTCTGTTAGAGTATTTGTACGCAAGGTCGTTACATTGCGTGAGAGTAATGGACTCTAATAGAGCTTGTAACGTGAATAATGGCTACAGATACTGTAATTGATGTACCAAATGTGGCTCTATTTGGAGCTCCTGACTTGTCACGTCTAGGAAAACAAAGAAAGAATTGCGGGCGAAAGTCACTCGGGTTCTCTCTACTCCATCGGCATGGGGTGTGGGGACGGGCGAGTAGGGGGAAGGGGGTGGCCGCCGGGTGGTCTGGGGACGAGACTGGGCGACGAGCGCCTCGCCGGCGAGTTGTTTATTATTGGGTTGTAGACTGTCCGTCCGCCAATTAGCGGACTCTGCCTACCGATGTTGCGAATAATCTCGACGGGACCAATGAGGAGGCGCTCCATCCATTTTGTGGTATCGAATTCGGGCACTGCGTTGCCTGAGATCATTTCATGCTTCCGAGACCTGTGGCTGCTTTCGGGTTTCTTCGTCGTTGTCAGCCGCGTGGTTACTACTGGTCGTTCATCCCGGGAGGGACTTTCGGGGCAGCGTGGCGTCAGCAGTAACGTAGTAGCTTCCGGCAGCGCATCTGCGGGAGGGCTCCCGTAGTCGAGTGGCGATTCGAGTCGTGTACTAGATACCAGAGCGTATCATGGGTAGCTATCATGGGTAGTTCTGTCGGGGAAGGAGGCTCCCGCTCCGTCCCCACCCGCGTTGTCGCCGACGAGGCTCCCATCACTTCTCTCCCCGCATCCGTCGCTAAGTCGTTGGACTGAGAATAGTATCGATTTGCGTACAGACTATCATTGTCGTCCCGCAAAAGCCGTGCAATAGCGTCGCTTCCCAGTAGGTCCGGCGCCGCCTTTATTGCGATATCTTCCGTCACGACCATGAGCCCCCGCCGTTTGTCAACACCACGGATGCTGCTCACCTGCTGCTGCGAATCGGCGGGTGGAACCTCCTTCACATCTCCCTGGACCTCACAGCCGCTGTCCTGCACCCCGCACTCTGCTCCCGCGGGCCGACTGGCGACTCGTCCAGCTACGGCCTTCGTCTGTATCATCTCTCGCAGCAAATACTCCACCTCGTCGAAGGCTTCCTCTGTTTCATTGGAGAGGCGACGCTTCGCCGTCACCATATCACCCCCATCGCCGTCTTTATACTCGGGAGATTTGTCCAGGGTAGTTCTGTCCAAAACGAGGGCACTCTCACCGCCGTTCTCCTCGGACACCTGACCCTTGTCCGGCACATCTACAGGAGAAGAAACGAAGGCCGAGCAACTTAATCCGGGCCCATCCACAACGACCTGCCTGCCGTTCCCGGCCGGCTGCACATCAGCAACGACAGAAGAGAGACTCGTGATGAGGTCGCCCTCGTCACCGCTATGCAGTCGGGAAGATCCCGTCAGCTGTTCTAAGAACGCCTGCCTGCATGGTTCTTCGACCTGGAAGCGACCGCCCTCCCCGGTAAGCTCCCCCACTGGGTCATCGAGTGTGAGGATGTCATCTTCGGGCGCTGGCACAACAAACGGACGCGGCGAGGCAATAGCAATAGCAGCACTCGGGGCAGCGAGTGGCTCTGAATGAGGTGCGACCGGCTCGTCGCGCATGGGTAATGTCGACAGACACGCGCGCGCATAGGTGCCATCATGTGCGGCCTGGCCAATGTCGCTGGCAACTTGGGCTATCACGTCGACGACGTCGCCCTCTTCGCCGTACAAAAGCTTCGCAACAGCGGGTAATATTCTGGAGCCGCCGCCCTGGGCAGAAGAGCGTCGAGCGCTTGAGGAAGACCGCGGCCCCTCTTTCATCTCTATTTGGCTGGACGCCCGACTACTGGAACGACTTCGTGTCGGGGTTGTATTATCCAGCAGACGGCGCGAACTCGAGGCACGGGTGATCTTACCCGCAGCTACCGCGACATTGGCAGCCCTTCTGAAGCGCTCTCCCGTCGATAACACCGTCGTAGCACCATCGCTTCCAACAGCAGGCAGCTCATCTAAAACGCCTTTGCCATCTCGAGTAGAAGCAAGTAGTGCGCTGGATGACATGGATGCGCTCCGTGACGGCGGGCCTTTCTTCGACTGCTGGCGGCTGAGAACACGCCGGACGGAGGCCGCCGCCTCCGGACTCAGTCCGCCGTCCGTCACCTTCACTCCATTTCCAACCAGTGGCCCCGCGCCCGGTTCTCCCGGCCGACTACCAGAGGCAACCCTGACGTAAAACTCCAGCTTACTACCGGATCTACTTGACGACGGTTTCCCACCCTGACGTTCCGTAACCTCGCTTACTTCCGAGCCGGGGCGCGTAGCAGGGCTGTCAATAATACGAGGCTTATCGAGTTCGGTGAGGGTCAGGTGCGCGGCTGTCGCGCTGTCCGTGCATGAATACGATTCAACGCGCAGGGTATCATCGAGCCTACCGCCAGCCCCCAGCCCGCTCGGA
>JAPMLY010000048.1:92500-157500 GCA_026401115.1 Tetraselmis chui | reverse complement strand
TTCTCATGTCACATTGCTACGAGATGCAAGCTATTCCAACTTAGAATCAGTTCAATAAGATTTCCACGTTCAGTTTACCTTGCCCATGGCCTGAGATGAGGGTATCAAAATATCGCCCGTACGGGTACCATCGCCATCGCCTATTGTCAACAATAACAAGATAGAGGAGGCTTTGGTGGAAGATCCAGATGTTAAGCGTTTTCCTTCCAGGAGTCTGCTACCGGGAGGAGTATCATGTTAAATAAGCCCGCCTAACGGGAGGAATATCGCGAACGATGTACGCAATTCATAGTACTTGGTTGGAACCGTACTATAAACGATATACCCGTACACGACACGCCCATCTATGGCATACGAGGTGCAACACGCGCGTGACCAATATGTGGATGCATCACGAACACCGCATGCGCGAGGTATTAAAAACTTTGCTAGGCAACCGTCCCCCCTACCACAACCGCCACCCATCCCCGACACTAGGAAGTACATGCTTGCTTTAGGCGGGTTTTCGTTGCTGCGCCGTGCCATTGCTCGTCCACCGGGTGTAGTGGCGAGGCGTCTCGGCTGGTTGGCGGCGTATGAAGTGAGATTGTTTACAGCATGTACCGGGTGAAACCGGTTGCAGTCTCTAGGCCCAGGGACTGGATCCGGATCCTACGGCTCCGCGAATCCCCGAGACTACTCGGGTTCGGACTCGGTCTCGTGGGTCCGGACCCTAGAATCACAGGTAATCGCTGGATCCGAACCCTAGGTTCGGTAGGTAATCGCGGGATCCGAACCCTAGAATCACAGGTAATCGTTGGATCTTGTACCATTTACTGTAAGTAATCGTAGGATCCGGTACCAGTTATTGCCAGTAATCGTTGGATCCGGTATTCATCGTACTTTAATGGATCCGCGGTAATCGCGAGTACCTCATCCTCGCAAAACGATGTGGAATCGCGATACCCTATCAGTACTCACGATTCCGAGTATCTCACGATTCTGTGGTGGCCCGAAAAGACACGCTGTTTTTTTGGGAGGTATTTGGTAATGCAAATGCGCTGAGGTGTATGTCTAGGATTGGTTCAATAGCCTTGATTGTTGTCATTCCGCAGCCTTGAATCGATTGTAGCCCACCCAAGGGCCAGTTAAGCGGTGAGTACGCGCTTGAAATCCACCATAATCTGCCCGTCCACATCCAACTCCTATCATAGTTAGCAACAGCAATGGCGGGGCAAGCGGGAAGTAGTAGATCGTCTAGATCAGGGAAGAGCTTGTCATCGACGGCTATCCAACGTACAGAAGAGGAGCTTGATGGGAATTCAGATAGGGTGTTCATGATACCTCAGTCAAAATCTACTGTATGGGATCCAAGCATGAGCACGCGCATAGAACTAGTAGAGATGTAGAAATTGAATTTGCAGTACAAATTTCCCCCAAAATGCGCAATTTGTATCAATTTGCATGAGTACTTCGAGTACTTGTTGGAATCGCGAACCCAAGGAATCCAACGGAACCAAAAATTTAGAAGTACTCATGTACTCGGTTCCGGAACCGAAAACAAAGGTATTCGCTGGATCCGAACCCTAGAATCACACGTAATCGCTGGATCCGAACCCTAGAATCACAGGTAATCGCGGGATCCGGACCCTAGAATCACAGGTAATCGCGGGATCCGGACCCTAGAATCACAGGTAATCGCGGGATCCGAATCCTAGAATCACAGGTAATCGCGGGATCCGGATCCCTTTTTTAGAGGTACTCACTAGTTCCGGATCCTAAAAAATCAAGTACTCATGGATCCGAACCCAACAAAAATGGCGGATCCAGTCCCTGTCTAGGCCCTCCCAACTATGCCATTTAGGAAACTTGTAAGTCGGAGCTACCTCGTGAACTGTCTTAATCCGACCTCTCTATCTTGTGCTGGGGTTTTTACTCCCCTCTCGGGGAATGTGGCGCGCGTGAGGGTGGTAGCTATCAGTCAAGGGTAGGTGCGTGAATGGTAGGTGGAGGTACGGCGTCTAGTCGTGCGTGACTTGATGCGGTATATGACTAAGAGGTGGTGCTGCCATTGAACATTGTGCAAGTGGAGTTATGAAAAGATCGGAAGTCCTTGGGCCTCAAGGCGCTCGTTTAGAGCCGCTCCCCATCCGTAGCCAAAGTTGTCCGTGTGCAAGTACGCGGTCTCGACTGGCTTGTGGATGGGCTTGCCGTTTGACTGATCGGGAACATGTGTCCACCATTGCACGTCGGCAACAAGTGTGGTGTTAGCCAGACAAGGACTCGCCACCTCTCGCCGACGATGGATTGCAGCTACCGGAGGAAGAATCTCGCATCTGGGATAGCCAAGAAAAGCTATTGTGCATGGCCCGCAAGTGATTGAAGGTCCTAGACGGGTAGCTAGCGTGCGTTCCGTGTAGCTCGTCCGATGAGTTGTTTGTTTGTTTGTCGCGAAACTTTGGCGAGTTTTGACTCTGGAACGTAGATGTAGCTTGACAATGTGTCGATGTCGATTCCCATGTGGTGGCCGGCTTGAGATGGTGTCCAAAATCCTTTGGTGGGATGGCGGAGCGTGTCGAGACGGTTGCGTGGTGCTGGGCATAGTAGCTATAGGTCTGGTGCTCGCAAGAAATTCACGAAGGTTAGCGTCGTCTTGCATAAGTAGGAGGGGGATAGGGACCACCCCATAGGTAGCCCCGCGAGTCGGTAGAGTTGTCCGCGTACGTTCACAGTGAAGTAATCGCGGTCCGCTGGGTTGATGCCCAGCGCGTAGAACCCGTCATGCATGTCAAAGCTAAACACGTAGTCCCCCTTTCGGGTTAAGTGCTTGACCCTAGTAGCGTCTCCATCTTGAGTCGCTTCCACATGCAATAGTTGTTTAGTGATCGGAGGTCGCAGGTGAGCCTCCATTGGTTGTTACCCGGCTTGGGCACTAGGAAGAGTCGGGAAACAACGTCGTTGCAGGTAGAGGGCTCCTAAGCCCCGGCTTGGACGAAGCGAGCTAGTTCACGGTTTACGAATTCTAGTTGGGCATGAGTGGCGTCGAAAAACGATACTCCGTGGTTAAATCTTGGGGGTGGTATAGAGACCAACTACCGGATCCATTCAAGGGTTTGCGCGCCCGCGCCGATATTCTCCCATTCGCGCTAGCTCCGCCGCACGCGATGTCGCATGTAGTTGGACGCTGGGTTGCAGGAATCACCGCGGCGGTGCACACCATTAGCCCTCTGCCTCGGGTTCGGGCTTCTTGTCTTGGCATGCCTTGTCCTTTTCTCGTTCCTCTCGCTTGTGCTTGTCCTTTTGCTCCTTGTCCTTGAGACTCTTTGACAAGTAGAGTTATCTTTTATGTGTAGTTCTCTTGATTTAAAAAATATTTCTGTTGTTACTGCTTGGCGGGGGACTGTGGCAGTTACTGCGGTTGCTTACAGTTTTTTTAACCTCCAAGGAACGTCGGCACACATTGCAAATAGGTGTGTCGATAGGTGTACCTAGTCGAAGAGAACCCGGCCCAATTGTTCTCCTAAGTGTCCTAGATGGCATAGCAATGATGGCCGTTAGACAACAGTAGGTCCAGTTTGCCGATATTGTTGTAATGCAATTTCGATTTCGATTTCAATACAATCTCCACAAAGCTGGCACATACCACTCCCCACCATCTAACGTACACCCGCTCACCTACGCACCCCCCACCGCACGTGCTACCACTACCATCCACTTTCATGCGACCATGCCCACGATTGGACAACGTTTGTTTACACATGCGGCTCTTAAAAAGGTAGCTCCGCCCCCCTAGGGGCCGCAGCTACTCACCCTTCCACAAACACCTATCTCAAAGTCGTAGTCACCTCTACACCACTGATCCATACCATTAATTGGGCCGAACTCCAAGCCATAGACCTCGGACTCAAACTATGACACCATACCTACCTATGAGATAGCGCATGCTCTCTCCACCTCATCCATAAGTGCATCCGTAGCCCCCACACCATACACCCACACCACCACAAAGAAATACTCTCATATATCCTATCTACACTCCAAACCCGCACCACGGCCGGTCTGACGACACATCTAAGTAAAACAAAAGCACACAGCAACTCTAAGGGCTATCAAATTTCTGACCGTTTAGCAAGCATAGTCGTAGACGGCCAACCCCATGATGCAATATACTTCTGAGGCGCCCACACACATCTAGGACAATGAACATAGCCGTACACACCCCAACTTGGCGAGCCTATCCCTCCTAAGACCCTAGCATACACCAGCCTCAAAAGAGATGCACGAAAATACAGTCTCGCCTCCACCAACATTCCCGTTTACAACTCCACCAAACATGGAGACCTCCTCGCCGCATCAGCCAACAGAAATGGAGCAAGCTTTATGTGCCATGGTCGACACCCATCCATCACATCCAATCAATTCACACACAAAATGGAATTTATGTGGGGCGTTCACAACACCCGCCTCCTTCTTCGAAAAAACTCTCAAATGCCGCCCGATGTGCGGCGAGTTCCTTAGCAACGGCCACATGGCGGGCAATTGCCCAACAATGTAAGGCCTCCGGAAAGACCGCCGTGATAGTCCACTCCAACTCTTACTCACACTACTAGAACAATCAAACCGGGGGCGATGGGACACCATCACCTTCGACTTCGGTAATAAACATGTTAAATCATCCCACACATTCATGGAACCACTCCCTGAACTTGACACACCCTCCTTACATCACTGTCTAATGACCACACGTAGAGTGGACGCCGACGAAGGCCTCGACTATTCCTCCCTAACATGCTGCCCCGCAGCCTTGCCAGAGGATATTCTGCCCACCGAACTCAGACCCCCAACACATAAACCCGAATTTATCAGAATCCTAGAACCCCGCCTTGTCGGCCATACCTCCTCTCGACGCAAATATTCCTCTTGTCATATAATTCATATTGGAGAATGGAAATATTGCATAGACAATAACCGTATAGACACTTATCACTTCATCATAGAAAAGTACACCCTCCTTGCAAACGCACTCCGCTCACAACGGTCGGGTACACACGTGGACATCGTACCCATAGCCATTAGTTGCACCGGCACACCCCACTCCCTTACACACACCAGCATCACTACCCTAGTCAACCCTAGAATTGACCCACCACACAAACCCTCCAATACCCCAACCCGAGACACTACCCGCACAATCTCCCGCCTACACATACACTTCGTCCAATGGCTCCACCATCTACTCCGCATCTGCCGTATCACATCCTTTACCACTTACAAACAACTTCACCAAAATTTATAACCCTACCAACCCATCTAATACCACACCTAACCCTACCCTACCAAGAGCCTCCTAGGGGGGAGTAAAGCCCCACAACACCTTTAGAGAGGACAAGGAACCCTCCGGCTTGAATTTTGTATTCTAAGTTCTAGATTGCATATGCAAGAAGGTCCTTAGACAACAACCAAAATGTGAATGGTAATTGTTGTAAATCATTTTCATTTTTATGTGTTTCGAGCGCCGCGTCCGCGACTGCATATTAAACGCCATAGCACGCTCGGTGTCGATATTAGTCGCGGGAGTTAAGTCGTTTTTTCCTCAATTAGGAATATGTATGTCTCGTCGTGTCGAGGCGTCCAGAGTCCCGGTCGAGTAGATGCGTTTCCCGGTGGTAAATGTCGCTGAACGCGCTCGGGCCGGAGTAAATCAATCCAACCTCGCGGGTCGATGTACGCGGTCTTGGTCGAGTTACCAAATGCAGGCGCGGCGCACTCGTCCACGCTCCCACCCCTAGATGCGGCATCGGTGACGGGATGTTATGCAACTTGTTATTGGCTCGCGGTTTTGTCTGATTTCCGTCTACCTCCACGAGGAGCTCGTTTTTTTTGGTAAGATTGATTTGAATCTAGAGGTTTGCATATCCAATTTCCATGTGTACGGGACAGTAACACTAGCGATTACTATCACCGTTAAAACGCGGCGCGTCGCACCTGCATGGCAACCGCCTCGCCTTATAGTTAGACGCAACCAACGACCAACGACTTCCCCAACGGTCAGCTCTAGCTAGCCCGAGCCTTATAAGCCGTAGCTAGCCACGAGCCTAGGCACTCTCTGCTTTCGCGCTCAGCCAATCTAGGCTTCGCGCGAATGCAGTCTCGACTCTCGTAGTCGAGCAGGGTGTCAATTTACCATTCGTCCCATGCGCACTCGAGCGTCACGCGACACTTCCCCTCGTTCAGCTATGGAGTTCCGCACCATGCCGCATGAGCAGTCTACGTCCGCCATTGCGGCCGATTCTCACGCTACCTCTATCGAACAACGCACAGCCGAACAGATTCGTAGGGCAGTTATAGCATCGGAACAACGGATCACTGAGCAGTTTTTGGCGGCTAACGCTGCCTTACTCGCTCAGCTCCAGCAGCCGACAGCTACACCTGCTACTACTGATCGACAACAGTCCATTCCCGCCGACGCGACCCCAGCGACGGAGGGTGGTAAGGAGGCCCATGAGCCACCTATCGACCTGCTTGACGACGAACCCGACCCATCCGCGTCTGATTTCGTCGACTTCGCCTACTACGGCGAAGTCATCCCGGCCGGCCTCGAACGTCCACCTCGGCCCTCGCGACGTCGAGGAGCCACGTCTATGGACTCTCACGGACGACACCGCCCGAGCTCTAAGCGACAAACGCACCCAAGCGGCATACGACGAGTACCTACACATCGGGTGCTATGCCTTCTTCGACAGTTGCGCCAACGCGGCAATTGGCGAGGCTTTGGACACGCTGTCGCACGGCCCACCTCTACCGACAAAGCATGCGGCAGCGATTGCCCTCATCCGAGCGGGTCATCGCACCCTCACAGCGACGGAGGAGGCCGCCCGTACTCGATTGGGCTTCCTCCGCCTCACCAAGGGCGGAAGAACGTGCACAGATGCGGATCGTGTCTTTGCCGAATTGGCCCACGAGCGTTTCTGCCGACCACGCCCTACCGCGGTCTCCGGCCCATTGAATGCGCTCCGCCAAGCGTTCGTCGACCGCACGCTGGAAGTCAGCCTACACGCCGCCATCAAGGCAGCCGCCGGAGCCGCCTTCATTAAAGTCACACCGGACAAGCCTACCGGCCCCGACGCGCGAGCCCGCAAGGCCGCCGCCGACAAACGCAAAGCCGCCGCAGCAGCGGCAGCAGCAGCCCGCGCTACCCCTCCGCTCAAGCCGACCGACCCGGCTAAACCCTCGGCCAAGAAATGACGGTGTGGCCCGCCGCGCCGACTCCTGCTCCCCGACATCTTCCTCCATGCGCCACCGCGTGCGTCGAAGATGGCGGGAGTGGGAGCGCATCGGCGCGAGCGGCCGAGTCCTAAGTTGGATCCGCCATGGCGTCCGGGTGAAGTTCAAACACGTCCTACGCCCCAAGCCCTTCAACCACGGCATCTCTATGCTAGACGCGACACCGGGCCAACTCGAGTTTCTAAACTCGGAGCTTCCCCGCTTCGAGGCTTGCGGTGCTTGGGAGCAAGCGGACAACCCTCGCTACGTTTCCCGGATGTTTTTGGTCCCAAAACCCGGATGCAACCAATGGCGTTTGATTATCGACCTTCGGGAACTCAACCGTTATTGCTCGACCTTCAACATGACGTGCGAGACGCTCAAGCAACCGACGTCACCTCTCGAGCCCGGGCGACTACTTCGTCTCCCTCGACCTCGCCGACGGGTACTACACCCTTGGCATCCGGGAGGAAGACCGAGACTTCTTCACTGTCAACTACCGCGGCACGCTATGGCGCCTCGCATGCCTTCCAATGGGCTGGTCGGGCTCGGCTTACTACTTTTGCAAGCTCACACAGGTGTTCACAAATCACCTACGTCGCCCCCCGCCTCCCGTGTCGGCGGCTATGCCTCTCCACTCTCGCCGACCTACCAAACGCTTCCTCCGAAACGCGCGATGGCGTGGGACCCGACTCCTCCCCTACATGGACGACTTCCTATTCTTGGCCGACTCTTACGAGGACGCCCTACTACTCCGACAGCGCGTCCATGACCTGCTCGACAGCCTCGGCCTAGAACGCAACCCCCAAAAAGGCGTTTGGACACCTACACAAGTGGGAGACCATTTGGGCTTAACGGTGGACCTCCATCACGGAATGTTTCGCACCCCTCCCGCGAAACTTCAACAGCTCGCTCAGCAAGCCTCATCCCTGCTCGGGCGAGCTGCGTCAAACGCCCGATGGCTACCCACACGACAGCTAGCGGCGTTCGCAGGGAAGGCCCAGTTCCTCTACCTCGCCATCGCCCCCGCACGCTTCTTTTTGCGCGAGCTCCACAACGTGTCAGCCACACGGGTTGGGTGGGGGGGACGAGTCCGCCACACCCACCAACTACGCCGCGACCTCGAGTGGTGGCGCACGGTACCCACACAACACAACGGCCGGTCGATATACAAGCCAATCGAGACCGCCTACCTCCACGCCGACTCGAGCGACTACGGTTGGGGGGCCGTTCTCAACAAGGACTCCAACTACCAAGCTCGCGGTTTTTGGACCGCTACCGACCGCCGTCAACACATTACGTGGAAGGAACTCCGTGCGGTGCGACACGCGGTAGAATCTTTCCTACCGCAACTCCGAGGCCGGCAAGTCCTCCTACACGAGGACAACACGGCGGTGGTTGCCGCCCTCACCAAGCTAACCTCACGGTCGCCCGTCATGATGACCGAGCTCCGGCGCCTATGGTTCCTCCTCGACAGCAACGACATCAACATCCGGCCGCGCTACATCCGCTCAGCGGCCAACATCTGGGCCGACACACTAAGCCGCGAGAGGGATTGCGAAGACTGGCAGCTCAACCCCCAGATTTTCGACCACCTTCAGCGCCCATGGGGCCCACACACGGTCGACCGTTTCGCTTCTATGCTAAACACACAACTGCCCCGCTTCAACGCCCGCTGGCGGGACCCCCTTTGCGAAGACATCGACAGCCTACACCTCGCCGACGAGGCTTGGCGACGCGAGAACAACTATTGCAACCCCCCTGGTCTGCCCTCCCGGCCCTAGCCGCAAAACTCGCTAAAGCTCAAGCCGCGGCTACTGTTATCGCGCCCTTCTGGCCGAACAAACCATGGTACTGCGCATTCGCCCGGTTAGCCACCGCGACTCTACACTTCCCGCCAACCCGCGACCTATTCTTTCCCGGCAGGCTCGGCAAGCCCGAGGGGGTCGGACCTCCCGCGTGGAGCATCGTGGCCTTTCGGCTCTAACTCCTTCGTGGCTCTACACCCGCCGTGGAGCGATTGGCCGCGCACTTCGCCCGGGCCGATTAAATGCTCATGTACAGCACGCGACGCTTCTGCGTACATGACCGCCGCGCTACTGTCTGCGCCTCGGAACAGCACCGGCGCCATGGTCCGCCGATCTAGCTGAAACTTTCCAAGACCTCCTAGGATCCGACAAACTAGGGGTTACGGCGGTCGCTCTTCTCAGCAACTCACTAGCGCCCTCTACGTACGCGAGCTACGACAGCGCTCTGCGGCAATTTTTTACTTTCTGCACGCAGGAAAATATCGCCCCGCTACATGCCACCCCGGCCACGATGGTGCGCTACACGGCGTGGTTAGCCCTACTCGGAACGGTCGCCGCCGGCTCGCTGCAGCCCTAGTTTTCGGCGGTTAACAAGTTCTTTCGCGACCACCAACGCCAGCCTATTGCAGTTGGGGAACTACTGGCTGACGCCAGACGTGGTTTCGAAATGCTACAACACCACCACCACTCGCCTCCCGCTACCGGCACTCATCGCCCTCGACATCCTACTGGCCGCCGACACCCTACGCCGCACTCTCCCGTGGACCCCTGTTGCCCTTCCCCAGCTGCAACGTTTTCGGGCCTACTTAGCGATTTGCGTCAATTACACCTTTTTCTGCCGCGCGGAAACTGGCGCCCGCTGCCAGACAAGCGACCTGATTGTCGACAGACCTTCTCAACAAATCTGTATGTTCGTCCGAAAATCTAAAGGCGACCAGCGCCACGACGCTAGCGCCAAACCAGTTATCGCTATCCATGTAGCCGCCAACCCCGTCCTCGCTATCCTGCTCGACTACTACACGGAGCACCGCGCGGCGTTCTGCAAAAAATTCTATAACCGGCCACCCCCGCTCGCCTTCTGGAGCTTCTCACATGCTTAACCTTCCGCCGATTGGGGAGCCGCGTCCACCATCTCCGCCTGGCTCGCGCTCGCCCTCCTCGCAGTCAGCGCGTCCGCGCCCGCCGGCTTTAAATGGACATCGCACAACCTACGGAAAGGCGCGGCGTCCGCTGCCATCTGCATCGGCGCGCCCCTCCCCGTAATAAAGTATATGGGTAGCTGGGCCAAGAGCATGAATGTAGGCAAATATATCGACCCAACCATGACCCCAACACCAGCTGCTTGGCGGTTCTTCGGCTGGCTCACTCCGTCCCCCCCGCAACACTAATTTTGGCTGTGCAAGCCTTTGGCTTTAGGTTACTGGCAAAAGGTGCCCTAGGGTAAATGGTCAGATTGATTTGAATCTAGAGGTTTGCATATCCAATTTCTATGTGTACGGGACAGTAACACTAGCGATTAATGTCACCGTTAAAACGCGGCGCGTCGCACCTGCATGGCAACCGCCTCGCCTTCCAGTTAGACGCAACCAACGACCAACGACTTCCCCAACGGTCAGCTCTAGCTAGCCCGAGCCTTATAAGCCGTAGCTAGCCACGAACCTAGGCACTCTCTGCTTTCGCGCTCAGCCAATCTAGGCTTCGCGCGAACCCACCCACCCAACCCTATAATCCTGCGCTAATCGACCCCCAGGCCCTGCCTGTGGGTGTCCTTTGGCCAAATTGTAAGCAAGCTGACATCTTTGGCAAAACGTGCCCTAGGGTAAATGTTTTTTTTTTGCCCCCCCCCGGGATATGGGACTGGCAGGAAACCCGCACCGGCACCCTCTACAGGCGGCGTTTTGCAAGCATGACTGAGAGTATAAAATCCTTAAGGATTCTTTAATCCTTACATTGGATTTGCCTCCCTGTTCAAGCATGACTGAGGGAGCAGTTCGTTAACGAGAGTATACAAGTTTTCAAACAGCGGTGCAGATGGTGGTGACCAGACGACGTCGCCGCTATCGTCCCCCGCTAAGGTATACGTGTTGTGGTAGATTATTTGACATAACTACTGCGTCAATTGGTTCGATAGTAGCTACACTGTGTGCTAGTAGAGATCGTCACCTTGCTAGATTACTAGAGTCTAGATGCCGTTGCGTAAGCTGTGCTCGCGCAAGAGCAGAAGGTGGACGAGCTCTGTGTGTCAGCGCGTCATATACAGGGATAACGCTTGCCCGTGTTTTTCCACTGTGATGTGCATAATTTAGCGGTTGGAATTTGTAACGTTGTGGTAACGCCGGACTATTCTCGCCCCTATAATATCAATATGACCGTTAATTATCTACTGGATGTGCATGTACGGGTATCGATCCTATATACGGAATTCTCCTGATCACCGCCATCTGATGCTTGCGATACGGGCTGCGAACGTTCATATCGCTGTCACATCCCCAGCAGCGGGAAATGCATTGGCAGAAACGCCAGTAATGTGTATGCAGTCCGCAGACGACAAGGCGGATTTTTAATGGTCCATTGCTGCCCTCAATATTTGTAACTATCTCGCCGGAGGTCGCTCCGGCGCTGATCGAATTAGTTCCTTCAATAAGCACATAACCTCTTCGTCCTCCGACGCCTCATCTTCGACTGCTCCTGGAGCGACTACTTGGCTAGCCTGTCCAATCTTATTATCAGTGCGATTGTCACATGCGATTTCCCTACGACCCCGGGCGCTGACGTTCTCAAGCTCATCACTGTCGACGACTGACCCCGTCGTCGCAACAGCAGTACCAGTACATGATAGCTCGCGGCTACCTTCCACTGCCGCCGCTAGTGCCCCCTTCAGCATATTGTAGTCGGCCACCTCACCATCATAACGGCACACGGTCTCCTCAGAGAGACCGACTTTTCTAATCAAGCGTTCGGTAACGTCGGCGCCGTCAACCGGGACCCCCCAGTTTCGAGAGGCAGCCCGCTCGTTTTCTGACGTTGACGACGGTACGGCATTCGGAAGGCTGAACAGTGCGGCGGCCGAAGCTCTGTGGCCAACATATGTGTCTGATGCCCCAACCCTAAGATCAGCGGCTACGTCCTTACTCGCCTGATGCACCGGCGACATGACATTCAGAGAAGAGGCGGCGGCGGCCAACGAAGGACTGCTATCCTTCATCTGCTGCGACAAACCAGTAAGCTTATCGCCATTTGGACTTGCAACAGCTGTGGTGGCCGCAACGTTTCCTCTCTTCAGAACATCGGTTATCACTCCGCTGCCCTCGTTTGACTGTAACATGGACGACGATTCTACCATTCCCTCAGCAAGTCTCGCTCCCGCTTCGCCTGGAAAATTCCATTTATTGTCCCCAAGGAGCGGCTTTCCGGACTTTAACATGCCCGGGCTCTCCTCGCCACTCTGAAACATGTTCCGTGTCATTTTTTTCGCGGCCGGCACCTTCGCGCCAATCTCGACGTGCGAAGCCGCATCTGCGAGAAGGCTGTTTTGAGAGAAGCCACCGCTAGGACGCTGCAGCAACGAGGACGACTGCACACCGCCCAATGACGTAGTATCAGGTCCGTTATTCGCAATTGCTGCTGCATCTGCAGCCCATTTTCCAGGTTCTGCTCCAAGCCCGGGTATGCTGTCGGTGGCGATGACGCTCACCTTGGGAGGAACTCTGCTGAACGCCTCGGTCGTAAAGTACTGCTGCAACGCCGCAGTGGGCTGCTCGGGTAACTGGTCGATTTTCGCCGGGACGAGGGCTGACGGTGCTGGTATGCTCAGTCCCTGCAGCGCAGACGATACCCCTGCTGATTCTACTGGTGGTTTTGGGTCGAATTGCTCGGAGAACGGCTGGGTGACACCACTGGCGCCAATGCTGCCTGTGATATTATTTTGAACCGACGTGAAGAGCATGCCGCTCGTCGCACTCGTACGAGTACCAGCACTGCCACCCGTCGCTGCTTCAACAGCATCGTCAGCATGAAGGTTCCTGGGTATATCACGAGCTATTTGAAGCGAATTCGAGTTCCAGCGCCAGGAGGAAAATTGTGCGCAGCAGCAGCTGATCGGGTTGGTAGAGTTCGGCACGCGACCGAAAAAAGTTCTTTTCGCAAAAAACGAGGCAGGCGACTTGTTTGTGGAAGCTAACTGTCCACCGGGTACGGCGGTATCAGAAAACCTGACGCTTGCTGGTTGCAGTGCCCCTGAATTTTCCAGCACCGCGTGATTCTGAAGTCCCCTTGACGCTGTTTCCTTTCCTTTATCCAACGACTCGGGGAGCTGAAGTTTGGCCCGGCCCCAGCGCGAGCGCAACAGAAAGAACGCAGCAATGCCGCAGACGAGCAACGCGACGATGAAGGCGCAGCCGGCTATGATCAAGTGCAGAACGGTCAGCTCCTCGCCAGAGACGGTGAACGCTACGGTGTGCACTCCTCCCGGGCTGGATACCCCCTCATCGGTGGAACTCATCCTTGTCCTTCAGTGTCTCCGCATGCTCGCTCTGAGGTCGGCTGCGTGTTTCTGAGTCGTGCCCGTAGCAAGACAGTGTGAAGAGCGTGGCCGCGAAGTGCAGGGGTGATGATACAGGTGATACGGGTGCAAAGGCGAAATATATAGATTTAAGCAGCTCTGCTTTTCAATACCAAACTTAAGTACTGATGTGTACGTGACGGTGTACCCACGATACATGAGGCGGTACAGACGAGCACACTACCTGGTACAGGTACGGCAATATTACTTGAGCAAAATATAAATACAAAACGATCGGGTTTTTCCTTTTTTCTTCTTATTTGTCCTTGGGGGCTTGTGCCCCTTTTTCTTATAAGAAGATTATTAAAATAAATGATAGTACCCTGCCATCAGTGTGAGCGTACAGAGTGTGGAAATAGGCGGAATTATTTTAATTACAAGACTCACTACAGACACGAGGACAATCCACCAGCCGGGGAAGGGAATCCAGCGGTGTTGTTTTGTATGGGGCGATACTCCATACAAACGACCGGTGCTCTTGGAACGCGTTCATGCGTGTAACATGCTCAGTTGTTCATACCACGCTTGCATGGCTCCTGTTTTCGTCATGTTGTGCAGGGTGGCTGGCTACTGTTCCTCGCGCTTATAGGTTTTTTCCTCCTTTCTTCTTTATTCTGCTTGGTGGTCTCCATTGCTTTTTCTTGCAAGATTTTTTTAGGTTGTGGCTGTGCGCTGATGCTGTTGCTTGTTTTCCCGCGGGTTCAGTAAATGTATTGGAAAATTTATTTGATCTTTCTTCTTGTATGGGTGGTTTTATTCGCCGGTTTTTTTGTGATTAATTGCGTATACACTGTGGAATGGCGATATTGATACTAATGGACGTTTCCTCATCTACGGTCACGAAACGAAAGATTAGGGGAGCAGGGGTTCCGTACATGCGTAGCGATGAGTTTTCGAAATTGCATGTTGTAGCAAGCGCGAGTTATAGCAGCGGACACATTGAATGGATTTTGAAGGTCAGTTGCACTCACGCACAACATCCCTGTTCCATTCAACAAAATTGCAACGGCGCGGCTTCGAACACTTTGCACGAACGATAAAGCCTCCGCATCAACATGGATATATTCATGTGAGCCTTATACCGTTGCCGCATAATGCACATCAATGCGTCCAAGAATTTGCGCCTTAAGTAAACAATGCATCCGTGATTTATTGCCATATTTTATCTGTGCATCCATGAGGCTGGTGCCAAGCAAGTGATCGTTGCGGCCACGATTGAGTGCTCTAATTAGTCTATGCATGAATTAATGCCCTAACTACCAATCACTGCGTCCGTGAATCAGTGACGCATTGAATCGATGCACCGCGAATAGTTGTCTTTATAATCCCAAAACATCGGTCCCATAGATGCATATGATTTAAAACTAATTATAACATGAGATTGCTCTAGAACTCTATAGCATAGGAGTTTTGAAGTATGACACTACGTATATGGCCATCACCGGGAAATTCGGCTCATCACTTCATTGTGAGGAGACCGATGTTGATGCATCAACAATTCATCTACTCCGTATTACCTACGTCAGTGTATCCATGAATTATTGCTCTATTCAATCGATACGCCCACGGATTACAATGCCCTGTTTAATCAATACGCCGAGGAACTAGGGCCCCATTAAATCGATTCATTCATGAATTGATTCCCTTTACAATTTATTCATCCATGAATTAGTGCCCTAATCTATCGACACGTCCGAGAGCAACAATGAACCAATTATATATTATGAATCAAAGCTTGATACATTGCAGTTGATGCTTTGTACTAATTTTTTTAATGATAAGGAGACTTACGAGCGATCCCTGGGGTACTTGGTAGGGGCGACGGCAAAGGAGATACCTTTGCGCGGCGATATTCATCCTTGAGCGACTCGACATTCAAAATGTGCCGGCATTCAAAACCTTGGCCTTACCTGCCGCTTGCTTGTCCCGCAACATCCATTTTGAAGTGCCCCTTATCGTATGGGGATTGGGGTTGGGAAGCCAAACAACATTAGATGCAGCGGCTCATATTGGGGCGGTCAATTTGGCAATGGGCTCTGCGATTCGCTTCCTTATCGTGTTACATAATAGCTAACGCGAGGATATATTCGAAAACGAGTCAAAGTCTGAGGCAATGCACGCACGTCCATCGATTGCTATGATTGCCGCGGTATCACCCCGGCATGTAGCCCCGAACGTTACTAGGGTTGAAGACGACATAAGAATGTATTTTGAATTCAAATTTCGCCTCGGC
This sequence comes from Tetraselmis chui, assembly GCA_026401115.1. Taxonomy (NCBI): domain Eukaryota; kingdom Viridiplantae; phylum Chlorophyta; class Chlorodendrophyceae; order Chlorodendrales; family Chlorodendraceae; genus Tetraselmis; species Tetraselmis chui. The sequence continues at coordinate 141,656 of JAPMLY010000048.1, read as the reverse complement.
ATGGGCACTTGAAGATGACACGTGGTAACCGTCACAGAGTTCGTACACTCTCATATCAACGGCCTTGGGGAAAGTGCCCCAATTACGACCGGCAATAGCTCTTGTTGGTTACATCGACGAAGCGTAATAAGATGCAAACATATAACGATACAAGATCGACCCCACTATCATCTCCATCCGTGCACTTTTCGGTGTTTACCTTTGATGCCCGTCCAAGAATGCGACAACCAACCACACGAAAAGGTGGGTCGGTCACCGCGGTAAAGTTGGAGCAGCCCCCATCTGATTGAGTGACCCAAATCTCGGAAGCGTCACAATACATTATGTTTGATAGTTCTTTGTATAAATAATGCGATTTGATCACATAATTTCTTGGGGGGGTGGGAGTTGCGAATTTCTTGTTAACTTGGCAAGCTGCATGGGACCTAGATTATCTGAAGCGGTCAAACCAGATTTCTGAGAAATTCCTTCGCTATGTTAGCCTTGCTAATCCCTCGTCTTCTATTGAAATTGAAATTGAAATTGTTTACAACATGTACCGGGTGAAACCAAATGTTGTCTTTGGGCCCTCCCAACTCCGCAAAGAAGGGACCCTACAAGCCGGGGCTAGACCGTGAACCTCCTAGTCCTACCTCTCCAAGAGCGAGTTCGGGGAGTTTTACTCCCTCTCTAGGGAATTGTGCGATTCGTGGCGATGGCGGTAGTGCAGCATAATTAGGTGCGGGTGTGGTGAGGTGAGGAGCGGTGTGTACTTGTGCGAGATTAAAGGCGGTAGATAAGTAGGAGGTGGGATAGCCATTGAACAATATGCAAGTGAAGTTGTGATAGGATGCGAATGGTGTCGAGGTGTGTTTTGGAGATGAACTAATCGGGGGGGGGGGGGGGTCGGTGTAGAGTGTGAGGAGGGAGGTGAAGCTAGTGATGGTGGATGTGTGGGGGGTGCCCGTGCGGCTCATGACGATTGAGAGGATGTCAATGTCGGTGCATGGTCAGTGACTACGGAAAGCGTTGGCCAGCGGGGTTTATTTGTCTCGGATGAATTGTGCGGTGTGCGAGAGGTTCGTATCAGTGTAGGACCTCCATTCCCGGACTTGAATATTTCTAACTGAGGAGTTACTGCGCTTTTTATTCAAGTGTCCACACAAATCTGGGTTCCAGGAGGCGGATGAAGTCGGGTTTGTGGACGGGAGATCTGAGGGAAGGAAGCAGTAGTTATTTGGGGAGGACAGCGGGGCATGATGTGAGGGAGTCGGGGGATATGCCTTTGCAAGCAGCAACAAAGCATGTTGGCATGTGCATGGTGGCGGGTGGCAGTCAAGCGGGGTGCTGACAATAGGGGGGAGGCGAAGGACTTGATGGGTATATTACCGAAGTTCGCGGTGATGGTTTCCCATCGGCCGCCGTTATATCATTCCACTAGGGAGAGGAGTAGTTGCAGGGCGCTATTGTCTCGGTTTTGTCGGAGGCCTGACAACGAGGGAAGGTCACCCGCCATGTGGCCGTTGCTGGTGAATTGTCAACACATGGGGCAGCCGAGGGTGGGGTTGTGCGCGAGGAGGCGGGGGTTGTGGACTCCCGACATGAACTCTTGTTTGTGTGTGAATTAGATGTGGGTGAGGGAGGTGTGTTTAGTGTGGAATGAGATATCCGCCCCGTCGGAGGCAACGATGGCAAGTAGGGCGCCATGATTGGTGGTGTGTGAAAGGGGGGTCTCAGTGTGTTTGATGCTTTTTGTGTGCGTCTGATTTGAAGTTGGTGTACGTGTAGGTTGTGGGCTCTCCTTGTGGTTGAGGGATGAGTGTGAAGGGCCAAGTCCATGTGCCTACAGATACGTACCTTGTGTCGGGTGGTTGTCGATGTGCGACTCGGTTGGCTAGCGCGTCGGCATGGTCGTTTCCGAGAGAGTGGTTGTGTGCGGCGCCCGCCGGCGGCGCAGCGGCGGCAGCCCGGAGGGGGGTGCGCTCGCATGCCCGTCGGTACCTACCTCTACCTCCACGCGGTGGGCGTTGGTAAACCTCACGCCGTGCCATGCTTGGCATGGCCGGGGGCTAAACGAGGTACCGACAGCTGCGATCCGCGGAATCAATAGTTGTCGGGAAGCATAAAACCTACTGAACTATACAGATCCTAAAACCTACGGAGGTTTTTAGAAAATCATAAAATTCATACACCAAGACTTAGATCTACCGCTCGGCATGTCCGATATATTTTTCGCCATGGAATATTCCTCAAATACCGTTCCATTTGGGGGGATTGGGCATGTATCTATGAAATATTTTTGACGAGGAGGGTACGGACGGATCACCGGCGGGTTGAGGGTGCTGCAACAAGAGGCGGACAACTAGATAGCAGCGCGCTAGGGATGGGCGCTCGCTACACGTCGACCGGCCTTTTGACTTCGAGCTACCCCAAGGAGGCAAGCACGACACCAACAACTAAGAGGAATGTCGCGACATGAGGAGCGGCGAGGTCTATCGGCGGTGTTATCGTCAAGAGAGACTGCCGCCGGAAAACAATGTGCGGAGGGTTTAAATAATTTCCGTGCCCCCGCGGCCTTTTCGAATCCGGCAATGGTGACCATGCCCTACCCCACCGCTACCTACTATCGACATGCACACACAATATTAGAGAGTGCGAGCCCGGGTCAACACGGAAGCTCGCACTCGAATCACGGGTATTCGACGGACGTGCGATCGGTGGGTGGAGTGTACGGAAGGTGGCTGGTTTTCGAGACAATACCCGCGTACCAACACAGAAAAAGGCGGGAAAATTCCCGGGAATTGTTTTCAACGCGGCGGCAGGAGCGCTAGCTTTTTCTATGTGGTAGTCTTGGTCCCCCCCCACCTGCTCTCGAGATGACGGGGGACCTCGACTAGGAGGAAAGTCGCGACGGGAGGAGCGGCTACGACCTTGGGGCGGAGCTTACGGGATGCGACGGTGGGATCGACGAGCGACCGCGTGAGGAGTGTTTTTTCGCTAGCCTTTCCCCTCCTTTCTCCGGCAAGACTGAAGTCACGCGGGAGCTAGATTTGGCTTGCCCGTCGCCCCTCTCGAACGCCGATCGGCCTAGGCCGGTGGGCACCCCGGTTCGGTGGGAGCGGGCCGTGCATCGTGTAGGTCGAGGAGGAGTTTCATTTTGCATTTAATGACAAGTGGCTCTATTTTTTGTAGGCATTCTTTTCTTGATTATAAAATTATTTATGTTGCCTCTTCTTGGACGGGGGAGACTGCCAATTACTGCGGTAGCTTACAATCTTTTACCTCCGAGGGACGTCGGCACACATTGCAAGTAGGTGTGTCGATAGGTATATATGGTTGAAAAATACCCGGTCCAATCTTTGCTCTTAAGTGTCCTAATTGGCGGACCATGTGATGGCCGTTAGACAGCGCCATGTATAGTTGCCAGTATTGTTGCAAATTATTTTCATTTTTATGGTTGTGTGCTTTAATTTTGCCTTGGTGTGTGCGGATGCCTGAAGTGTATCGGGTGTGAAGGGAATGGGTGATGGATTCTAGGGTTTTGCGGTGGATGTGGTGTCGATAGACGGAGGGGCAGTGCATGAAGCCTTGGATAAGGCGGAGTGAGCATGCGCTATCGGTGAGGCGATGGGTGTGGCCGGGTTATATTGGAGGCCGACGTCAATGCCCGCTAGTTCGGCGCGGTTAATAGTGTGGGAAGGGGGTGGGAAGATACCAAAAACTTGACGTAGGTTTCCGTGGCATGAAGGGTCGCGGCACCTCCGAGTGGCAAGGAGCATGCCTTTCTGGACCCGTCCGAGTATGCGAAATCTCGCCAATTCCAAGCGAGAACACCTATCGTGGGGGTTAGATTAGTGACTTGCGTTCTGCGGGAGGGAGAGTGATGAGGTGAGTGGGGTTGGGGTGGTGCGGGGGGTTAGTAGATGCCTGGCGAGTGAGGTGTGTATGTGTCGAGGGGGTTCGGGGTGGAGGGGTGAGGTTGGGAGTGGGAAGAATTGTGCCGTATATGGATTCGAGGGTGTTGTGGAGTGCGGTCATGGCTACGTGTGGTAGGAGGGAGGACAATACGGGGTGGTTAGCGACGAGGCAGACTTCGTTTTCTACACGTGCCCACCCGGGTGCAAACGTTCGACCGCATGACATACGACTCATTCTGCTTTTGTTTTCGGATCTGCATACAAAAGTCGTGTGGGTTAACTTTGTGAAAACTTTTCATAGCACTACGGCATTGTGCGTTTTGCGTAAGTTTTGCCCCCCTCCACTTTTTCACCTACGTAAGCCCTTGCCCCCTCCACTTTGTGCTCCCCTTCAGATTGTGTTGCTTGCCACCTTTCGTTTCAAAGTATGCGGGGCGCGTTCTTGTCGCCGGTTTTGGAGATGTCGGAAGACTTGTGGCTTTGTGGGCACCAGCCATATCTACGGACTACTTCTGTCCCTTCGGTCTATAGGTTTCGCTCTTGGATGTTGACATTAATTATAATAATCATTATGAAATTGAAATCGCGATATTGTTTACAACATGCACCGTATGCGCCGGCTGCTGCCTCTCGGCCCTCCTAACAATGCCATTCATGAAACTCACAAATCAGGGCTAGACCATTATCCGCCTAAGTCCAACCTCTTCAAATGGTGGTGGGGGTTTTTACCCCCCCCCCCCCCCCCCCCCCCCCCGGAGAGTGCCCGACTCCCTAACCTCATGCCCTCTCATTCTCCCCACCGAGATTCCCCCCCCCCCCCCCCCCCCCCCCCCCCCCCCCCCCGCGCTGAGACCCCCGGCACACAAACCCGACTTTATCCGCCTCCTCGAACCTCGATACATCGGACACACAAACGGTCGCCGCCGATACTCCTCAATTAAAAAGATCCAGATAGGGGAATGGAAGTACTGCACGGACCACAACCTCTCCCACACAGCTCGCTTAATTCGCGTCAAATACACCCCCTTCGCCAACGCCATCCGCCGGCACTGGCTACATGCATAAGTCGATATCATTTTCATCGCCATGAGCCGCACTACGGGGACACCGCACTCATCCACCATCCCTAGCCCCACCTCTCTTCGCACCCTCCGCACTGACCCTCCGGACAAACTCATCTCGAAAGCACGACTCGACTCATCACGCATCATTGCACAACTCCACTCGCACACTGTCCAATGGCTGCATCATCTCCTACTCATTTACCGCATCAAATCCCGCACAACCACACACCGCGCCTCCGCACAATGTAACTACGTACCTCCCTAACTGCACGCCGCCACCGTCACACACCGCAATAATCATTAGTTGTTTAGAGGCCCGCGCCGCATGTCAACAAGAATTCCGGGAGCACCTCCAACAACGAATGATGGAACTCCAAGGCTTTCTCACCCGGAATCTCCGCCACGCCAGCGGAAAGATGCCCCGTCCTAACCCCGGCCCAGCGTCCTCAGCCCCTTCCCTTCATGCCCACCCGAACAAGCCCATTTCTCAACCTCACCCCTCTCTCCTTATTGCGGAAATGACAACTCCATCAACCCACACACCGATCCACCAACCCGCCCAACCCCCACCGCGGCCCGCTCAGCGGGGATCGTCTCGGATTAGTGCCCGCGTCTCGCCCTAGGCTCAAGAAGGAACACAACGGTGTAGCATCTCCAACTGCCTTAGCTTTCTACTTCTAGCGGAGGTGTCAACAAAGATTTCCAGAAGTGAAGGGAGTAAAATGCATGTTCCTTAGCACGGCGATCGGAGTTAGCGATAGAAATAACTGTCGGCTGTTTCCTTTTCCGTGGTCAAGGGAGTTTCTTTGGATTTCAAAGCGGTACCTTTTCGCTGAGGAGTATGCAATGCACTGTATTCCATCTCCCGATATACTCGGAGTATGATCTTACTCCCACGTACGCTTTTACTGACTGAGTTTCTATGAGTATCTTGGATTAGGGATACGGGCCTAAATTTTGCATTTGATACTCCCCCCTATATGGGTGATGCAAGAAGGCCCTTAGACAGCAACCGTACAACGTAGGAGCGGTCTATGCTGTAGATCATTTTCATTTACGACACCATCCTTCCCTTCCTTTCCACCTCTTGCACACCCTATACCCACTACCGAGTACAACCTCCACACTGCCGGCATCTCCCACCCCCTCCAATATACATCCCCGTATATACGAACCCTATTGCCGCACACACTACTACTACCCACTGCTCATAGTGATCTCGCCCACGAATAGACATGCTTCGCCTACACGGACGACTACAAGAAAGGTTGGTCACCCCCCTCGGGGCTGTAGCCACCCAAACATCCGCACACTCCTCCCTCAAAATCCTAGTCGCCTCTACACCGCCGCCCACCCGTAGAATAAATCGGGCTAAGCATGTAGCCATCGACCTTGGACTCAATCTAGGCCACCCAGCCCTCCTATCCGACAGCGCATGCTCCCTCCGACTCATCCATACATACATCCGTAGCCCACACACTGTGCAACAATACCCACACCAACAACCCAGCTTTCCTCTATCCTATTTACTCTACAAACCCGCACCGCAGCATGCCTTACCACACACATTGGCAAAATAAAAGCAATATCAACTCCAAGGGTAATGAGCAAGCTGGCAATTTAGCAAACAGAGTTGCCGACGGCCAACCCCTTATGCAACATGCTTCATGGGCGTCAACACTCACTTAGGACATTAGACCTTACCCTACACAACATCACTTGTTGACCCTAACCCCGTTACCCCTAAGCAATATCAACCTGAAAACGGATGCACGAAAATAAAGTGTAGGCTCTACCACCACTCCCCTCCACCACACCACCAAGCACGGCGACCTACTAGAAGTAGCGCAACCAATTGCACAGATATCACCTTCCACGGACGACACACCTCCCTCATCACACTCACATAATTATTAACGTACAAAATGCAATTTATGTGGGGCATTCACAACACCCGCCGTCTCCCATGGAACAAGCATCTTAAATGCCCAATTTACGGAAAATATTCTAGTAATGGGCACATGGCTGGTAAGTGCCCCCCAATGTCGGGTCTCCGGCACGACCGCCACAACAACGCATTACGGCTCCTGCTCACACAGCTCGAACACGCAAACGGGGGACGTTAGGACCATCACTCCCAATTTCGGTAGTAAACCCATTGAAACATTCACAACAGATACCACCCATGACCTTCTCTCTCAACTTGGCACACCATCCATCCATCACAATCAAATGCCCACTAGAAAAGTGGATGCAGATGAAGGTCCCGACGATTCCTCCCTAACTCGTTACCCCACTCTCTTGCGAGAAGACTGTCTGCCCGCGCAACATAAATTCCAAGCACACACACGTAATTTTTTGAAACTACTCGAACCCCGCCTAGTTGGACATACATCATCTCACCGTCGATACTTCTCCATTTTTAAGATTAAGATAGGTAAATGGAAATACTACACTGACAATATTCGTAAGGACACCCATCACCTCATCATAAAATATTACACCCCCCTTGCAAATGCACTCCGCTTGCATTGGCTTGGCACACAGGTGGATGTCATCCCTATAGTTACGAGTCGCACATGCACATCCCATAATCTCACCCACACCAACATCACTTCACTCATCAACCTTAGCACTGACCCGCCCGACAAGCCCTCCCAAACCCCAACCCGTCAACTACCCGTGTCACCTCCCGTCCATAAATCCATATTGTCCAAGGGCCCCAACACGTTATCTACATCTACCGCATGAAATCCATTGTCCCTTACAAACAAGTTCACTTCTCTTTGCACTCCCCCCCCCCCCCCCCACTCAACCCCATAACTAGCAAACAAACTACCCTACTAGAGCCTCCCAAGGGGGAGTAAAGCCCCACCGCAACACCGGAGAGGATGGACAATGAGGAGCCTCCGGCCAAAATTTAGTATACTAAGCTCCAAGATGGCATATGCATGAATGCTCTTAGACAATTTACAACCATCGTGCGTCTGAAAATTGATGTAAATCATTTTCATTTTCGTTTCATTATCCGTGTGATAGTGGCTCGCAATCGTCTTCAACATACCCCGCGCGCTATGAGAGGCGCAGATTATCGCAACACCTTACAGACTCGTTATCATTTAATTGCCGCGATGTTCCGCCCCACTTCTTTGCAAGGTCAATGTCATGTGCCAAAATTAACTCAGTTAATGAAACTGAAAACGATTTACAACAATATCAGCAAACTAGACCGCCTGCTCTCTATCGGTCATCAGTTCCTTAGCCATATAGGACACTTAAGAGCAAAGCTTGGGCCGGGTACTCTTCGATCGGGTATACTTATCGACACACCTCTCTCCCATGTGTGTGCCAACGTTCCTCGGGGGTAAAAACTGTAAGCAACCCCAGCAATTGCCACAGCCCCCCCGCCTCGGCACTAACAACATATATAATTTTACAATGAAGAAAATTTAGATCTGAAAATTAATCCACTTGTCAAGAATGCAAAATGACAATTGTTGCCAGACCTTGACGATGCACGGCCCGCTCCCAACGAATCGGGGTGCCGACATGTCTAGGCCGATCAACGTTCGATATGGGCGACATATCATCGTAATCTATCTCATGCATGATTTGGGATCTGCCGGAAGTAGGGGGGGGAAGGTTGGCAAAAAGCATGCTCATGTAGGCACTCGTCGATCCCGCCGTCGCATCCCGTGCGCCCCCTTCCAATGTCACCGCCGCTTCTCTCGACGCGGCATAACCTAGCCGGGGACCCCTTCGCCTCGAGGACATGCGAGAGGGTCCTAAGCTTCAAGACATATATTGCTAGCGCTCTATACCTTCGCGCAAAATTGTTTTCCCCATCATGTCCTTGGCAATTTCTGTGTTGGTACACGGGTACCAAGCGGACAATCGGCCCAACGTACGTGCTCTCCTCCCTTCGATAGCGCGTCTAACGATGTTAGAGTTGGGAACGGATAGTTACACGGAGGTCGTGCCGGCCCCACAAGGGGGCCGGCTGTGGTGAGTAGAGAAGTGGGAAGAGAGAGATGGCGGCCGGCGAAGGCACCGGCAAGGCCGGCCGACCGCCACAAATAGGGAATAGAGTACCGCTAATAGCATAACACTAAGTACTAGAATGACAAGTAGCTACCTTGTACATAAGCACTATGCAACGGGATGCTAGTGCTAACACCCCCCCTCAAGGTAGCCGAGGTCTTGACGTCGTCCTAGCTTGCGTTGAGGAAGGTGCCATCTTGGTCGAAGGTTTAGTGCTTTAGCGTGTGCCTCAAGCCGGGTAGGTGTAGCGACATGCGCTCACAAGAAAGTGCCGCTACCGGCGAGTTGCCGATATGAAGCGGTTTCATATGTATTGCGTAATGTACTATTCTGACATGTAGCGGGAAAAACTGTCCACGGGAGAATTAGCCGACGCATGAGAGCGACCGGCGAGGAAGAAGCACAACCAACAAGGTTGTTTGTGGCGTGTAGGCACGCAAAAACATAGACGGGCGCTCGTGTTGACTCCCTCCTTTCGCCGTGGGAAAGTTAAGCTCCTCGCTAAGTAAGGTGAGCGTTGCGGCATTGCCTCGGGAAAAAAAACAATAACAGTACTAATTAAAGTACGCACGGGCCGAAATTTCGCGGGTCGGTCTCAAAACCAGATCCGGTCGAAGGCTAGGTGAGACTAAAAGCTGGGTTGGGTCGAACGTGGCGCCGGGCGCTTTACACACGCTCTTCTCCTTGTTACGTGGGAGATGGTAGGACAGTCGCGGACAACCAGCTCGAAGGCGAAGCGTGGGGTCGGTGGGACGATGAATTACTAGCGTGGCGCCGAGCGCTTTAAACACGCTCTACTCTTTTCTACGTGGGAGTAGGTAGGACTAGCGTGGCGCCGAGCGCTTTACACACGCTCTTCTCTAGTGTAACTTGGTGGAGGGCCCATAACTTATTAGAGTTGGGAACGGATAGTTACACGGAGGTCGTGCCGGCCCCACAAGGGGGCCGGCTGTGGTGAGTAGAGAAGTGGGAAGAGAGAGATGGCGGCCGGCGAAGGCACCGGCAAGGCCGGCCGACCGCCACAAATAGGGAATAGAGTACCGCTAATAGCATAACACTAAGTACTAGAATGACAAGTAGCTACCTTGTACATAAGCACTATGCAACGGGATGCTAGTGCTAACAAACGAGCATCCATGTTTTGAGCGTGGGACTCCACGTTAACCCGGGCTCACACTCTCCTATTACATTAGGCATGCCGAGCTCTTTGATGAAGTTATCTTTGCGCTTGGATATCTTTTTACCGTTGTATCACAATATCGTCCCTCTTCATTCTTTCGCTTTTCGCCTTCTTACGCGTGACTTTATATGCTTGCAATCACTGTTTTATATAGCTACCGCTAGTTTGTGCATCTCTTTCTTTCTATGCAGTGCGAGGATTTCATATCGATTTTCTTATTTACTTGTTTGGCCAAGAATGCAGCTGTTTAGGGATTTGTCACTATTTAGTCCATAGGTGATTCGCACTGAATATCGTGTCAAAAGGCTTTTGTAAATGATTTCGGCCTGTTATCTCTCGTATTTCTGCCTCATCTGCTTTTCAATTAGTCTTTCATTTTCGTCCCTTTCAGGGACAACGTTATTAGTTTGTAATAAAGAGCATGTTAATATTATCATCAAAGCTGCGGATACCGAACTCTTTTTATTTATTTTGTCCGTGCTACCAGTAATATAATAACAGTTTTTTATACAAGGACTGGAAACCACCGAGCAAAAAGGAAAAAGGAGGAAAATCCCCCACATGCCCGTGGTATTGATATCATCTCCAGACTGATCATCCGTGTTGGCAGAAATCTAAAAGCATCAGACTCGTGTTTTGTACCAATACGGGCCTCCGGTCATCCGCACTTCCGCTTTGCTTGGCACGCCTTCGGTTTAGTCGGTCCATGATTACGACCCCTTCTCTATAGGGGATGAGGACCGGTTGACGCCTAGGTGATGCTAGCATTAATTGGTGGGTGTGGTAATTGGCGGCGGCTGAGTCGATTGATCGTATGTCTATCATGGTGGTTGTTCGTCGCTTCCATGACATGGGTGCTGCAAACTCTCGTTCATATCGTTCGTCGATATACTTTTGTTTCCTTTCGACATTATTTGGTGGATGTGCGGCGAAAATTCATGCAACGTCGTTCCGCTTTTCTTCATGGTACTTTGGGTTCCTATCTTCGCGACGCGTTGCAGTAGGGCAGTCCTGATGCTGTGGCATGCCTTCTTGTTCCTCGGGCTCAGGCCTGTGGGGTTTTTCCCTCCTTTCTCCTTTTTCTTGTTGTAAAATTTTTTCTATTTAATACTAATTTGTGTCATTGGCGTTTACTTATAGCAGCGATATTTCGTAGAAATGCATAATCAACGCCCTCATTATACTCGAAACGCAGTACATAAAGCTGACCGTGCATGTACCCTCGAGCATGTACCTCTTTGCGTTACCTGCGCAATGCCGGTGATGACGAGGAATGAGGACCAATGCTGGGGAGTTTCCTCGCCTTCTTATTGCAGTAATTGGACAATCATCCGGGCGAAATATCGATAGGAACACGGATCTAGCTACAACGTTTTCGCAATCGATGGCAAAGCCTTGGGGGTACTCTCACCGTTGAAGCAAGGTGACTAGCGGTGAGCACATCCCCTACTAGGCCTGTGGGGTTTTTGCCTCCTTTCTCATTTTTGCTTGGTGGTTTCCACTGCCATTTCTCATGGGATGTACTCTATAATATATCGCTATCATCGCAGATTTCTATCGCTGCCTCTACCCGGGGCGATAAAAGTGTCAGACCTGGTAGTGTATGGAAAAAAATCAAACACGAATTAAGCGCGGCTTCGTATCAGTGGCTTTGATTGAATTCGTTTTCCTAAATGGAAAGGACGAATAAAAAGCTACAGAAAAAAAGAGAAGAAGGGTACCAATACAGGAACGGAAATTGAAAGAAAGCGACCCACCATGCACGCGTCACCTGAAATGGACGAATACCCATCAGGTTTCCTGTGGAGCGGTCCAAGCGGAACACACTCCTGCATTTTTATTCGAGACTCACCCGACACCATACGTCCGGGCCGGGGGCGGCATGCGGGGTCTCTCGCTGATAATCCGTTGCATGCCTTCAAAAGGCTGTTCTCATTAAATGTGTGGTTTTGATTAAGTAAACATATCGATGTACGTACTTGAGCATGACATGTGTCCTAATTAGGGTTTAGGGTATCTTTTTTCAATGTTTAACCCTGCTGATGACCTAAACCCTATTCTCAAGGCTATGTGCAAGGAGAAGCTGAAAACTCGTGACATGGATGAGGCAACTTTGCGCGAAAGGGCCGAGCATAATAGTCAACAACATGCGGTGATTATTTTCATTTCGGCAATATCATAGCGCTTTCCATATATGCATGGAGGGGTGGATAGACCCAACATCTAGTTCACTTGGGTTTTTGTGATAGTGCATCTAATATGGTCGTTATGGTTCCAAAATGTGCCCCATCCCCTCTCAATCGTATGCTTGCTTGTACATGGCATGATATTAAATCATTCCGTACACAACTATGCATACTTGGTTCATCAATTAAAATTTTTGCGGCAATGAGCTTACATAATGGTCATTGGGCTAGTACTGTTGAAGTTCTAGGATATCCATGCTTTATGTAATATGCTCAGAGTTCCGAAAAGTGTACGCCCCTTCTCCCTTTATTTATGCTTGCATATGATATATTACAAGAGCCAACCATGAAAAATACATGTCGGCCATACACAGCTATGCATTCATTGATCTGATTAAGAAATTTGTTGCAGTGGCCATTTCGATGTATCAAGCAGCGCAAACTTTTTATAGCATTAAGTGATGTATGTGTGGCAGTTGGCTTGCTATTGGCAAACTGCGAGCACAAATCTGTTACATTCTACTTGTTGATGTTGTCTTTGCATGTGGTAGTTCAAGAGGAGGTAAGGTTGTTAAGATGCTTCATTGTTTAGTGTTTAACATTATATTGTAATTGAACAAAGGGATTGTTAAAATGGTTCAGTCACCTCCCTCGACTGCACTAGTCGTCAATAGCCTTCGCCTAGCTTTCTTGCACATGTTCTCACTTGGTCTACGTGTGATGTGCTAGGGCTCTCAAACCGTCGCCAACATACTAGCGACGCGGCTTGTCCATCACAAGAAAGCTCGTTTAGCATTGGGAACCTCGTTCGGCGCGTCGTATGGTTGGTTAGCTTTACTGTGCGTAATTGTGCGTACCGGGGGTACATGTAGTATAGTACGCATCATAATCCTTATTGAATTGCAATAGCGACGTACCCACATTGTACGTCCTTCCGATGGAAAAGTGCGAATTGGAATTAGTAACGAGTACATGTACAATGTCTTGCAATAACTGTTGCAAGACTATACTCGTCACACTCGTACCCTCTCCCTATTGAACCATGCAGACACGGTTAGTGTGGAAGATAACTCACGCAAACGTAGTTATAGTCACAGTCACGCAAACATGACAGTCACAGAGACAACCAGCCTACATGCGTGGTGTCGGGATAACAGAAGTGTCAGACCTGTAGCCTAGCGATAGCTCTGTATCGAGTCAACCAGTTTATCGGTATATCCGATCTAGCACACATGTACTAATCATATCTAGAGTAGCTTACAATAGCTATCTGCAACTCATACTTATACGGTATTACTTACAACACTCCCCATGAAGGTAGCTACGGGATGAAGCGTTGCATTGGGTCTTGTCCTCCAAGGATTGCACTTCGGTGTCTTGCCAGTGCAGATCATGGGAGGGGTTTGGTGAGCATGTCAGCCACCATCTGGTCAGTGGGGAGGTACCGCAACTTGATGGTTCCCTGCTCCACGTGGTCTTTGAGGAAGTGCCACTTCAGACCGATGTGCTTAGTCTTCTCGCTGACCAAGGCATTCTGGGAGTATGCAATGGCGCTTTGGTTGTCTTCCCATATGGTGGCGGTTTCGGTGATGGGGGAGTTGAAGATTTCCCCCATGAGTTGTCGGAGGTGGAGTCCCTCCTTGGTGGCGTCAGCCGCAGAGTAGTACTCGGCTTCCCACGTGGATTGAGCCACACAGATATGTTGTTTGGACTTGTAACTTATGGGCCCGCGTCCGAGGGTGAAGAGATAGCCGGAGCGAGACTTTGCGGGTGCTGTTGTCGTTGGCCAAGTCAGCGTCGGCAAAGCCTGTGAGTTGGAGGCTGTGGTCCATGCCCCCCCCCCCCCCCCCCCCCCCCCCCCAACGTCAGGCGCAAGTCGATGGTGCCATGAAGGTAGCGGAGAACCTTTTTTAGAGCCTGCATGTGTGCCTCCGTGGGCAAGGCTTGGGCGGAGCCGAGGATGCTGAACGCCGTGGAGACATCGGGGCGCGTGCAGACGGCTGCGTATTTGAGGCTGCCCAGGAGGCTGGGGTAGACGTCCTTGGCCACTCCGGTGAGAGAGGGCGAGGTCATGTGCGCGAGGCCGGCGAGAAAGCCCGGGTCCATGGGAAGTGACGACGGCTCAGAGTCAGACATGCCGTACTTGGCGAGTATGTCGCGCGGGTACTTGGACTAGTCCAACGAGATGGTGCGCGTGGAGCGGTCGCGGGTAATGTGCATGCCGAGGAGTTGGGAGAGGTCGCCGAGGTCCTTGATCTTGAACCGTGCTCCGAGTTGAGCTTTGAACGATGCGAGCCAAGTGGTATCATTGGAGGCCGCGGGAATGTCATCGACGTACATGGCTATCATGGCAAAAACGTGGCCGGTGCGGTAGATGTAGATGCACGGGTCGGAGACGCATTGTTGCCATCCATGGTCGACGAGCCATGCACGAAGTAGCATGTTGAACTCGCGGGGGGGTTGTTTGAGGCCGTATAGGCAGCGCTTGAGGTGACACACTTTGGACGTGCCATCGTTGAAGCCGAGGGGCTGGCGGATGTACACGTCTTCCCGGATGGGAGCGTAGAGAAACACAGTGTCGATGCCATCTGGCAGAGTTCAAGGTCGCGAGCGGCTGCGATGGCCAGGACGAGACGCAGGCTAGCCATACGGATGACCGGGGAGAACGTCTCTATGTAGTCCATTCCAGCGCGTTGGTTGCACCCCTTGGGGACGAACCGCGCTTTGAAGCGGGAGACGTCGCCGGCGGTATCCGACTTAACTTTGAAGATCCACATGTTGTTAACAACCATTCGGCCTAGGGAGAGGTCCACAAGTTCCCGCGTGCCGTTAGCGATGAGGGAGGAATACTCATGCTTCATCGCTGCTTGCCACTGGGGGGCTTGGGCGGTGTCTAGCGCAGCCCGGCAGGATTTCGGTTCCACACACTCCCGGGCGGAGAGGAGGGCGACGGCAATAAGGGACGTGCATGCAGGCGTGTGCGGGGGACCCGTGATAAGGTCGGGAACGTGAGGGTGCTCAAATATGTCCTCTTGATCTTTGCCTTGTTCAGGATCACAACACGCCGTGACGAGGGTCGGGGGGTAGTCGGACAAGTGGGCAACCATATCGCCGTACCGAATGGGGTGTGAGCGGAGCCGAGCATGGCGAGGGGCGGCGGGGGGGGGGAAGGTGTGTTGGTAACGTGAGGTCAATGGGGTGGGATAGGGGTGAGACCGCGGGTACGTCTGCCGAAGAGTCGGTGATGAGCGAGTCGACGGAGGGTTGTGTGCCGAAGCCTTGGGTGTCCTCCTGAAAAACAACATGGACGGAAGTGGTGATGCGACGCGTGTCTGGGTTGTGGACACGGTACCCGGGTGCGTCAGGGGGATAGCCCACCATGACGCCGCGAAATGCTTTTTCACTGATTTTCCTACGTTGTTTGTCTGGCACCTTAGCGTAAACGGCGAAGCCGAAGACGCGGAACTTGGAGGCGTCGGGCACATACGACGTAATGAGTGTGAGGGGGGCGCCACCATTGGGTCCGACTGAGCGACTGTACGTGCGGTTGCGAAGGTACACAACATTGCTGACAGCGCACGACCACATGGAGTTGGGAACGGCCATGCTGTGGAACATCGCCGACGCATTGTCCCGGATAGTGCGCCAAGGACGCTCGGCTTTGCCGAGCATGTGGTGGGCGTATGGGGCAGAGAACTGGACCCCGACGCCGAGGTGTGCGCACATGTGGCGAGTGACAGCAGCTTCAAACACATAGTCTTAGTCAAACTTGAGGACTGGTGCGAACGCGCATGACTGGGAGTGATGGCGGGCATGCAAGTGTTTGATGTCCAAGAGGATTGTTTCCAACTCCGAGCATGCGTCGTCTTTAGACTTAAGGAAGCGCACCCACATGTAGTTGGTGTGGTGGTCAATGACGATCAAGCAGTAGCGGAGGCCATGTGGGGAGGGGACATTGACCGGTCCCCATAGATCAGCGGACAGGTTGAGGAGGATGCGGGGTGGTTTCGCGCAAGCTGTTGTGTTGCGCGGTGCAGCTGTGGCTTTGTGTAACAAGCAAGAGTCGCAAGAGACTTTGAAATTGAAATTGTTTACAACAGTCCAGTAAAAACCGGCTGCCGTCTCTGGGCCCCCCCTTTTGCCATGCCATACAGGACTTAGTAGCGTGAGGTAGACCGTGAACCACTAATCCCAACCTCTCCAATGGCAGTAACGATATCGTCTAAAACATACCCGTACCAGTATCCAAGTATTTACTATTTTCTGACCTATACTATTTTTTTTTTCCTGGATACAGTATGAAATAAAAAATGTCGCTATTCTCCACGATACGCGGCCTGCTCCAGCCGCGGCGGGGTTGCCGATCAGCAAGGCTGGTCAGCTTGAGCTGGTCGAGTCGAACCTGCCTGACCTCGGCTCCTGTGCGACTCCGGTCGTGCCGGAGGTAGGGGGAAAGGCAGGTGGAAAACCCCCCTCGCGCAGGTCGTCGTCGGACTCGTCTCGATCCTTGCTCGACCCCGTCCGAGATATCGGAGATAGTGGTCGCTCTTCTCGGCGCGACCCTCCACCTAGTCTAGCCTTCTCCCCCCCCGCGGGGGCTGGGAGGAGAAAAAGCGAGGCTGCAGACGGTGTTCGGCTGGCTCTCCTGCCTCCAAGCCAGATGTCTCCTGTCCCCTGTCCGTTTGCCGTCTGGTTCCACCACCCATCTGATCGCGCTGTGCTGGCCGCACTTGTCTCCCCCGGTGATTTACGTTGTTAAGGGGCCGCCTATACGAGCAGTGTGCTGTTGCGATAACCCGGGGCACACTGCCTGAGGCAGCCTGTCGATAACCGGGTACCGACTAGGGGAGGGGGAACGGATAATGCCCAGGGATCGGCTATCCTCAAAAGATGGTGGGTACGGGAATATTTAACCAAAAACCCCCCGTACCGGGTTTTTCCGGCAGCGGATGATCCTCCCGACCTCCGCCGCCAGACCGTGCCGCTCCTCCGGCTGCGACTCGCCTCCGTCCTGCGTGTCTTCGGGCCTCTCCCCCAAGGGAAACCAAAAGGTTTCGCAGGGCTGGTGGCTGCTAGCGAGCGCCGTGCCCTAGCGCTGCTTCCCAGCTGTCCGCCGCCAGCTCCAACACCCTCGTCCCACCGCTGATCCGTCCGTACCCCTCTTCGCCAAAAAATATTTCGCAAACGCCGCCCCCGCCCCATCGTCGGGAGAGTATCTGTGAGTATTTAGTCGCGGAAAAAACATATCGGACTGGCCGAGCGGGAGATCCCTGTGCCGGTGTACGGATATTATGTTTTCCAAAACCCTCCGTACAGGGCTTCCCGACAGCTGTTGATCCCGCGGATCGCAGCTGTCGGTACCTCGTTCAGCCCCCTACCGTGCCAGGCCTGGCACGGCTATGGGGTTACCAGCGCCCACCGCGTGGAGGTAGAGGTAGGTGCCGACGGGCCAGCGAGCGCACCCCCCTCCGGGGCCGCCGCCGCTGCGCCGCCGGCGGGCGCCCGCAAGAGACTTTGTTTACATAGCTAGCTAGCACATGGCTAGTCGGGACACCGTGAGTATGCTGGGCCTGTAGGCTTTGCATGTTCATGTGTTCAAACCGACGGTGCCACAGTACGGGGTCACACTGGGCAGTAAGGACAACTTGAGGTGTGGGGTCATGTGCCGACGTTGCGGATGGGCTTGAAGGGAGCTCCGGCTAGTGGGGAAGGAGGTAGAGACCGTTTCTAGACGGTTCTAGCACACCCATGCATGTGGGTACCAAAAGCGGGCCAGTGTCAGAGTTAGAGGGGAAGATGAATTCACAACCGCTGTGCGTTTGCATCATTGACACTAAGAAGTCTGCCGATACTCTGAGCGGAGCGAGATGATATGTCGGGGGTGTATAGTGCGTACATAATGCGGTGAATAAGCTGGCTAGAGGCAAGTCTGAGAGAAATCCGCACTGAGCCACTGCCCTTAACGTCAACGCCGACTCTTCCCACGCGAGAGGGAGCGGAGGGGGTGTGAATTTTACGAAGTCATCTCGGAACGCGGTGAGGTTAATCGAGCACGCGGAATCAACGACCCAGAACTGCGAGAGGTTACGACCCGGGGTGAGGGAAGAGGAGAATGCCACGGAGCTGAAGGGGACACTCACCTCGTCGTCATCGCAGTCATCCGCTCAGTCCTCGAGGGTGGGTAAGCTGTCGGCGTCATCGGCGGGGGCGTCGTCGGCAAAGACGTCGCTCAGCAGAGCAGCGTGAGCAGAGGTAGTGCCGTGGGGGGCGCCGTACTTCTGGACGGTCATATTACGCTTGGCGAGGTTCCACTTGAGGATAGCGTCATCCGGGGCAGTGCAGGCGGACATGAGGTGGTTTAGGCTGCCACATACGCCACATGTGTTGGGTCGACTACCGCGAGGATAACGGTGTGGTTGGCCTCGACCGCTGTGCGAGCCGCGGCCCGCAGCGACGAATGCGGAGATTGGAGGGGGTAATGCGACCGGAGCGGGTGTGTCCAGGGCAGGGTCGTCGTCCATGTTGTGCGCGAGGTTGAGGATGCTGGCCATCACTTCATCAGCCGACAGTAGGTAGTCTGTGTCAAATGCGTTGATGACGCACTGTTTAGCTTGACCGTGGGGGCCGCTGCTCGAAATGCCGCGCAGCATGAGGAGACCGAGGTTGTGGGGTTGGATGGCAGCGGAGACATCAACCATTTGGCACGTCTCGTTGAAGTCATCGAAGGTATGGCGCATGGAGTGGACATAGTCATTGAGTGACGGGCCCGGGCGCTGTCTGACCATCAAGTTCTCCAAGAGGGACAAGGAGCGAGCAAAAGACCGACAGTCGAGGCGTTCACACAGGATGTCCCACGCGGCAGCGGCGCAGTCAGGGCGGGCCGGAGAAACGCACTTCATCGCATGGTCAGCGCGATGATTCGCGCTGGCTGCATGGAGGCGCAGCATGTAGGCGTAGTGTTGCGCGTGTTCGTCTAGCCAGACGCCGGAGTCGCGGATGGCCACCTGCGGAATGAGGTATGCGGCCTTGATGGAGAGGAAATTAAGGAAGGTCCTCTTCCACTGCTTAAAGTCCGTGGTCGGGCCCATGATGGGGACCGACATCTTCATGGACCGGTTGAGTGCGTCCTTGTCGAAGCCGGGGGCTTCGTGTGCCGCGCGGCCGTTGACAACCGGGTCAATGGTGGGGCGACGACCACCATGGGTGGTGTGGCCGCCACGCTGTGCTGGGGGAGAATGCCGTCCATGGAAGGGAGGAGGTGGACCACCGGGAAAGGGAGAGCGGCCGGCCATGGCGTGCGGCGGGCCGTACGGGTGCGGAAGGCCACGGGAGGGGGGGACGAGGTGGGGGCGCGCCTCCGGCGGGCTCATGTTCACGGGATGTTGTCCACTCGGGCTGTGAAAGGCATATCCAGCGGGGGGGTATGATGGGGGTGGTGGGAGGTGATCAACCGGTGGCTCGTGACACCAGGGCTCGCGGTGCGCATCGGGACGCGAGGGGTCGCGGTGCGCATCGGGACGGCGTTGTGCGACGATGGGGTCGCCTACAAGAGTTGCAGCGGTAGCTGCAGCGAAGGCCGTTTGTGCGTCCGGTTGAGCGTAGCCAAGCAGGGGATGTTCAAGCAGGGGGAGGGTGTTCACGTCGTGGCCGTCCCGAGAGTGTTCGAGCAGCGCATCGCGGGGGCGCTGAACGACAGGGGTGTCGGGATTAGCACCCGAAGCAACAACAACAACATCGTCGGCCGACTGCGCGTCTAGTCGAGCGTTTATGCGCGCCATTTGCTCAAGGACGAGCGCGAGAGTATCCGGGGTGCGATCGAGAGTGCTCTACTGAGAGCCGAGGTCAGGGGAAGCAGGATGCGAAACATGCGGAGAGTCGGCAGAGCGAGTTTTCGGCGCCATTTCGACAGAGGGCGAAAAAGAAAGAGCATAATAAAAAACAGGCAGCGGTAAAAACCGCTAGCCGGACTTGTGCCTAACAATGGTTTCAGAAAGACGACCTGATGCCCGCCGACCCCTCGGCATGACGCCCCGGGGTGTCTCAAAGCACCTTTTCTGTATCCTCCACCCAGTGTGGGGCACAAGTCGAGGCCAAGGCCAAGACAGGTGGAGCGCTGCGCGGGCGGCTGAGTCGCTAAGATAATATTGAAATAAAAAGGTAAGCTAGGGCTGTCGTGCAACTTGTGGATGCGTATTCACCCGATAGTGCGCCCCCCCCTTCTCCAGCTTGGACATGTGTGCACCATGTCCAAACACGACGAGTGCGTCGGTGTGGGCGGCTGTCTGTCGCCTTCGAGTAGCTGACATAAGAGGAATGGAGGTGGGTTTTAAATCGCAGTTCATACTGGCGATACCGCCGACTACAAGGTGAAAGTACTAAGTGTCTATAGAAACTTGCCTTCTGCGGGAGAGTTGTCGATCGCAGCTCGCCGAACTAGGTTGTCGCGCGTGAGTGACATGAGGCGGGGGCCCATAACCTATTGAACCATGCAGACACGGTTAGTGTGGAAGATAACTCACGCAAACGTAGTTATAGTCACAGTCACGCAAACATGACAGTCAGAGAGACAACCACCCTACATGCGTGGTGTCGGGATAATAGAAGTGTCCGACCTGTAGCCTAGCGACAACTCTGAACCGAGTCAAACAGTTTATCGGTATGTCCGATCTAGACATGTACTAATCATATCTAGAGTAGCTTACAACATCTATCTGCAACTCATACTTATACGGTATTACTTACAACACCCCCTCTTGAGAGATCTTAAAAGCCGCGAGGGTGACCTCCGTGGTCTAAGCTCCTTTTCTGAAGCACTTACTGGGACTCGTGAATGCGCGCTGGGTGAGCGTGCATGAAGTTAATGTACGCATGAGTCTTGGCAAAGTTGTGCCATTGGGGCGTCTCCAAGAAATCGTGTAACGCCGTGGTTCGGTGTACCTCATTTAACCGGTGCTAGACAAGTGAAATATTGTCATCAGTGAAGTGCGTCATGAAGAGTTAACATTCGCCTCGTCGTCCAAGTAATGACTTAATGCACACAACATAATAAATGTGCGAGACTTTAAACTCCTCATCATCACCTCATGGAACTGTAACCGGGACAGCCGGTCGTAGCGAAGATGTGGAGCATGGTCGTAAATTGTTAACATATAACACGGGAATTAAGCGTACTATCGCTAGAAGTTTCAATATGTAAATGAGTTTCCCAACTTACTCCTCCATTAGAAAAGGTCCTAGCTGTCGGTCACATGGCTTCATGTTTGGCTGCCCACGTAAGAATAGGTGTTTTGTAACAACAGTCACCTTGTCTCCTCGAACGAAGTCTGGGGCTGTCGATGGCTCTGAACGAGCTTGCATCTCATCGTTGTGTAGTTGTAACACCGAGCGTACCATAGCATGTGCTTCTTGTCGCAACTTTAACCGCTTTGTCGCGTCTTGTGAAACTGGAATTGAAGGTCGCATGGTGAACACTTAATCGGGGGGCTCCTCAGGAGAGAACCCAGAGTTGCCCTCAAAGGGTGTGTGTTCAATCCCAAGCGCACGAGTGGCGTTGCACGCAAATTCCACTTGAGGCAACAATTTTTGTTTAGTTTGTTCCATCGTAACAACATAAGCAAGTAAGAAGTTGTTGAAACGTGCAGTTGACGCGCTCCGTTAGTCCGTCAATTTTTTGGGTGTCGACTAGAAGACATGTTGAGTCACGTTCCAAGGCGTCTCCAAAGCGTCTGCCAGAAGCCACTGACGAATTTCGAGTCACGGTCACTAACCAACACTCTATGCAGTCCGTGTAGACTCCCTGTAAAAACAAAGTAGCGGTTTCCTCTGTTGTTACGCTCTCTGTGCATGGCAGAAAATATGGGCCATTCGAGTCAGATGGTCGACCACAATAAACACATTGTCAAATCTATTGCTCACCTGCAAGTGCGTTAAGTAGTCAAGACCAGCTGTGTGCCACGGTCGGGGTGGAACGGGTAATGGGTGAAGAGCCGCAGCCATTTGTGGTTGAATCTTTGCTCGTCGACTCACGACGCAGCGCTCACAAAAATATTTCACGTCTTGGCGAATTCGTTTCCACCATAATCTGTCTAGTGCTTTAGCAAGAGTGCTAGCAACTCCGTTGTGACTAACTGTCGAACGTCGTGCATCTCTGTGATCACCCTCAGTCGGAGCAAAAACTTCCGCGGAATACAAAGGCGATCGAGACGCCAAAAGTACCGAGCTATGGCTTCTATCCGGCTGCCTTTCGTCTACTCACCCTCGTCCCCATAAATCGAGTCTTTGGAGTACCCCTCGCGAATGAGATCAGCGAGCTCAGGGCTCAGCCGCAACGCGTTAACCGTCATTAAGTTTAAATGTGCGCCTTCTAACAGCAGGTGGAACTTCCGTCGTAATTCTCGATCGCACGGAACCTCGCCATCCCAAAGTAATGGAACTGTGGCCTAGGTTCGAAATATGGTCGCTAAACGAGTCGTTGGGAATCGATGCGAAATTACAACGCACAGTCGTCGCCCATGACATGTGTGCGCATGTTTGCTACCAGTAACATATAGACGGAATAACAATAGTAAAATGATATTCATAAGCGTTCGGGGTCGGACGCGTCCGGGGTTTTTCGGGACCCCGAAGTACCGACCGGTAGTAGTATAGATATCGTTGGGAATCGATGGGAAACGATTTAACGGATCATCTTCGTTCGGGGCTCCTTTGCGATATGCAAGGGTCATCGAACACACAAACGGTTGCAAGTCCCGCAGGTAACGTGCTTGCCGCTTGTTCACCTTGTTGTCCCGTTGCATGGGCAAATGCCGCAGTGTCTCGTGGTATGTTACGACAAGGAGCTTAGAGCACCCTTCAAGGGAGCAACTCTAGTGCTTGACGGCTTCGCATACGGCCAAAGCTTTCAAATCATACGCAGAGTGAGTGTTGCCACGCTCAGCTGAATTCAGCTTACGCGCGTGGTGAGAAACTAGTGGAAGTCCTCCTCCTTGATTTTGCAACATGACTGATGCAATTCCCACTGCCGAAGCATCTGTAGCCACGGTAAACGTCGCGTCCGAGCTGACCTCGGTAAGGATCAAACATGGAGTGGAAATGAGCCGTAACTTGAGAGTCTCAAATGCTTCCAAACACACAAGCGTCAGCGCAATATTCTGTGGCAAGGACTTCCGCAGTAAGACCATCAGTGGTGCCGTAAGGTCGCTAAATGATGAATAAATTTGGCGTAGAAGTTGCAGAATTGCACGAAACTGCGAACCTCCTTTTGCGTCGTAGGCACTAGCCTGTCTGCAATGGCTTCGAGTTTCTTTGTTGAAACCGAGATTTTTCCAACGGAGAGAGTGTAACCCAAGAACTCCATCTCCTGAAGTCCGAAGAAACACTTCTTAATTAAGGCGTAATTTCAAGCCCTCCTCCTTAAAACGCTGAAGAGCTAGACGCATGTGCTCGAGGTGTTCTTTCAGTGTACGAGTGAAGACGCAGGCGTCGTCGAGGTAGGGAGTAACGAACTTATGTAAAAAATCGCGAAGGATTTCACTCATCATGCGTTGAAACGTCGTTGGGGCATTGCACAATCCAAACGGCATGACGACCCGTTCCATTAGTCCATCAGGTGTCTGAAATGCCGTCTTGTGGATGTCTCGATCACGCACCCGAACTTGCCAGAAACCAGACACGAGGTCAAGACGAGTGTTAAAAATTCACGTCCTTAAGTTCATCGAGTGTGTAATCCACACGCGGAAGTGGGTAAGGGTCCCTGCGCGTAACCTCGTTAAGTCCACGGTTGTCAACACAATCGCAGCGAGCCATAAGCTTTACGCACAAAAAGAATCGGCGAGCTAGACTCACTATGGTTGGGTCGAATCAAGCCAACGTCCATGACATCTTTGAGCTGTCGGTTAAGTTGTGCGCGCTCTACATGTGACAATTTGTTGAGGCGTTGACGCTACATCGGGCCAATTGTGTCGACGGGATGATCCCATTGTCGCCTTACATACGGCGAATCCAATGGTTGCAGTAATTCCGGGAAGTCACCATACAATAACGACTGGAAGTTTTCACGTTGTTCTGCGGTTAGTTTCTCTCCATTGCGAAATTCCGCTGGCTATTCCGCTACGGGCGACATGTTAATTACGTAGAACTCAGCATTGTGTCCTATGATGCGGCGCGTCATGCGCATGAGCTTCTGAATCTTGCTAAATGACATCAAGAGACATTCAGGACGCCGCTCCTCGATTTCCGTCTCCACTAATGTTCCATCCGTAAGTGTAAAAACACGCGTCGTGCCAAACTATAAAAAAGCTGGTTCACCGTCAAGCCATGGTAAGCCAAGTACCATATTAGCAGCGCGTAAATTACGTAGAACGTAGAAAGTCCGTTGAAATTCGTGACTAGCTAGCTCAAAAGTAATGTCACAGACTCTAGAAGATGTCACACGTTGACCATTGGCAAGTCGAACTGGAGTCTTGGTCTGAGATTTACGAGTTTGTAGAGCAAAGCGCGGTACGGAGTCTTCACAGACAATGTCAAGAGTTGCACCGCAATCAGTAATACCAGAAATGAGTTGTCCGCCATTACGAGTTTTCAAAGTCAGCTTTGTTCGAATCAGCGGCCGAGCTTCGGTGAGGTCCGTTAACGAGGCGGTAGCTTTCGGGGGGAAATTGTCTTAGCGTAGCGATGGACTCTTCCGGGACGTCTGGGGGTACATGTACCGACGTGGGTTCATCGGGAAGTGTAGTCGGAGCTGAATCGTAAAAGGCACAATCGGCGTCGACAAACCACAATTGAACAAGCCAAGGAGTTGGGGCAACAACCTCTTGTTTAGTCGGATCGTCCAGCGACTGGCGAGTAAACGGTTGTGTCCTTGCGGAGAATTCTTGGTAAATTTTCCAATGTCGATTGAGCTCGTTGAACTTAGCCCACTTAGGAAGAACAAATACAATCATCGTAGATGTCGGAGATGTACGTGCACTACTTTCAAAATGACGACTAATTTGCTCCGCTAACTCCCAAGGTGGATTGATGAACATGCGCTCTCCACTCAAGTCTCTTTCCATAATTGAATCACTCGGCGAACAATGAGGTAAGTCACCGTGCGAGTTGAGACCTTCATCACCAGCACAACCCTCCAAAGTGAAGTTAAAGCGTGCGTGCAGAGGTTTGAAAATAGAGTTAACTAGTTTCCAATCAATCGAGCGGTTGGTTAAAGATTTATGACTCTCGCTCTACTTGTTAAGACGACGACTTGCTAATGACGTTGCATGTGTCGCGATTGTAGTCGATGGAGATGTCGAATGGGTTTGGACGACCTTTCTCGCTAGCAGTGTCTCATGACGACCACTAGATGTAGCCAATTGCGCCAGTTCGTCAGGAGAGCAACCTTATCACCACCATTTCTGCTTCGTTGGAGCGCCTACTACCTCCTTGCCTTCAAGCTCAAGGCATTGAAAAAGTCGGTGTCTCATCTTGTGGCAGTTAAAACATAGCCCTTCTTCTTTTTGACGTTTGCGCTCCTGTGGAGTTAAAGCTCTAGCGATGGCAGTAAAGTCATATCTGCCAGGGTTTGGAGAAGATCGACCATGGCCTCCACAAGGACCACCACGATTGCTACCACGTTCACGACCTCGACCAAACCCTGAGCCCTCTCCTCGCTGCCAACGTTTTGACGCCTCGACCAAAGGATTGCAGTTAGGTTGTTTCCAAGTGGGTTGTCTACCTCTATGGGTTGTCGACTAAGTAGTTGCTGTCCTAGCACGACCCAAGTGTGGCGAATCAGTCACCATATCATTCAGAAAATATTGTAACTCCGTCAAGGGTAAAGTATAGCCCCTCTGCTGCGAACGAAGGGACTTGGCTTGTGTCTGAAGTTGAAAATTAGCCCGTCCAATGATGAAACGAACAAACTAAATATCATATGTAAGAAGTTGTCGGGACCTCCGTAAAAAGTCGTTGAACAACTGAGTGTAGTCAACGTAACTCAAATTGCCTTGCGTAAGTCCAAGCAGAGCGTTAATTGCGTCGTCTCGAATGTGAGGTAGCAATGACGTCTTACGAATCTCATATACCAAAGTGTAAAAAGAGTCCATAGTAGTAGACAGTTGCTTACGGTTGAGCCACCAGCTGGTCAAAGGTCCAAAGAACTGAGACGTAACCCACACAACAACGTTGTGCGAGTCGGCATTATTTCCAAGCATGGCGAAGCGTTGAGGCTGCGCCTCGAGCCAATCTTTAGGTTCACGCGGGTCATAACGTTACTGGTAACGGGAATTAATTGCAGTCTTACGCTGCGTCTCAGTGAGAGTTATGGGCAAGCCATCAAAATTGGTTGTAGGGGCCGGAACTCCCATGCGTAAATCTGTCGGCGTCTCACCACACAAACGATTAGTATGGCCTTTGACTAGCATCCACACATGACCAGTGTGGACTATTCATAACCGAGGGTAAAAAAGGAACTGCCTCGGTAAGGACGTATCCTCGTGGCAAAGTAGATGATTGGTAGTTACTGCTCGACTAAAAGTTTTGAATTGAGCCACGTAGCCAAAATGAAGTAACTCAAACTTTCGAATTATGTCATGAAGCCGTCCAATTTTAGTCCGCGTAAGCGAGACCGTCAATGTCAATCGTAGCTGGAACGAATTAAGTACCATTTGGATCAATTGTCGACTGTGTCGTAAGAGCCTTTATGAGCTTAGCAAGAGTGCGTATAATAGCTAGGATGAATGGTACCGTAACAGATGCCGATAAGACATAAACGAGCTTATGTTTGGCTTCAAGTAACGGCACTCGAACCGGACTGTTATTAAGCAAAATCATCGTCGGTCAAAATAAGGCAAGTCTCCTCATGTGACTCACGAACATCATCATCGACATGCTCTTCGTCGGGTAAAATCGAACAAGCAAGAAACCAAGTTCTACCAATACGAGGCTTACGATATAACACGAGTTTAATGTCTGAGGCCTTGGAACCACATGATTACAAGGTCCAAGAGAAGCCATGTCGAATAAATCATACCGCGTCGAATAAGTCAAGCAACAACGAAAGCGTGCGTCGACCTAAGAGCTCCAAAACCAGTGTGGCGGTTGGCTTGCTATTGGCAAACTGCGAGCACAAATCTGTTCTATTTTGCTTGCTCTTGCTGTCCATGCATGTGGTAGTTCAAGAGGAGGTAGGGTTGTTAAGATGCTTCATTGTTTAGTGTTTAACAATATATTGTAATTGAACAAAGGGATTGTTAAAATGGTTCTGTCAACTCCCTGTACTTCACTAGTCGTAAATAGCATTCGCCTAGCTTTCTTGCACATGTTCTCATTTGGTCTAAGTGTCAGGTGCTAGGGTTCTCAAACCGTCATCAACGGACTAGCGACGCGGCTTGTCCATCACAAGAAAGCTCGTTTAGCATTGGGAACCTCGTTCCGCGCGTCGTATGGTTGGTTAGCTTTACTGTGCGTACTTGTACGTACCGGGGGTACATGTAGTATAGTACGTATCATAACCCTTATTGAATTGCAATAGCGACGTACCCACGTTGTACGTCCTTCCGATGGAAAAGTACGAATTGGAATTAGTAACGAGTAAATGTACAATGTCATGCAATGTACTGCTGCAGGAATGTACTCGTCACATATACAAATGAAATTGACGGGGGGGGGGGGGGTTGGACATGTAATGTAAAAGGACACGTTTAATCGGTACATGTACATCCTGATAAAAATACATTATTTCTATACAAGGAAAGCCACAAAGTAAAAAGAAGAAAAGAGGGAAAAAACCTAAGCCCGAGGAACATGAAGCCATGCCACATCATGAGCACCGCCCTCTTGCAAAGCATCGCGAAGATTGGATTAAAGACAAACGCAAGAGACACAAAAAGTATATTCCGACGGGCTAGCTTTATAGTTGACGGGACATTAGCAGAAGCTCACGAGTCACGATGACTCATCACGACTCACGACTACCGAAAGCTGCAAACTAACGACCAACACGCCACACAACTGCCGCATAAGAAGAAGGAGCATGACATGTTGGCGGCAAGTTTGACCCAAGTAACATATACGTATGGGCAACACGTGCGCGAGTCGCTGCGATCGGCATGATGTAAATGCTACTCGCCCTTATACTTCGTTGCATCCATGTCTCGACATGACCGGAGAGGCTGGAGTGAAGAAAGGGGTGAAGCCGGCTATACTAATGGAGAAGGGGGTGAAAATACGGATAGCTTTAAAGTATTGAAGTTGTAATTGTTTACAACATGCACCGGATAAAACCGGTTGTTGTCTTTGAGCCCTCCCAACTATGCCCTTTAAGAAACTTATAGTAAGTCATAGCTAGACCGTGATCCGCCTAAATCAAACCTCTCCGAGGGGTGTTGGGGGTTTTGACTCCACCCCGGGGAGTGTGTCGTGCGTGAGGGTGGTAGCTGTCATTCATGGGAATGTGTGGGTGCGTTATGTGGAGGTGCGGCCTATGGTCGTACGGGATTTAATGCGGTAAATGAGAAGCAGATGGTGCATCCATTGGACAGTGTGCAATTGATGGTGCGGGAGGGGGGTGAAGGTCGCCAGAATTTTGACGTGTGTGTCCGAGGCAGAGTGGGCGGCAGCCGCTCCTAGGGGGGAGGAGCCTCCCTTTTTGGAGCCATTAGTGTAAACGAAGTCTTGCTAATTCCAAGCGAGAACACCTCGTGTGGGGGAGTAGGTCAGTGTTGCACGCTCTGCAAGTGGGTAGGTAATGGGGTGGGTGGGGTTAGGGGTCGGTGGTAGATGCCGGCTGAGTGTGATGTATAATCAATGAAATTGGAGGGGATGGTGATGGATGGGGAGGGGGGTGTGCATTGTAAATGGATTCCAGTGTGGTTTGGCGTGCGGTCATAGCCGTTTTGGAGGGTGAGGAGGCTGGGGCAAATGGGTTGGTGACAAGGTAGATACCTACCATGTAGCGTTTGCCGAGCGGTGCGGGGGTGGGGGTGCTTGTGTGTTGGTCGGGGGGGGGGGGGGGGGGCATGAAAGTGTTTGCGTCGTTGGGGAGGGTGTACATGTAGTGGGTGTACGGTGAAGTGGTGTACTCGCAGTGGCGGTATGATTTGTGTTCCCATCGTGGGAGGATGAGGATGGTGGCGTTGGGAGAGTGGGTAGCAGTGGAGTGGACGCTAGTGATGGCGTGTTCCATGGCGCGGCGCATGCATTCGTGATCGTATTCCGGGTTAGCGATGTCGATGCCGTGCTAAGTGTGTGGTGCATTACTGCCGCTTAATGAGAAAATGACGTCTTAAGGGGTAGAGTGAGTGGTGTGTGTGGGAGAGTAACTGTTTCTTGAGGGTCTGAGTGGAGTTCGATTTGGGTATGGAAAAAAAAAGGCGAAAGGCGGAGAGGAGGTATTCACCAGTGGCTATGTTGCGTGTGGTGGTGGCGGGTGTGGGTGAATGGATTTCTGAGCGGCAGCCAAGTCGTGTGATGAGGTGGTAGACAGGTAGACCTCCTCTTCGAACGTACGTTGTGTGAGGTCGGGGTGGAATAGTTGGTAGAGGTGAGATTTGAAATAATTATATATGCTTGTGCCTCTTTTCCCGGTTGGGAACGGCCGGGAACGGTACCGATGTTTACTATAGAAGTGTGTACATGTACTCATGCACTATTATGGCACCGGAGGCTTTCACGATTGCGCTTTGCGCGCCTCGCATGTGAACTTAGAAATAAATTGGAGACCGTTTTGCTCATAATTGCACTTCATCATGGGATTGTATACATTATGGAATGATGATTTAAGATTCCTAGAATCACACATTGTACAAAGACAAGCCGCTATCGTTATTAGTTGATATCGCCATTTTGTCGCGATACATTATTTGGTAAAGTACTGCGCGGTACATGATTAGCTAACCGATAGCGGGAAATAGCCTATGTGGTATTTGCAATGGTAGAATCTTGGCGTCTTGCCAATGTGTGTGGTGTAGGTAGCGCTTGCTTGGGGTGCTGCCGTTGAGGTGTGTAGGTCGTCCGTTCTTCGTAGTGAATCCGCCGGGATTGGGTTTTCGTAAGTGGCGCACGAAGGTGTCCGTGAAAGCGTAAAGGTGGTAGGGGCGGAGCGATAAGCCCATAGGTAGAGTGGTAGACCCGCGAGCAGTTAGAGTTGTCCGCGCGCGTTCTCAATTATGAAGTCGCGCTGCTCGGGATCGATGCCCAACGCGTAGAGTCCGTCCTTCAGGTCGAAGGAGGACATTTTGTCTCCTTTTCTCGCTAGGTGTCGAACTCCTAGCATGGACTCTATTCGTAGCTGTTTTTGAACGCATAAGCTGATTAGGTGCCGTAGGTCGACGATAAATTTCCACTGATTTATTCCGGACTTGGCGACTAAAACGAGTATGCGTACGTACTTGCTGCATATGGAGGGTTCTCATGCTCATGCCTCGACGAAGCACGCGAGTTCGGTCTAGAGAAAGGTGACTTACTCATGAGGAGCGTATACTAGTAGGGAGACGCCTTGGTTGAACGGGGGTGGTGGTCGGTTGTTTAGGAAGGGAATGGTTACGCCCTCCCGGATGCACTTCAAGACATGTCCGCTCGCGTCTAAATCTTTCCATGATTGTTAGTTTCGCTTGCATGAGTTGGCGCGGCGGGCGCTACCATGTCATTCCTCCTTGTCAACCTCGGTCTTCTTGTGTGCCTTCTCGCTAGGGGGCATGGGCTGGCCTCCCGTGTGCTCTTTGAATTTGGTCTTGTTATTGCCCGGCTTGTCTTGCTTGTCGTTGGTTGTGTCCGGTTTGTTCGGTTTAGGCTTGTCCGCCTTGAATTGGGCAATTGCGTGCGCTTCAGCAACTGTTGTGATGCTGACTTCGAGTCGTTTGTCTTCAAGTGTTGACATGAGTCCCTCGACGACGTTGGCCGCGCGTTCGGAGGAGATCGAGTTGAAGTACACGGAGTAGACGAGTCGTTCGGCGACTCGTTCTTCTCCCGTGAGGACCTTCTTGGCCTTGAAGGGTCTGATTTAGGCGAGTCGCACTTCCCCCGCTGAGGCCATTGCTTGATGTGTAAGAATTGCGGCGTCGATGAGGGTACATGTAATAGGCGTAGTCCTTCTCGTCTAGAGTATAGCAATTTACAGCGACCGAGCGAATAGTTTTCACAGCAATTTCAAGTGCCGCGTCATAGGCGGGCGAAAAAGCACCTTGGCAAAGGAGTTGTCAAAGTCCGTCGCGCGAGCAACCTCTAGCGGTGTCAATTAAAAAATTATCAACCTCGTCATGTCGAGGGTTCCACATGTACGGGGTTGTTGTGCCGGTGGGGGGGCAATTACTCCCCAAAAGTTCGTGAAGCGTGCGTAGTTTGTCCACGCCCTGAGGTCGATATACTCAAGGGGGTTGTCGTTACCGATAACTTATCGAGCGTCGTGCTTGTGTCGTACACCCGCAGCTCGGTCAAATTCGGATATGGGTTGGCTTAGTTGTCTTTGTTGGCGCGGCAGCGAGGGAGAGAGTTTCAACATGGGCGGCCAAGTACTGAAACGAATTCGTGTTGGTATAGCTGTTGCTCCGGCGCGTCGCCATGCGCAACGAGGTATGTAGAGGTTGTGGAGCATGCAATCTGCCATTTAGAACTAAAGGAGTGTGTTTTCCTACTTCGTGCAAGCGACAAAGGTGATCAACAGCTTGCGTGGCTAGCGAGAGCTACGATGTCAAAAGAAGGTGGACACACAATCGCTGCTTGTGCGTCATGTATTGTGCGGACATTCTACTATCCGTGCGCGTGTGCGCGCCTGAGCCGTTAGGGGGGATGTACCGTCGGAGGTAAAGCATGTTACTGCGTAATTCTAGCCCTGTAATTAAAACCACTATATTACCGCCAATATGACCACAAAAAAAATCTAAGTAATATAGTAGGATGCTAATTCCGTTTGGGTATCTAGTACTGACCGCTTATTACGCAACCTACGGGTACATGTACTGGCGCAACACCTTACCAACCCTCTGCTTATTACCTACCTGCCTATATGTACGGGTTACTGAATTCCAAACCAACGCGATATCGCACGCCAATCCGCGCCGCGCGAAGCTGCTACCACCCGCCCGCGCACTCCATATCCAGTTGCATAACTCCCAACGCCCACTGCCGCATCAGTTATTAATATAGCCCAGGGGTATTTACCACGAGCACGACATAAGTTCCAGGTGCGCTACTTCCTCATATCGGCAGTGGAGGACTGCAGAGTGCAGCCCGGTATCTCGCACTGTCCGTCCCCCGAACTTTATTTATATTCGGAGTGATTTCGTGCATGACAGAGGGGACGGGGGATGCGCAGTTCCCCCGTCAACTTTCTCTAACACAAGCCCGTGGAGTAGCTTCTCCTCAAGTGAATTAATTGTCTGCGCTAGGCCCAAATCACGACCATCGAATTTTTTGGTGTTAGCGACTAAATCCAGACCTACTTCTGGTGCCTTCTTGACCTCGACGAACAATATGCTTTTGCACAGGCGGTACGGGATTGCACGGGTCAGTAACATCCTCCCCCACGAGCCTTCCGAGAAGAGGCCAAGCATGGCAGTCGTGGACTTCGACCTGGCCGCGTATCTGCAGGAAGACGGAGATGCATGGTCATTGGATGGATGGGACCTTGCTGGCACAGTACCATCCGCTCGTGCCAGCGACACAGGAGCTCACCTCGCTTCCGAAGGCGCGGCGGGGTCCAAAGCTGACGCTGCGCCGTTACTACTGGACGATCGCCTCTTGGACGAGCTATTCGGTGGCAGTTTCATAAACCCTCACACGCCTGCTCCCACAGCCCCACAAAATCAGCACGCTTCGTTCACTCCCGACATTTCCGACTGCACCACTGGAGGCGCCCTGGGAGACAGTCGCGTATCTGAAGGTGAGCGGACATGCCGCCCCACGTCAAACTTCAATACTCTGCCGACATACAGAGTTACCTGCTCAGCTCTTCGCCTTTTCGGCAACGCGGCACCGTATCGCTTTAAGCCTTCCTTGCTCTATTTGACTCAATTTTACAGGCAAAGCCTAACGACAAGTTTGTGCCAGGCTTTTCACTATTACTGCGCTCCAGCCTTCTCTGCTGAACTCCTCCACTTCAGAATGCAGTTGTAATACACTATTATAAGAAATTGGAGTGGGCGGTGTTGAGCATGTCACATTTCTGATGGCGTGATGCAGGGCGACCTGGGACGTCGAATAAAATGGATGCGCTACAGCAGCAGCTGAACGCGCTGCAACAGCAGCAGCAGCGGCTTCAGATTCCGGGGGATATTAGTCAGCCCGGTGCGCCGTTTCAGGCACCCGCGAAACTCGACGGTTCGCCTCCCGTAGGAATCGAGCTGCCGTCAAGTCGACAGCAGCAGTCTCAGCAACAGGGCGGTAGCCGCAAACGACGCGCGGAAGATCCCAATGTACTGGAAATGGCGCGTAAACTGCTGGAGGCGCGCGGGGCGGAGCAAGAGGCGCAGCTGGTGACAGAAACGGGCGCCCTGTGCGCCGACAACCACCGTCTCATCAGCTATCTGAAGCAGCTGGGCGAAAAGCTTAACAAAGCGCGCACCGAGAACGGATTACTCAAGCGGATGGTGGCTGAGACGAGCGGCGCGCAGGTGAGCGTGACCACCGCCCCAACATTGGACTCGCAGTTAATATTGAAGTATGTGCAACTAACACTCACTCCTGCAGCTGTGTTTGGGTTGCTTTGCTTTGCACTTGGACGGGATCCCGCGGTTCCAGTCGGAGTGGCGTTGTTGTTTTTAATTAGACTATCCGTAGCAAGTTAAAGCGAATGCTTAATTAACCGGGCTATTTTCAATGTGCAAAACCAAACTCTACGTCATCAGTGCACTGTTTCAGCATATATGCAGTGCTTGAAAATGCTTGGCAGTATCGGCGTATCATGATCGGAGACGCATAGCCAAATACCTTTTCAAGAGACATAAGCAAACATTGGTCAGAGGGGCTTTGCGATATTTAGGGTGTTCCTCTTCTATTGAGATGTACCATTATTTCTTGTTGTAGTTTGCTTACAGAACGGACGATGCTTTTAGAACTTGCTTGTTGTCATTGAAATCAGTTGCCTCGCTTGTTGCTGAGGAGTTGTTTTTCCTGTGGCGCCAGGCATGCGCAATGCAGGCGGAGCACCAGGCGAGCCAGGTCGTGGAGCCAGCCCGCAAGCGGCTGCTCCTGGGCATCACGCACTCCGTCGCGGACAAAGTGTCCGCCCTGAGCGTCCAACACCAAGTTGACAGGAGGGACGGCGCGCCGCTGCCCTGCCTTCGATCCACCCCTCCCACGGCACACAAAACCGAGCAAGTCCCAGCAGAGGCGCCCGCCACCCCTACACCCACCAGGCAGACGGGCGGCGGCGGCTCTGTGAACGCTCTGGTTGATTTGCTGCGGATAATGCAGAGCATGCAAAAAGCAGCACCAAAGGCGTGATTGGGACCGCGGGCGGCTTGACACCCCCACTAGCGGTGGACACAGTGCTGGCTACCCTCTTTCTATATCTTTGTCGTCTCAGTGTAAGCGACCCCTCCGCTTCTCAAGTCACATCCAACCGCTACGAGCCGCCGTCCATGCAGAACCCTTATCCTTCCGTCGCTTGGTATTTCCTTTTTGGGATAATGGTGTTAAGTTACGTTGCCACCGCTCAAGGCAGCTGCGCATGTAGGCAGAGATCAAGGGCTGAGCATGGGGCACTGAGCGCAGAGACGTGCAACAACGGATGGGACTGCTTGGTGTCTTGATTGTAGGGCAGTGTGGCCGCTTTCACAGCAACAGAGGGACGACGTAGGTTAGGGTTTCAGGGTTTTGGATGGGTCGCAGTAAGTAGTAAATGGGGGTAGGGAGGGGTTGAGAGGGAGAGAGAGAGAGACAGGTGAGGAGTAGTCAGTGGTCGCAAGCACAGGTGGATATTGCGGGGTTAGGAGAGGGCTCGGCTCTTTGGGGTTTGCGTGGGTGATTTGGGAGAGAATGAGCGAAGACGAATGAGAGATTTGGTTCCGGAGCCGAATTCTCAAAAGTCTAATCCATGGTTTTGGAGCAACTGTGAGTCTGAGCGACGCTATGCGCTCAGGTTGGGATGGAGGGTGGGATGGTGGTCAGGGTGTGGTTGGGGTGTGTGTGTGGGGGGAGGAAAGGGGATTTAGGTTGTGTTGTGATTGGCTCGCTGTCAAGAGGAATGCGTTATGTGGGGAATGTAGAAAGTTCATGCTAGAATGAGCAATGCGCCCTCCGAGCAATTATGGAAACATGTGTTTTATTGTAATTACATGTGTAATTAAAGGGGTCGGTTGGGGTTTTAGGTTTTAGGTTTTAGGTTTTAGGTTTACGTTTAGGATACCCTAAACTCTAGATCCGTCTGTAGGGCTATATGAGGCCAGGGCTGGCGCGCACCGCGCGGTCACAAAGTATTAGATGGATTACAGGAAAATGAGATGAGCACGGACAAGGAAAATGGGAGGGGGGACAAAAGGGCTAGAGTGACAAGAGGATCACGGAATCCAAATCACGGCGAAAGGAAGCACTATATTGTGCACAAACCTAGCAAATTATACTAAGGAAACTCCTAGGCCACGCCGAGAATGCAACACATGGAGGCTACAAGCGGCGCCTCACGCGCCGCTCGAGGAAGTACGGGGACGCTTGCGGCCCATGGCGCGGGTGAAGAGCGCCTTGGCATGATAATGCATCCCAACCGAGGAAGAAGCGGCCTCCACCCCGTCTGCGGCGGCGGACAAGCCGCGCAAGACGTTGTCCGCGTGAGCAACATGGACGGCGAGAGAGAACTTTCGACGCCATGAGGCCAACAACTTGCCCACATGCATCCCTTTAGAGGCGGATGCATGCTTGGCCAGCTCCGTCAAGAAAGCCGTGGCGTGGCCGCCGAGAGTACAAAATTCCGTGACTGCAAAGGGAATGAAACGGATGTCGGGGCGAATCCGCACCCCCTCCGAGTACTTCTCGAACTTGGTCTTCTCAGCACGGCGTAGAGCGACCTCGGGAGACGGGGGGCTAAAAAACGTCGAACAAACCGGAAACTACGGCATCATTTGAGCCTCGGATGCCGTGATAGTGCAAGACACCCACATCCGCGGGGAGGCCGTCGTTGCCTTTGGGGAGTTGAAATTTGAAATTTGAAATTTGAAATTAAACACTCCAATACCAGTAAAACCGGCTGGAGTCTCTGAGCCCCCCCTTATGCTATGCCATACAGGACTTAGAAGCGTGAGGTAGACCGTGAACCACTAATCCCAACCTCTCCAATGGCAGTAACAGCTAATAATTTTGTAATCAAGAAAAACAGATCTAAAATCCACTTGTCGAGACATGCAAAACTAAACTGCTGCTCGACCTTCACGATGCACGGCCCGCTCCCGCCGAACCGGGGTGTCGACCGGCCTAGGCCGGTCGGCGTTCGGGAGGGACGACGGGTCAGCCTAATCTAGCTCCCGCGTGACTTCGGTCTTGCCGAAGGTAGGAGGGGAAAGGCTGGCAAAAAACCCCTCCTAGCGCGGTCGCTCGTCGATCCCGCCGCTCCATCCCGTAAACCCCGCCCCAAGGTCTTGCCGCGTCCACCGGCGCGGCGGTCCTCCGTGTCGAGGTCCCCCATCACCTCGAGGACAGGTGGGGGGGACCGAGACACACAGACATAGAAAAAACTAGCGCTCCTGCCTCCGCGCCTGAATTTTCCCCGCTCATTTCCCCGGTTTTTCTCTGTCTGGTACCCGGGTACCTGTCGGTTTTCCGGCCTGTGGCCGTACCCTCCCCCCTCTGATCGCGCGTCCACCGAGCAGCCTTTGCTTGAGCGGGGGCCTCCGCGCTCACCCGGGCCCACGCTCAAGGACTCCTAGGAGTATGTAGATCTGTCGGGGTAGTGGGTGTCGAAGAGGGGGGGGGGAAGGTCACCGTAGCCGGATCCGGCGGGCCGCGGGCGCCCGGAATTAAACAAAACCCTCCGTGCCGGGTTTTCCGGCGGCGCCGACCCAAAGGGTCGTCGCCGCCAGATCGTGTCGCTCCTCCCGTCGCGACCGTCCTCCTTGCCGTCCCAGCTGACTCCTCCCCCCGGGAGATGACGCTGGACGACGTAGCGACGCGCTAGTGAGCGCCCTACCCCGGTGCTACTCCCCAACTAGCTCGATGCCGGGTACGGACATTATTTTTAGTATCCAAAAAGCCCTCCGTACAGGGCTTTCTGGCGGCGGCTGATCCTAAGGACCGCCGCCGCCTCATGTAGCCGCTCCTCCGTCTGCGACTAGCCACCGTCCTGTGCCATGTCCTGCCTCACCCCTCGGCAAGGTTCGACCGGCACAGGGCTGGTCGACAGCTAGCGAGCGCCCTTTCCTGGCGCTGCTTCCCGGCTGGCCACCACCAGCTCCAACACCCGCCTCCCACCGCTGATCCGGCCGTACCCTCCTCGCCATCAAACGCTGCCGTAGAACAGGTCCCACTCCTAAAAGTAAGGTTGTATCTAGGAGTATCTGTACGCGAAAAAAACATATCGGACGGGCCGAGCGGGAGATCTTGGCGCCGGTAGTGCACAGAAATTATTTTTTTCAAAAGCCCTATGTACAGGGCTTTCCCGACAGCTGCTGATCCCACGGATCGAGCTGTCGGCCCTCTTAGCCCCCTACCGTGCCAGGCCTGGCACGGCTACGGGGTTTCCAGCGCCCACCACGGGGAGGTGAGGGGATGCCGACGGGCCTGCGAGCGCACCCCTCTCCGGGGCCGCCGCCGCTGCGCCGCCGGCGGGCGCCGGGGAGTTGAACTAATATCGTAGGATCTGTGAGAACCTCGACGCCAACCCCGAGTGCGCCGCGAACTTCGGAGATGATTTCCGCAAGGGCCGTCACTAACCAAGATTGAGCGGTGTGGTGTGGACCGAAGCATCTCTGCCGCATCGAGCCAAATTGCCAGCAAAAGCAGTGGCCCACGCATCATCCGACATGTTAACATTCGCTGACGCGAACGCATCGCGCATAGCTTGAACCGAGAGATGGCACCGGGAGAGCGTAGAGTAGAGAGGATGCGGGACGAAGTATTACATCCTTTTGCATTAATGTAATTCCATGTGTTTTTACCAAGGGGGGGGGGGGGGGGGCGCATTACTCTTCCTAGAGCACATGTACAAATAAAAGCGTACGGGGTGGTGTCACAGAATCAAACGCAGAAATCCACGTGGACGGTTTCGGAGCATCGATGATTCCGAGCGCAGCGTACCGCCTGTGCGCGGGTGATTTGGGGAACAATTCGACGGTCTCAGAAAAAACAGTTTCTGGACGGCATGAGCACGAAGGGTCGCTGGTTCACGTGCCAGCGCCGCGAGGCCCACGTGCTTTATGGAGGTTCGCAATATAGTCGGAGGGACCGGTACGGGTACATGGACATAACGGTTTCGGAAGCATCACTTACGAAGGGACTCGCAAACAAAAAAACATGCATTTGCGTCGTCGAGTACAAACAGTTTTTGCGCCTGTAAGTCGGGAGGGGTTGGGTAGGGGGGGGGGGGGGGGGGGGGGGCTAGTCGACGAGCGACGTGGTATGGACCAAACGTAAGGAACGCGTATCGATAGTTTCACGGTGAATATATGAGTCATACGAGTAGTCTCTCGGTGAGGAGCCGCTCACATCTCCTGAATGAGGTGGAACAAAATGTCACACACTGATTCGACAATGTCTAAAAAACATTTGGGTTTGGAAAAATAAATGGCTGTGCGAATGCAATGATGTCTTCAGTGACGGCCGGATGAGTACGCCGAATAAGCTCATGGACTGCTTCGTCGGGGTATCCACGCTGCTCTTCTGGTTACATTTCGGAGTCCCGTACTACGAGGTCAAAAAAATACTCCTCCAAACTTTTACAAGTCAAGATAATGTACTAACGATACTGATACGCTGGAATCATTAACTTCGCTTCGATCGCGCCAAGACAAATTAGTGCGGCCGCCCGCCCTTTCTGCCGCCACCCGCCGAATGAGGGGAATGCCGGTTGGCTCCGCCACTGCCCAACGCGTTAGCCCCCAGCATCACAATGTGTTGCTGCTGCTGTGCCGGTCTCGCACGGTGCGGTACCTCCGCGCCTGTCGCTGCTTTCTTCGCCGCGGGCGGACTCGGTAGGAGGCCCTTTGCGCGGAGCAGCGCCTCGCGAGAAGCGTAACGGCGGCTGTTGGGCCTAATAATTCACAAGCAAAGCGGTTGGGTTAGGTGATTGCGGATAAATAGGAACAGTACACCACGACTAATGGATTGGGCGCAGGGGAGTATGCACATGACACAAAATGTTCATATGAATGGTGATATGTGGAAATGGGAAACCTCTTGATTGGTGATTTCCACTGTTTTTCTTGTAAGCAATTTTCAGCAATGGGAAACGCGGGGAAGCTATGGATGGTATATTTTGTTGTATTGGGCATTGGATGATAATCAAAGAACGTACGGGTACATGTAGTCGTAGCTCTTGATATTCTTTAAAAAGGAAAAAAATGTAATCCTCAATTAGTCGTTGGGGGTAGCGTGAGGGGTTAGGGCTACAGGTAAGAGCCGGGTAGATAGGGTTTCCCTCCCTGCTTGTCTCTTACCTGTACACAGTTTAAGGCCGGTTCTTAGATGAACTTAGCCATCATCCGCGAAAGATGAGATGTTAAGCTGTTCAATTAGTCGTTGGGAAATATATAAACATGAGCCATCAAACGCAAATTGTTGAGCAATAAAAAAACAGTTTCATGAAGATCAATCTTAAGCAAAGAGTTATTGCACTAAAGGCTTTTGGGAGTGCCTGAGTAGCGAAGTTAATGACGCGAGTAAGCAAAATTGATGCCTACTTGTGCTTGCTTGACATGGAATAAAATCTTACGCGTGTGACATTTCCAACCCCACTAAATCACTGGTAAGGATTCATTCAAGACACTTACACTGGATTCATGCACTTTTCTCGCTCGTTCGTTGAAGGGAGAAATAGAAAGATAGATACGCAATAAATCAACGGATGTGAACAACTCTCCAACTTTTCGTTGGTAAACTACTGTCGAAACACGATAAATAGAGCACAGAGTGGTCGCCAGAATACAATTATACATTTGTTCGCATCAAAAAGATACATTTTTTAAAGACAGGGAACATATCAACTGTATGCCATAATAAGGGGAGTAGAGGCATAATCAAATGCAACATGCGCGGGTGATTAATAGATAAATCATCCGCCCACTCAAACATGCAGGTTTGCACAAATTACGCACTTTGTTATAATTGAAATGCATTCCGAAAACCAACTAAAGCAGTGATGCTGTTAAAACTTGATATCTTCACAGCAGCACTTAAAACAAAACTGACCCACGGAATTGAAGAACTGAGTACATACTTTTCTGCGAGGCAGTACCGGACACCGTGTTTGGCATATACTGACATATATCAGGACGATGCGAAAAGCCTTCGCCTATGCACTACAAATGGTAATGGCGCACCAATTCGGCCATTCAATTGGTAGAGTGGGGGCGAGGTTGCCGGCAGCGGGGCGGCTGTGCGCGCCCGAAGCCGCGGGGCGCCCCTCGTCCCGCCCGCAAAGCGCGCCAAGCAACAGATTGCCCACCGCCTTGGACAGCGTGGGCCCACCCTGCATATTGCCTCGGTCCGTGTCGTTTCCTGGTAGAGCCGGGTGGCGCACAGCCAGCCGTCAGACGAGGGCAACAATTCAAAACAAAGCAGCGAGGAAAGGTTTACTACACTTCCGGGCATCCTCCCAATGCGAGTCACATAGTCATAATATGGGCTGGTCCGACATCAAGACACCTTGCAACATAATTAACATCTAATGTAATCATAAATAACTTCTACAGCCGTACACATCACGGTTGATTGGTATTTCGCAGCCTTCCAACCGAAGACTGGGTTGCCCTAATTCATATATTTCGGATGAGGCGGACGTTGTTGTGAGTAAAGAGCATTGCAACCCGGAGGCACCTGTTTATTAGGACGAGGAAAGTTAACGAAATATTCGAAGCTGTATTGTATCGCATACAGAAGCAATTTGAAAATATGACAATTTGAAAAAGAAATTCGATGGAGGAGGTTGCCGTACGCCCGACCACGATGGCCTAAAAGACCAAAACCTACAATAATTCAATAGTATCGATGAGCGTAAAGCTATTGCGCCGCATCAATTTCGAGCCGTGTCGTTAATTTACGGGTCGTCGCGTAATTTGCCGATAGAGACCCACCGATATGTGTGCCGTCCGTTTTCTCGGGCCTGGCATCCGACAGGTGAAAGGAGTCGAGCACGATCCAGCCTGCCGCCTCCACGACACGTGCCGCGGCCTCATTCCAAGCGCGAATGCGCGGTCGTATTCGGTATCCGAAGTTCATCCAACCGCTCGGGATGGCGACCCATACCACCGTCGTGCGCGAACTCACGGCAGCATTGACGGCGTCCGTTAGGTTGCGGACGCCCTCAAGATAGGTTGCCTGGCTGGTGCGGTAGATGTACCAGTACCCCGCGCTGATGACCAACAAATCAGACTCCGTGTACTGCTCCCGCAGCTGCACATGGAGCAGGAGGGGGGCACACGGTCAATACGGAAACAAATGTCAATTTCTTTGTTGGACCAGCAGATGAAATCATAAAGCCAAACATTAATTTAACAAACGTTAATTTCATTGTCATTTTAAAACACGGAAACCGCATAGATACCACTAGAGCTAGCCTGATTATAATAACAATCATATGATCATGGATCTAAAACAAGAACCAACTCAATAATGCCATTGGCGGGAATCGTATCTTCAGAATTGTGGGGGAGGATACCTGCACAGGTCCACGCAGCTGCTCCGTGATTGTACCAAGTGGGTCAGGCAGCCACATCATCTTGATCATCGTGCCATCCACCTCGCGGCTGCCGCTGGCGTGCTTGTGCGGGAATATCTCGCGCCAAGAAACGTCGCGCTTCAGCATGATAGAACCCACCTGTCAGGCATAGCGGCAAGAGCAGTCTCAGCCCAAAAATACATTGGGAAACCTAATTAACCCTACCTTTAACAACGCGCATAATGTAATCGTCGAGAATGAACGAAAAAACGCGTGATGTCAATGAAGCCTACCATAAAGTGCACAACGTAGACACAGTGAGGCAGAGCGGTATAAATGCTTACAGCCACAGGTCATTTAGGGTGTTAAGGGCAAAGCACTCCACCACTTAAGCCAAGTAAGTGGAAAAATCGAAACAGGTTATTAAATCACACGCGAAATACGTATTAGTTTAGATTGTAACTATCGCATGTCTATCCCCAAAGCAGTGTATCGCTCTCAAATAGTGAGACGCAACCAATTTCTCTTTTAGTCCTGAAATGGAGAAACCGAAAGACGGGGGCACATTTTTTCAATCGATGGCTCAAATGGGAATTGTGGGCGCTTTCTCTGAAAGACATATATCATAATCTGCTGACGGCTT
Source organism: Tetraselmis chui (assembly GCA_026401115.1). Taxonomy (NCBI): domain Eukaryota; kingdom Viridiplantae; phylum Chlorophyta; class Chlorodendrophyceae; order Chlorodendrales; family Chlorodendraceae; genus Tetraselmis; species Tetraselmis chui. The sequence goes on along the minus strand of JAPMLY010000048.1, from coordinate 98,873 downwards.
TCTATATGACAGGCGGGCATGATACCACAAATCGTACATCAAATGGTGAAATTGTGAAATCTGAATTAATGAATTCCAATGTCGAACTTCAAATTTCTAGTTTCACAAACTTAGAAATTTCAACAATTTCACCTACAATTTAAAAGCATCGACTTGCAACAATTTCAATTTCACGCCGAAATTGTGATGCCAATAACATGGCGAGACAAAGTGTAAACGAAACACTGACAAATGACACGCCTGGCAGCACACCTCGTCAAAGAGCTCGCGCGCGATGGAGTCGCCCGCCACCGCAATCGTCTTATACTTTGACGCAAGACAAGCACGCCCCTCGTCGCCGCAAAACTCGCGAAGCCGACACCCAGCCGGCCTCCACTCCCACGCCTCCCGCAGCAGGCGGTACTGATCAGCAGCGCACCCGGTGGTTTGTCGCGCCACCCAACGACCCTGTCGAAGCCCACGGGCGCAGTCCAGCGCGGACACAGCACCGCCACCACCGCCGCCGACAGAGTTTCCGAAATCTAACCCGCGCGCAAACGCGCCCATCTCCGCCGCCGAACCCTCCATATACCGGCCGTCGACGAGGCCGGTATACAGGAGCAGTTCCGCTCTGTCGAACGTCTCGCTGTTAGCGACGACGGGGTCGGGGTGGTTTCCCTTAGGATTGGCCACTCCCGCGATATCGGCGGGGAGGTCGCGGTACTCGGCCCAAAGCTGTAGCGTGTACACTCCCGGCTCGCGCAGCGCGTACTCGCAGAGGTACTCGGCGACGGAGAATGCGTTACTCGGGGTAACCGACCCGCCACGCCTCCTGATTGTGCACTCGGCGACCACGATGGAGGGTCCCACCAAACGCGCGTAGAAACTGTCATACGTGCTGATCCTCTACGGTTCGAAATTTTGGGGAAACAAAACGTCAAAGATATCAAAAACGGACGATGGGCACTGTCCAGGTAGAAATAAACCAGGAAATGGACGAGATGTGCAAAAGCAATCACATAGAAGAAGGAAACCGGGTTGACGCCCGTAGAATTAAATATCAGTGGATGCGTGAGCGGTTTTTATGAAGTTGATGGGATAAGGCCATAGTTTAGAAATTTCAAGCAAAATATCAACAAATCATTTGCCTCAATGTATGATGACGATAACATGTAAACATCGGTTCTGGGGAGATGGGCAAACACGGGGCATGGCGAGGGAGGGTAACAGAGGTCGGAAGGAAAAGCGGGGGATGGGGGGTTGACCAACATCTGGGTGGTCGTAAGACACGGTGATGGGGAATAAATAATCACATTGTAGTCTTTTGAAAACATTTATGTCGGACGCCACTTGCAAGTTCTAACAGGGGCATAAACACACATGAGCACACACACACACACACACACACACACACACTAACACGCTCACACACACACACACGCTCACACACACACACACACACACACACACACACACACACACACACACACACACACACACACACACACACCTGTGGTGACGAATAGAATCAGGACAAGATGGCAGGTAAGCTAATAATCAGAATCTGACAGCCTTACAGTTGCAAAAATGTCCATCAGGCACTCTTAAATTCTGAAGCCGTCCGTGTGGAATGCATCCGAAACAAATTACTAGAATATTGCAAATATCAAAGCAGCTTAGTAACAGTAATTATGATCGGGAGAAACGCACCTGAAACATTTTGCATTGTTACGTATTCCAGTTTTAGAAACACAAATCTTCCCCATAACCCAAATCTAACGCATTGATACACGATTTTCTCGTTGTTCAGAACTGAAGGAACAAATGAAATTAATCCATGACACGAAATATTGGCAGTTGTCAGCGCCTCATCAGGGAAGGCCGAATGGCCATTCAATTCAAGTTGTATATCAACTCCCGTTACAGCCAAACAGCCCTCAGCAGCAATTCATCAGATAAACCGAACACATCAATACTCTTTTTTATTAGGGTTTAGGGTTTGATATCAAAGTAAGTCACGCAAAGTTATCTGAGCGATACCAGTAGGTAAGAAAAACTGTGCTTACGATGACTGCTTACCTGCCAGTTATTGGTGATGTAAAAAGCGGCGCTCTGCTGTAAGTAGGGCTCCGTTCGCAGCAGTCCCATTCCGCCAATGGTGTAGTTTGCCGCGTGTCCCGACAAACGGATGACGCCGGGATAGTCCAGCCCACGCCCCTCGACGCTTATTTCCCGCGGTCCCAACGCCTGAGCCCCCGGGTCACCTTCCTCTCCGAAAACCTCTACCTGCTTGCCCCGCACTTCCGCATTGGCCAGCTGCGCCGCCTGTTGCTGCTGCCTTCCGCTGAGGTGGCCGGGAATAGCTAACGCGGGCGGCAAAAACCGCTGCCAACTCGGCATCGCCTCCGTCGTTGCCGTCTCGGCACGGCACCCCGCCGTCGCAGCTGCAACTCTCGCGACACATTGCTCCTCACTCACGCTATCAGCGCGCCCTCCAGCAGGACACTCGGGCGATGTGCCCGCCGAGGGTGAGGTGCCCGGCCCCGCGCGCTCTCCCTCGGCGTGTCGTTGGGCCGCCGCGGCGATTCGTTCCTGTATCGACACCGTCGCTCCTAGCTACACAAAGAAAAATATGAGCCTGCATTTAGCTTAACACTCTACTCGTTAGCTTTAATAGGTCCAAGCGCGGGGGGCTCGTTGGTGAAGTCATGGGTGCACCTTGCTGCCTCGCGCGTCCGTCGTTATGCCGGAGAAAGGGGCGTCGGATACGCGCCAGTACACCAGTACGGCCACCGACAGCGCAGCGGCCACCACCGCAACGTTTCTATCCCAAGCTCGCCGGCCTCCGGGCCGGCGGTTCGGCTGCAGTAGCGGTCCGCGGCTATCCATAGTGAGGTGCTGGTGGTTTACTGATGAGGAACGCTCCCATACATCGCGCAGCGAGGCGCCGATATTGCGGTGAACGTTGGGATTGAGCCGTTATGAATAATAATAAGAAAATAGCAACACGGGTACGAGAAATAACGGTATCGATCGTTTAAATTGCATTGTCTCGTTTTTCGTCAGCGGACGATGCAGCACACATCACCGGGCGTAAATATGCCATTAATTTGCATGACGACGTACAATTACGGCCTCAAGGGGAAAATCCCCGATAATTCCTCGTACCTATTTTAGTGTTCGACTTAATCTGCGGTCAAAAATCAATTAAGATCGACATCAATAATTGTCCGCGAACTACAAAGTACACGTACCCGTATGTACCCGAAAGGGTAACGCATTTTCACCGGGAGATTTTGCCGCTCGTATATTATTACATTATTGTACACGTATACCCCAAACCTTTATATTCCCGACACTTCGTATATTTTTGCGGACAAAAAAGGGGCATCAGTATATCGCTGCCTGAACCCGTACCTTCTTCACGAGCAAGTAGTCGCAGATGATGGTGGCACTCGGGTAGCATCCTCTGGGCCAACCCCTCAAGGTAACACCAGTTCGGCAGTGGACGCTTGATCTCTAGACTCAGCAAGCTCTTGGATTGAGCCAGACCAGCTAAGATGCAGGTAGCTACAGCAAGGAACGCAACCGTTTGCCGGGCAATAGCCGCTGCCCGGGCAGCGAATGTGACTATACAACGTTTTCCACCCCAACTTTTCCGTACCCGTACATATGAGTGTCGCAACGACTCACAGCAGCGGGTCATTTGCCATGCCTCCCCTCCCGCCGGGGACGGCAAACCAGACGGCGGGGCGGAGGGAGAGCCCGTAGTGAACGTAACGTGTCGCGGAGTAACGTTCCAGGCTCGACGCGGGCAGTTGCTACGGACGGCGCTGCTGGAGGCCGGGGTGTCGCCTCACAACGGGCGCAGCAAGTTAATCAACTGTAGAGGCTTAAGTACCTGCGGCACCTGCGCCGTCCGTGTCGAGGGTGCGGTGTCGCCGCCGGAGGCGTCGACACGGGAGCGTCTCCGACTGAATTTTCCACCGCATCGCCCTCCCGCCAACCAATACTTGCGCCTCGCGTGCCAGGTGCGGCTGGAAGGGGACGTATATGTCGGAAAGATGGACGGGTTTTGGGGGAGCAGCGCGGACGCCGAGTCGAGCGAAGCCGCGAAAGAGTTTTACGCTCCTTTCGGCGAGCTGGAGTTCATCCTCGACGACAAGCGGAAGGGCTAAACCCGTGGGGCCCGACATACCCTTCCAAGGTGAGGGCGCCCCACGAGAGAGAGCAAAAACGGACGCCGAATCGCTATGAAAATGCACATTCATCGACGATATTGAATTTGTGTAACGAATATTGTCTTAAGAGTATCTATTTCATGTCATATTACCCACGAGGTTGCACTTGCACGACGTCCCTCACTCCCATGCCAGACCCGCTGCTCTCTCTACTGAATGTACGGCCTCAAGATTACAACAAGGGGCAGAGATCGCCACATTAAAACAGTTCAAGACAGCCATCCTACGGTTGAACACTCTCACACTCTGGCCACCAGACGGCCCACCACACCCTCCCTCGACGCTCCCTGGACCATCACCTCCCACGCTGCCAGACTTGATGTATGCATTACCCCTTAATCAAGCTGTAAGGGTCCTTCATCCACTCCATCCACGCGCGCTGGAGCCAGGCATCGAAATCGCTCGCATCGAGGAGCTCTTCGCGGTGGGCGGACCAAACCTGCGCCCACCGCAATCCACGCGCCCTTGTTTGTCAGAAAGAGGAGTAGACTAAGGGGGGGGGGGGGGGGGGGGGGGTTTAGGAGTTTGTGTAAGAATTAATGTGTGCGTGTGTGTTGGGGAAGGAGGGGTTGTGGGATATGAATGCGTGCAGTGAATGCTTATGAGAATCGTGTTAATTGTGACCTCGATGCGCATTGTGTTTATTCTTTGCGTCCTTCCTTTGGATAGATGCAGCCTCACTGTCATACGCGGAATCACATGGCGGCGATAAAAGGGAGGGGGGTTGGAGGCTGCCGGGTAGTGGGTGAAGTAGCAGGCACCCCACCTTGTCATACCCACCGACGGCAATGAGCTGTTCCAGTGCGAGAAGTGTCTCCTCAAGGGCCGTCTCCGAGGCTTGCGGGATCTGTTCACATGGATGCCACATGAGCAAACCTAATATGTTGCACGGGAGGGGGGTGGATGGATGTGACATGAGTGGAAGCAAGATTAAGTGTGTTAAAAGTGCGTTGCGGTCTCGTGGCACTGAATAGATTGGTGGAAAGGCAATTGTGGTTTCTTCAGCTAAAGCATATGAGCTTCCGAATGCACACATGTATGTGCCTGTGCATGTTTTATTGTATTCTGAAATTTGCATGTGTGTGAGAGCGTGCAATTGTATGTGTGTGTGTGTGTGTGTGTGTGTGTGTGTGTGTGTGTGTGTGTGTGTGTGTGTGTGTGTGTGTCTGAAAGGGAAAGCTGAGGGAGATCTTAGGAGGACGAATAAAGAATTTGGGAGACGGGAGGGCGCGCACGTTGGGGAAGAAGCCACCGAAGAAGAGGGGGAAGCGGTAGGTGGGCAGAATTCCGTTGGCGGAGGCGATGACGTTGCGCTCCCAAAACAGGCGACTCAACACTGTCCCTGGTGAGAGTGTGGCGGGGTGGAAGTCTTCCTGCGGGCGGTGCGGGGATTGAACACACCCAACAGAGGGCAGTGGGATTGCAGCGCAGAAGGCATGTCGGAAAGGGAAACAAACAAATTGCATTCATTGTGCACTTTTCTGTTGCTTGAAAATGAATTAATCTTTCACTCCCCAAAATCAACAAAGCGACGGTCGGCCCTTTCGAACGTCGGAGGTTCTGATTTGACTCGGTAGTTACTTCTTCACCGCTGCTTCTTGAGAATGTTCACAGTGCACACGCACCTTGACATACAGGAGGTCCACTTCCAGCAGGAGCTTAGAGCTGCGGTGCAGGAGGAGGAGAGGGTGGCAGAGCGGATCCGGGATGTAGCAAAGGTCAAAGTCGGAGGCGAGCTGTTGTGCCAGGGCGCCAAGCACACCGGGGCGGGTGTAGTCCCAATCCACTTTCACCCCAACCTGGACACAGGGCGCAGCCAGCACCGCCCCGAGTCAAAACCGCACGTCGGGTTCAGGAGGAGATATGCGCGTGTGTCGTTTACCAGGTGGCAACACACAGCGGGGCGCCGCTTGCGGTTTCGACATAGCGCGTACTTCTTAGGCTCGCGTTTTGCGTAACGCAAATGAATGAGTTGGAAAAAGTAGGGTGTCACTCTTTTCTTCATTTGTTTGTTTGGTTCTTTGTGATCCTGCATTTAGTAATGCAATCCATTGCAGCCAACAGCCATAATGCATGCCAATATTACTGCAGCGAATTTAGGAGACCGAGGCGCATAGCTAAGATGCCACTCGTTGGGGTAGGCGTGAATTCTT
>JAPMLY010000048.1:62500-90000 GCA_026401115.1 Tetraselmis chui | reverse complement strand
CCGCGTTTCAGTGTAGGTATGTACTCACTGAAAGCAAAAAATAGTTTGTAATATACTGTGATTTTTTGCCTCCATGATTGAAGGGACTGCAGCTCATTATCAGGGCGTCACTCTATGGGGGGTCGCACCTTGGCCAGCATGATCGCTGCGCGCGTTGAGGCGACTATTTGGGCGTTTGGGAAAGCGGTTGCCGCGCCCTTCATGTACGTCGTGTGGTACGCCGAGCCGGTGACGATCCACTTCACTTGGCCGCCCATTTCTGTTTCGACTCGCTTTGCCAACTGAGAAAGGAAAAAAATAAACACACTTCCGTCAAATGTTAAATTTAAATGAGCAATCAACTCCGCTCCAGTGAATAGCTACCTCGAAATGACAGTTTGTTTACATTTGATGTGGCGATTTCATGTAATCAAATAAATATTCACTTACCCGGCAGCCATAATTCCAATGAGACTGGTGACGACATCGACGTACCACACTTCTGGTACGGGTACTGCATAATCATAGACATCGGGATGGCCGTGTGATGGACTAATCAACATTGGCAATATATTTAGACATGTGAGCGAGAGTTGATTCATATGGGCGATATATATTTTGTGACCCTACTGTCACTCTGCTTTTTCCGGGTCCGCTTATCCTTGGCTTTTCCTGGTAATTACTGTTTGGCCCTGTCACTCTCTCCCTTCTCCTTCTCCGTAGTTTCTCTCTTTTTATTTCGACTCATGTCCCCGTGCAATCGGTGTCGCTCGCATTTCATCGACCAAATCCACGGTTCATAATTTTGTTTTTTCACGTTTTTGCATGGATAAAAATGTTTTACAAGAATGGCAATGAAAAACACCAGGCAAGGAGCAGCAAGGAGGGGAAACCCCCACAGGCCAAAGCCCGAGGAACAGGACGGCATATGCCACAACATCGGCACTGCCCTCCCGAAAATCCACATATGATACGGTCTGGTATCAATACGGTTACATGTACGAAGGCCCCGTGAATTACAAGAAGCACAACATGAACATAGACAGGGAAAATGGGAGGGGGACTTAAGGGCGAGAGTGACAATATGAGGGTTACGGAATCCAAAGCACGGGAAAAGGAAGGACTGCATGGTGCACAAACCAAGCAGATCAACGAGTGCAGGTATGAAGGCGCGTAAAAACTCAGCATGAATAGTATACCGTTAATTCATTATTTGACATTTTGATATGTGCCGCGGATGATCATGCCTTCCTGTTCCTCGGCCTTGGGTTTTCTCCTCTTATCTTATTTTTGCTTGGTGGTCTCCACTGTTTTTTCTTGTAATAAATTTCTCTATATATCTACAGGATGATTGTTGCTATATCAGCGCAAAAATATATTTGGCTCTTGGATTTTACGATCCGTAGAGAATCACGATTCGATTACAAGAAGCACTCCGTAGAAAATTTCGCTTTTTTTTTCACGTGCAAGGAAGAACTTCTCTTGGACGCAGGTTGATGGCAGGTTAGCGGGGTGACGGGAAGGTGTTGTACTCCGTTCACATTAAGGGGGGCCTCCGCACCTCGGGAGTGAGCTTCACGGGATTGTACAAGAGGAGCCCGCCGTCCTCCATCTTGATTACAGCCATAAAGGCCTGCGACCCCAAAATCAAATTTGCAAACAATGCCGCTTACAATGCTCAACCGCAATCCCCAAGGTTGCATAGGAAAGCGATGGTGATTGAGGTGCTTCTACCTTCCTCAGCAGAATATTGGTGAGCCCCTCTTCGTGCAGGGCTCCGCCCGGAGCGACCGCCTCGGGCGTCAGCTTAGCGAGTCGCTGGACTAGTTGTAGGTCAGTCTCCATCTGTTGCGGGTTTGATGCTGTGAAGTGGAACAGGGCCACGCAGTTCCCAAACCGGCGAAGGATCAGTAGTGCGCGAGCAGGCGACTCCCGATAATCAATATTCACGAGCCCATATACCCAATTGACATATTTCGGCGAGTGACAATCCGATTAGATAGTAGTAGATATAGGTAGTGGATATGTATATTAGTTAGTGGTAGATAAATACGTATTCGATGTCAAATGAAGAAAATGCAATTGGGAGGTTTTTACGGATAGTTAGGGTTTCCCTCCCTGATTGTCTCCTACCTGTACACCGTGCAATAAGGCCGCTTCTTAGGTGAACTTTGCCACCATCCGCGGAATATTTAACTACAAAAAGCGAGTAACCTAATTTATTATATGGGGTTTTTGAATTCGGTCACCAGTGTCCTAACCTTATAGGTTAGGACACTGGTGACCGAACCTACAAATAGACAATATGAGAGGTCTTTACTGGTGGATTCCTCTGCTTGCTTTGTAAGATACCGATACACAAATTGGGAGTATCCCACTCCAGTCAAATCCCACTGACTGCGCCAATGTGCGGACGTACGCAGAGCGATATTAGTGCCAACATCGCAGAGGGCAGACGGGCGAATAATGGTGCAAGGAGACGGAAGAACAATCGCAGACGACTGAAACAGTGAGGGGGCAGGCAGGGAATGAATGAGAGGAAGCGCCACATATAATATATGCGAGGACAGGAAAAGGGAGGCCCAAGGGTGACAAGTAACAATTTCTTACAAGAAAAAGCAGTGGAGGCAAAAAGAATAAAAGAGGGAAAAAGAGTGACAAGTGGAAAATGTAGAAGATGTATCAGAATCTTACGGTTTGACTTTGAAAGATTGTACGGGTACTATAATCGCAAACAATTCCAGTAGAGTTTTACGGCTATATTTGGATAGAAAACAAGAAAGTAGTGAAATCACCAACAAAATATAAGAAAAAAATATTATATGTAACGCTGGAAGTAACCCAACCAAGCAGAAACACAAGCAGCACCATCATCTGCACAGCCATCCCCCGCCCTCGACCACATCACAAAGGTGCGAACTAAGCGTGTCGTGAAGGGCGACCCAAATCCGCGTTGCATGAACTCCGTGCGCGCATTCCCATCATGAAACGACGAAGGGAAGCCGATGGTAACCGACGAAAACATTTCCTTGAAAATACACAGCCGCAGTGGAATCCAACATCAAAGAATGAGAGGAAAAGGACAATAAGGCTGAGCCCGTGGAGCAGGGGGGCAGGCAACGAACAAATCCCGTCACCTTGCATCTAGAACTCTCGGCGGAGATACCAAGTCAAAAAAGTAAACAAAGAGCAAAGTATTAACAGGGAAGCGTCAAAGAAGTAAAAGCACGAACATCGCGGTGTGGTACGGAAACTTTGGACTGTTAGCCACCTATCGCAGGGAGGCAGGCAACAGCAGCTGCACCACCCTCCTGCAAGGCATCACGAAGATAGGAGCCGAGCGTGCCATGAAGAGGCACAGACAGGCGCTGCATACGTCCCTCTGTTGATAGTAGGGAGGTTCCACTGCTTTTTTTCAAATTATTATATTACATATTGATAATCCAGCAGACAGAATTCACGTGAAAACCGAAGAAATAACAAGACGACAAAAATAGAAAACAATTAAACGGTACGGGTACGGTTTAGGTATATCGAAAAAGAGCTTCTGAAGAACAGCGATATCATGTTTGATAATGCATAAGGATCTTAAGCTGCTCGTTTGATAATGCGTAATAGATGTTTGACGATAAATAGATAATTGGTCGCGATGCAGTGCTACTGGACAACGCGGCTGTGTCGATTCGCGGCTTGTTTATATCCATACTCTCACGCTCCCTTTCACCTTCCCTTGGCTTTGTTGAAGGCGAGCAAGTGGTGGCGATTTAAAATAAACTCATACCTGGACATCTTGTGAATGGTGACTTGATGAGGCTGCGGTGCTAGAAACAATCGAGTTTCGTACTTTACTAAGGTAGTGGTGAGACTAGGTTACGAGGTTGTGCCGGCTATAAAGCGGGAGCGACAGCAGATCGTACCGGCGGCCATGAGCTTTGCCTGCACTTGAGGGTCCGAGTATTCGAGCATACTTCGCTTGATATCTGGAAAAGCAGTTTGAAACTCGTGCATGACAGTTAGCACGCGGGGATTAAGTCGCGTGAAGGTATGGCTGGGCCGCCCGGTGACGCCCTCCGCGTTCGCTGGCTCCACCCCGGGACCGGGCAGGAGTAGAACCAACAGCCACTCGGGCAGGTAGCGGAACATCAGCTTCACGAAAGCCCTAATAACACGGCGAACCAATATCGCGGCAAAAAAATCTCCCCGTTATCATTTGCCTGGGGAAAGACTCTGGGGAAATAAAAGCATTTATCAGAGAGACACTCGCACACATGGTTCTTTAGTGATACGCACGGGAGCGGTAGCTCTGCCTCCGGGATCCGCTCCCCTATCTCCGCGTAAGCATGAGGCCGTCGTTTTTTTCCCGCAGCGCGGTATATCGCGTACCCTCCTAACGCAGCAGTTGCGGCAACACTCGCAGCGGCCACGCTGCAACACAGTAGCAAAATTCAGCTCTCGATCTTGATTGCTATCGCGCACCTTATCTAGAGAGCGGTGAACGGTAGCGGTCAAGAAGGCGGATGGGTTGGTAGGAGGTGGGGTAATGGTGGACGGGACGGCGGGGGCAAGTGGCGGCACACGTACGCGGTGGCTGTCCGAGAGAAGGTAGGAGACGCCATTGTTTTGAGATCGGGATAATAACAGATAGTTCAAGTGTCAGAAGGGTTGGGGGCTGCTTTAGCTGCTGTATGACCCCGCCCGCGGCCGGTGTGAGACGATGACGACTTAGGTTTATAGTCGCCACCATCGCCACGGCGGCAGCATCAGTTGCTGTATCGCGACCTATATACATGTACCCGTACCTGTTCCACCCAGCGGAAGGTTATTCCTATCATCGGTAAATACGAGGATTGAATAAATAATCAGAGAAATTCAATATTGATTGTGTGTTCAAATATATAAATATAAATATGAGGTTTGCCTCGAACTTCGGCTCTCAGTCGTGCTTGCAAAATGCCGCCTGTAGAGGGTACCGGTGCGGGTTCCCTGCCAGTACTGCAAGGCTTTGATCTTTGCGACGCTTTTCAGGAGGGCAGTGCCGACGCTGTGGCATGCCTTCTTGTTCCTCTGGCTTAGGTTTATTCCGCCTTTCTTCTTTTTGCTTGGTGGTCCCCGCTGCTTTTTCTTGTAAAAAATTGATTAATCTTTGCTGAACTTTACCGCCACTCCGCCGTATCTACTGTAGAAATAAATCTCCCTCCGACTATTAGGAACGCACCAAAGCAGCGAGCGAAATAGTCGGAGGAAAACATATTTTATGGTGTTAGCGCCATCGCCGTTAAAGGGCAGAAGTCGCTTTTTGTCGGTAGAAGCTCGTATGTGAACAAAAACTACGAGCTTATTCCTCACAAAAAGCTCGTAAGGATTACCTGAATATGGAATCTAAGAGCTTCCTCCGAAACATTTCTGTATCGCTTTATACACGTTCTTCCGGATATAGCGGCGGCGCTTGGATCACCTACTTCCACTTTCTTCACGACACGTCTGCTCCTGAGGAGCCAGCGCGCTCGCTCCCACTGGGCTAACACACCGCCCAACTGGATCGCGTCATGAAGTAAGGATACTAAAACGGCCCGGAAATCACTGGCGGGAGAGAAGGAAACAATAGGTTATGGCGGAGTTGAGGAAGGCGCGCTCCCTTTAATTCTTTGCTCGAAGTTTCCGACTATTTTGAAATTATTTGAAATTGTTTACAATATGTACCGGGTGAAACGGTTGCTTCCTGCTTTGCCTGTAAAAAGGTCTTATTTTCACAAGGGCTAGACCATGAACAAATAATCGTCTAATTAATTTCTTTCAAGAAAAGTAGTGGAGGCCACCAAGCAAAAAGAAGACATGAGGGAAAAACCCTAAGCCCGAGGAACATGAAGGCATGCCATAGCGTCAGTACAACCCTCATGAAGAGGGGATATATTCTCATGTCCCATGTCCTTACTCCGTCTGTTTTTAGCACCTATCTCATCGCTATGTGGCCGTCCGTACCCTCCCTCGGTGGTGTACTTTGTTAGGGAGCCGCCTTTATGAGCAGTGTGCCGTTACAATAGCCCTTGGCGCACTGCTTGAGGCAGCCTGTCGATAATCGGGTACCGACTAGGGGAGGGGTGGGTCGGGCACATGGATCGAGTCGCCGCGCCACAAAAGGTATTGGGTACGGGAATATTTTCGAAAACCCCCCGTACCGGGTTTTTCCGGCGGCGGATGATCCTCATGACCTCCGCCGCCAGATTGTGCCGCTCCTCCGGCTGCGACCGTCCTCCATCCTGCGTAGCCTCTAGTCTCCCCCAGGGGAGGCATAAACTCATAGGGCTATCGGCAGCTAGCGAGCTCAATACCCTAGTACTGCTTCCCGGCTGTCCGCCGCCAGGTCCAACACCCTCGTCCCACCATGATCCGTCCGTACCCTTCTACGCCAAAAACATTCGTATACATCGTTCCCGCCGTGACGGGAGAGTATTTGTGAGCATATAGTCGCTAAAAAATATCGGATTGGCCGAGCGGGAGATCCATGTGTTGGTGTGCGGATATTATGCCTTTCCAAAACCCTCCGTACATGGCTTCCCGACAACTGTTGATCCCGCGGATCGCAACTGTCAGTACCTCGTTGAGCCCCCTACCGTGCCAAGCTTGGCACGGCTACGGGGTTACCTGCGGCCACTGCGTAGAGGTGGAGGTATGTACCGACAGGCCTGCGAGCGCACCCCCATCCGGGGCCGCCACCGTTGCACCGCCGGCGGGCGCCGCTTCCGACTAGCCATGTTGCCGTGATATGTTAGCGAGGCGGGATGCACGCCAACAACGGCATTTTGAGTGTCGGTCTTGTGCTACAAGTCAACGTTATTGGTGGAGTTCAATAATGCGCATATGATACGTATCATTAATATACATCGATATGAAAAGAAGGGCGCACAACGGCCGTCCAACGAGCATACGAACCATAGCGTGATAGCTTAGGAGCGCGTGATGCGAGTCGGTGATTAGGGCATGAGGGGCTCGTTTATATTTCGCCGGAGAGGAAGGAGGTGCACTTCATTGTCCTTGCGACTAAAGAGAGGCTATATCTGATCAATACAAGGGTTTATTTATCCGCCGAGCATATTTTGAGCAGCTGTAACGTCGGCCTTACAACTAAGACCGTCATGCCCTAATATTCGGCATTTTGCACGCCCCAAGAAAAATAGTGCAGGTCTAATAGCATATATGTACATAAATTACAACGGTACAACGTGTGTGCGTGTGTGTGTCTATAAGTTTGTCTATGGTTGTGAATGAGAGACCGAGAGCCAGTCAGAGGCAAAAGGGGGCAAGAAAGAGAATATACCGGGATTGTGTCAGTATGTGAGAAGAAAAGCGACACAACAAGCCTAGATGAACAACATATTCTTGAATTAATGAATTATTAGCTTATTTTCGTGTGCAGGTACATGGTGGGGCAAAGCGAATGAGAGAGGTCACCGGTGATCCATTCCGCGCTCAAATAAATAAAATCTATCGACCAGAAATTCACTTATGCGCAAGGTCAAAATGGCAACTACCCTCAATCAAGATCTTTCGAATTTTTATGTGGGCCTTGATGATGAGCTTGCCCCCTCCCATGCCAATTCTCTTGTTGCGCTGACCCCACGTCTGACTTGCTCGCAAGCCCCGACCCCCGATGCTTTTACCCTCCCCAGTGACAAGAAGGGCCACTTTTAACGAGGCATTTCGCGTAGTCTTATGGCTCGTGCTTTCCTCGATCTCTTGGCGTTTTGTGCCCCCCCTCCCCCCAAATTACATGCGAGGTGATCCAGACACTAGCCGTGGGCTTTGATCACGTTTCGAATGAGTCTAGCTTCCCCGCGCGTTCCCTATGGTTGTTGGTTGCGTTATGGCGGCACACCGGGTGCTTGGCCTCAAGCTGAGCCGAGCTTCTCATGTCTGGAAGTGTCCACAATTCTATGAGTCCCTGGAAGTTCTTCGCGACTTTGGCTCCTCGTCCGCAACCTCGTCTTCTACCATGTCTTAAGAGCGGAGGACACCGCCAATCTACATGCTCATGGACCTTATCCCCCGTTAGTCTTCTTTGTAGTACGTTATTTGACTCCATTATCGCCCTATTCATGTTATGAGGAATTTATGGCTGAGGATGCAGCGGATACCAAGGGGCGGGACTTGCCTTTGGAGGCTCGCCGAGTATGGTATGGGGAGTGGGCCCACTTGGGATCGCCATGGACCGGATCCGGCCAATTCTTCATGGGTTCGGCTCCAAGAGTAGTTAGATTTTCAAGGTCCGAACTCATTGGCGCCGGTAGCGCATATAAAATATCTTAAAAGCCCTCCGCACATGATTTTTGATTCCGACAGCTGCGAATCGCGCGGATCGCACTGCCGGCCCCCTTAGCCACCTTCCGTGCCGAGCATGGCACGGCTACGGGGTTTCCAACGCCCACCACGGGGAGCTGGGGGGATACCGACGGGCCTGCGAGCGCACCCCCTTCCGGGGCCGCCACCGCTTCGCCGTCGGCGGGCGCCAAGCACAGCCAATGTAGATGTCTGACATGTACGCCTACAACTCTCGAAGTTGTGAGCAATCTGTCGAGCCAACTCCCATAGTGGATTGACGAACACCCTCTCTCCGAATAAATTTCTCTCCGAGAATTGAGTTCGGCGAATGGAATTACTCATCGGCGAGAAGTGAGTAATAAAGTCACCGTGCGAGTTGAGACCCTCATCGTCCGCACGTCCCTCGAGAGGGAAGTCGAATCGTTCATACAATTTTTTAAAAGTTTAGTCAACCATTTTACAATCAATCGAACGTTTGGTCGCTATGGATCTACGACAACCTCTCCGCTTGCTTTGTTGACAACGTCCCGCTACTTGCTTTGTATGTGTCGCAACTGTAGTCGATGGACGTGTCGGGATTGAAGATTGCGCCTCAACCGGTAACAATGTCACAAGACAACAAAAAGATATAACCGTGTGCTCCAATCCATCCGGAGAGCAGCAATGGAAACATCATTTATGCTTGTTCGGCGTGTCGACTTGCCCCCATTGCCCTTGGCATCGGTAGACACGATGCCCCTTCTTATGGCACTTGTGGCAAAGACCCTCCTCATGGTGACGCTGCAACTCCTTGGGAGTAAGAGCTCCATCCATGGCACTGAAATCAACTCAGTCACAGGCGGGGGAAGTCTAGCGAAAGAACCTCCTCCCCTTGTCGCTCGTCGATCTCACCGTCGCTATCCGTGAGCCCCGTCCCAAGATCGTTGCCGCTTCCCCCGTCGCGACTTTCCTCCTTGTCGAGATCCCCCGTCACCTCGAGGGCAGGTGGTGGTGGTGGGGGGGGGGGGGGGGGGGGGGGGGGGGGGGGCAATACAACAAGACAAAAAGGCTAGCGCACTTGCGGGCGCGCTGAAATAGTCCTCACCCGCCATTTCCTCGGAATTCTTTGTGATGGTACCACGGTACCTGTCTAGAAATTAGACAGCGAACGTACCCTCCTTCCACCGTTTGCTCGTCCGTCGAGTACCATCGTTTCGAGTGTGAGCCCCCGCGCTTACCGGGCTCGCACTCTATAATATTAATTGTGCCTAGCAACAAAGAGTAGCGGTAGAGTAGTGCATGGTCGCAATTGCCGGATCCAAAAACCGCGGGGGTGCAAAAATTATTCGAAACCATCCGTACCGAGTTTCCGGCGGTGGTTGATCCTTAGGACCACCGCCGCAAGACCTCGCCGCTCCTCGTCGCGACACTCATCTTGATGGTGGTGTTTTGCTGCCCCCCGTTGGGTCACCTCGACGTCAACATGTTAGACGACGAGTAGCGAGCGCCCTTCCCCGGCGCTGCTTCCCGGGTGTTAGCCGTGATCTAACACACCCTCAACCAACCGATGATCCGTCCGTATTGAAATAGAAATTGAAATTGTTTACAACAATACTAGTATAAACCGGTTGCTGTCTCTGCCCCCCCCTGTACTATGCCTAACTTGACTTATAAGCAGGAGTAGACCGTGAACCACTGATCCCAACCTCTCCAATGGCAGTAACGATACCGTCTAAAACATACCCGTATCCTGGTATTTATGATTTCTCGATCTATACGTATTTTTCTTTGGAAACAGTATGAAATATAAGATGTCGCTAGTCTCCACGATACGTGGCCTGCTCTAGCCGCGGCGGGGTCGCTGATCAGCAAGGCTGGTCAACATTAGTTGGTCGAGTCGAACCTGCCTAACCTCGGCTCCTGTGCGACTCCGGTCGTGCCGGAGGTAGGGGGGAAAACTAGTGGAAAACCCCCCTCGCTCAGGTCGTCGTCGGACTCGTCTCGATCCGTGCTCAACCCCGTCCGAGATATCGGAGATAGTAGTCGCTCTTCTCGGCGCGACTCTCCACCTACTCTAGCCTTCTCCCCTCCTGCGGGGGCTGGGAGGAGAAAATAGCTAGGTTGCAGACGGTGTCCGGCTGGCTCTCCTCCCTCCGAGCCAAATGTCCCCTATCCCTTGTCCTTTTGCCGTATGTTTCCGCCACCTATCCGATCGCGTTGTGCTGGCCGCACCCTCCCCCGGTGATTTACGTTGTTGGGGGCCGCCTATACGAGCAGTGTGCCGTTGCGATAACCCGGGGCACACTGCCTGAGACAGCCTGTCGATAACCGGGTACCGACTAGGGGAGGGGAACGGATAGTGCCCAGGGATCGGCTATCCTCAAAAGATGGTGGGTACGGGAATATTTAACCGAAAACCTCCCGTACCGGGTTTTTCCGGTGGCGGATGATCCTCCCGACCTCCGCCGCCAGACCGTGCCGCTCCTCCGGCTGCGACCCTCCTCCGTCCTGCGTATCTTCGAGCCTCTCTCCCAGGGGAGACCAAAAGGTTTCGCAGGGTTGGCGCCGCCGCCAGTGGGGCGCCGTGCCCTAGCGCTGCTTCCCAACTGTCCGCCGCCAGCTCCAACGCCCTCGTCCCACCGCTGATCCGTCCGTACCCTTCCTTGCCAAAAAACAGTCCGCAGTCCTCGTACCCGTCAGGGCGGGAGAGTATATGTGAGTGTTTAGTCGCTGAAAGAACATATCGGACATGCCGAGCGGGAGATCCCTGTGTTGGTGTACGGATATTATGCTTTTCCAAAACCCTCCGTACCGGGCTTCCCGATAGCTGCTTATCCTGCGGATCGCAGCTGTCGGTACCTCGTTCAACCCCCTACCGTGCCAGGCATGGCACGCCTACAGGGTTACCAGCGCCCACCGCGTGGAGGTAGAGGTAGGTGCCGACGGGCCTGCGAACGCACCCCCCTCCGGGGCCGCCGCCGATGCGCCGCCGCCGGGCGCCATCCGTCCGTACCCTCTTCGCCAAAAAACGTTTCATTGATACATAACCCATCCCTGAAAGTAGGCGACTTCGTAGGAGGACTCAATCGCGAAAAACATATCGGACAGCCGAGCGGAAGTCCTCGGCGCCGTTAGTATACAAGTGATTTTTTGAAAAGCCGTCCGTACCGAGGCTTCCCGAGAGCTGCGGATCACGCGGATCGCAGCTGCCGGTTTTCACCCCGCCTAGCCCCCAGCCGCGCCAGGCATGGCACGGGTGTAGGGCTATTAACGCCCACCACGAGGAGGTAGGGGTGAGTGCCGACGGGCATGCGAACGCACCCCCCATGTGCGCCGGTGGAGGGCGCCAACGCGGGGATCATTAGGTTGTATGGCCGACTAAGACATTACATCTTGTTCGACTTTAGACGGCGTAAGGACATTGGCGATCACGTACGGCAAGGGAACATATGCGGCGTACATGTAGACAAGATGGTAGTACTCGCCTTCATGTCACGGTACGCAAACAACATCACCACTCAACATAGTCAAATCATCGACGGTCAAGGTAAGATCGGTTTCTTTGAATAACTCGCGAACGGCCGCGTCGACATGTTCCTCATTAGGCAAGACAATACCGGCATGACACCAAGCTTTACGGGCACGAGGCTCACGGTGTAAAACGAGTTTAATGTACGAGGCATTGAAACCGCCGAAATGCATTACAACCACCCCGTAGTTACCGGAACCAACGGATGCCATGTCGAATCAGACAAGAAACAATGAACGAACGAAGCAACAACGAAAGCGTGTTGAGATTAAGAGACCCGAAATCAGTGGGGCAGTTTGCCTCTCCTAAGTAAGCGTTGACAGAAATCAATGTTGTTGTTGATTGTCATTACAAATGGAATTGGGGATGAAGAGATTCAATTTGATTAATGTTTAGAGTCAATGGCTTAATCTAATTAAAAAGACAACCTTAAGCATTGTTAGTCACCTCCTTCTAATGTCTATGCTAGCTAGCTCCCGCTTGGTCTCGTATGCTCCACGTGCATTGCCTTAGGGCTAATATAAGGGTGTGAGTAAACTGCCGACGTATTCTGTCTATCTCGGGAAAGCATTGAATAGCGTCGTGTAGTAGGTTGTTAAATTAGCAGTGCGATTTGTACGTACCGGTAGTAACTGGTAGCATAGTATTGTATAGAGATGTTACACTCGCGACGTAACCGCTAGTACGTCCTTCCGATGGAAAGGCATAGATACAATTAGTAACGCCCACCGACGCAATATCTTGTCATGTATTGTTATATTAAAGTACTCGTCACAAATTCGGCGATTGTTGTGAATGGTCAATTGTAGGTGGGGCGCGATCTTAGTTGATGCCGCATAAGAAATTGTTGCCGTGACAATAGTTTAAAATGCGCCGTTTGTGGTTGTGGGTGAACGAATGTCAATCGACGGCGAAGAAGTGCTTGAAGTCGACGATTTTTCATCCGCATGAATTCCCCAAACCGAAATGATGTACAACATTCCGGTACGTACTACTATATACGTACTATTCTAGTGAATGGTATATTATACGTAAAGTCGATTACTAGCAGCACGTATTTAATTACCTCCCACACAATGCCACAATACCCATGCATCTCAATTTAAGGGGGGGGGTATGAGATACAAACAACGCACCACGGCGCGTTCTCTTATGACCTAGACACCTCTATCGACACGCCAAGGCTACTATGGGAGCACACGTTGGATATGCCGCCCATTTTTGCGGCCCGAAACTCGTGCATTTGCACGCTATGCATGTCTCTATGCGTATCTCGGTACAAATATTGTTGCGACAAGCAAGAAGTGTGGCGGTTAGCCTCTGAAAGCTAAACGCTAGCACAATTCTGTTCTAATCTGTCTAGTTCTGTGGTTGCAAGATGGCAAAATGATGTTGTCGAGAGGCAAGAGTCAAAGATGTTTCACTGCTGTACTTAGGCAGTAGTTGTAAATGAACAAAGGAATTGTTAAATGGTTCTGTCACCTCCCTCTACTGCACTGGGCTTAAATAGGTTTCTGCCCAGATTACTTACGCCTGTAAGACTAGCTTACGTGTTAGGCGTTGGGGCTGTTCAACCGTCGTCATCTGTCCTCGAGACGCGGCGTGCCTAGCATTGGGTTTCACGACGCGGCTCCTTCTGCATGGAAGAGCTCGTTCTGGCGCGTCATTTGGCTAGTTAGATTAATTATGCATATCTGTACGTACCGGGAGGTAATGGTCGTACTGTAGCATCAGCACCCTTACAATATTGCAGTAGCGACGTACCCACGAGTATACGTCCATCCTGTGGAAAAGCACGAATTGGTATCCGTAACGAGTACTTGTACAATGTCCTGCAATGTACTGTTGCAGGACTGTACTCGTCACAGAAGAGTACGCAACACTCGGTTTTTGCGTGTTTGCACAACTGCAATAGTATCCGCCGAGTGTGTTGCGCTCGGCCGCCTAGAGAGCGGTGACACCAAGTATGGCATGTCTTGGTGTGCACTTGGTTTTCTTGCGACGTGCCTTGAAATACAGCCAATGCCGTAATTTTTGGATGGACACGCTTTTATCTCCGTCACTATTTTGAAAATCACCACTTGCTTGACTAGCTCGACGAAAGCTTCAGCTCTTAAGCAACGTGTTGAGGCCCTAACTCAGGGCATGAGGTTAAGTGAGCGACCTCTAGACATGTAAAAAATGGGTGTCGAATTTTACAATTAAACAATTTCTGGCCACCCGTGGAAGATGAAACCACTAGAACCGCCTTGTACCGACACCGCTATAGCTTTGGAGAAGTATGACGACGTTGTCAAATCCTTCCGCAAGTTGCCTACTGGTTGAGGCCGGGGTACTCTCCAATGCGGGCGAGAGGATACCATAGAGCGCAATCGGTGCCGAAAGTGCTTGGGTGTTAGTGCGTGGGTGAGTGGTTTAACTCGTGATATCGCGGACGAGTCGAGGTACATGTTGGTCGCTTCTGCCGATTTAACGCTTGCCAATGTCATCACACGCTCAAGCAGTTCATATTTGCCCCCCCCCCACCCCCCGACGCGTCGATATTATGCATAAACAAGTTGAGTTGGTCTGCAAAGGTGACGTTAGGAGCGAGGGTTTGTCGGAGATCGCGTACAATAGTTTCAAAACGGGCACAAAACCGGCGATCCACACGCCCGGAGAATAGACGTGTTACGGACGTGTATGACTTCACGACACCCACCAACCCGGCCCCAACAACCTTCAGGGACCATATACCTAGGCTTGGTGGTGTTGGGCCGCTAGAAGCTAGCTCTAGATATATAAAGAAGGGTCTTCAAGGAAAAACGGTGTTTTTGTTACGCTGCGTGGTCTTTGGTGCGTGTCGATGTTGACCACCCTCGACATGGAAAATCGGCATGATACTACAAGCCCCCCAAGCCCCCCAAATTCTCTTGCCTATGACTTAGGATCGATGCTTAGGGTTTGAAGGTTAGAAAATTCCCTAAGAACTTACCTCTATGGGGCTTGGACGGGTTTTTTAGCAAAAAGTGTGTGTGTTTGGGGGGGGGGGGGGGGGGGCAAGCAGAGTGCAAGAGTGACAAGAGGGTCACGGAATCCAAGGCACGACCGCACGACGAAGCAACGGGCTATCACATGATGAGATAGATTAGCAGTCCGTCTGCAGAATAATACTTTGAGCAGCAATACAGGCACCTGTACATGTACGATACGCAGCGACGGCAGTATCACCCACCCATCATCATACGTCCTCCGCGCGCCCGTCCTGTCGTACTCTGCCCGCGCGTCGTCATTAAATTATTCAGCGTTTCATCATATCATTATTATTATATTGACCCCGCGCGGTGCTGCGCCAGAATTGCTCCCCGCGTATAGTCCGCGCGGGTTAACCGCCGACCGGCCGTGCGACGTTTCAAGCAGCCGTCCCTCCCCCCTATATACGACGCAGCAGCACAACTCGGCGACACTATACAACCGTGCGTGTTTCACCTCCTGCTGAGGACTCCAGCGTCGTCGGCGTTAGAAACGCTGCGACGCGGGTGCGCCGGCTGCCCCGTTTCGCCCAACGACACCGCCTTTCCCCTTTCCGTCGTCACCTGTCGTCACCGCCTTTCCCATCGCGGGGACCGCTTCCCGAAACCCGCGCGCGTGTGTCGTCCGCAGCCATGGCGCCATGGAGCACGCCGGAAGATCTCCGGAAATTCCAGCAGTACCTGGTAGCCGGCGGCGCGGCGGGGATGGTGGCACGCACGGCTATCGCGCCCATTGAGCGAGTGAAGATACTGTTTCAGATCAGCAACGCGGCGCAGCAGCATAGCTATTGGGCCGTGCTCGGTGATATTCTTAAACGAGAGGGCGTCTCCGCCTTTTGGAAGGGCAACAGCGCGGTGAGCTTCCCTCCTTAACCTCCACCCTTCCCACCGTCACGAAGCTTGCACAGCCTCCGGCGCACACACAGCACAGCAGCGCGGCAGACGGAGCCTATCGGCGTTGACGAGCGAACTGATCATTACAATGACAATTGATAATGACAATACTTCGTTTTTATTTTCTCCGCATCACGTTTTGCTCGCCCTGTTGACTGCCGCTCGCCTCTCTCCCTCATATGGCTGCTGACTTAACACTGGCCTGAGTATGGGACCTTTCTGCTGGTAGCTGTGATGTACTTGCACTGCCTTGCTACTCTACCCCCCACCTCCACTCCTCCTGACTCTCAGACTCCTCAACACACACACACACACACACACACACACACACACCTCCCTCTCCCTCTCTCTCTCTCTCTCTCTCTCTCTCTCTCTCTCTCTCTCTCTCTCTCTCTCTCTCTCTCTCTCTCTCTCTCTCTCTCTCTCTCTCTCTCTCTCTCTCTCTCTCTCTCTCTCTCACACACACACACACACACACACACACACACACACACACACACACGCACAACTGCAGCAGTTCTTCTGCTTGTCCTCCTTTCCCTCGCAAGCACACACAAATACATTCACACAAAAAAAATTGTCTGTTTTACTGTCAGGCGCACGCGTGCGCGTAACTGCCTCTCGCACTCTCCCCACTCCACTTTTCTCTCACACATACCCAAGCAGCCTTGTCTCTCTTCTCTCTTTCCCCCATCCCATCCGCTCTCATATACACTGTCTCTCCCTCCCTCGTCCTCCCTCCCCTTAGAGGACTCTCTGGCGCACTCTTTCATAGTTCCTCTCCCTGTCTCCTCCTCTCATCCCCATCGCATTTTTCATCTTAATCTCATGCACTTTCACACAGATATAAATTATCTTTATCCCCTTCGTTATTCACATACATTCATATTGTCTCCCACACGCACTCTCTCTCCCTCTCTCTCCCTCCCTCCTCTCTCTCTCTCTCTCTCTCTTCTCTCTCTCTCTCTCTCTCTCTCCTCTCTCTCTCTCTCTCTCTCTCTCTCTCTCTCTCTCTCTCTCTCTCTCTCTCTCTCTCTCTCTCTCCCCCCCCCTCCCTCCCTCCCTCTCCCTCTCTCTCTATTTTTATATACATTGATTGTATATATGTATCTTTCACATACACACACGCGCACGTACGCACGCATAATCTTTCGTTATCCCCCGTCCCTCCCTTACTCACATACACTCATATATCATCTCTTGTGTTTCACACATGAACATGCTGTCTATCTGCTTCACGCACTTCTCTTTCTCTCTCGCGCACTCTCTTTCTCTTTCTTTTACGAACCTGCGTGCTTCCCTCCATCTCTTTCACCATTCCATTATATACTTGTCCTTTGTACGAATGTACTTAATTACCTCTATGGCGTTGAGGGGATAAGAGCCGCCTCTTTCCTATATTGACAGAACAATTATTGCTCTCGTCGTTGTTTGTCATTGACGACTCGTTTGATCTGAGGAATCACCCGCCCTTGTTGTGCAAACTCGTGGTTTCAGGCCATCGTGCGGGTGGTGCCTTACATGAGCATCACGTTTGTGTGGGGTTTGAGGAGTACCGAAAGGTGTTTCGGGAGCGCCTGCCCCGTGCGCGCACAGAGCTGGTGAACCTGCTGGGCGGCAGCGCGGCGGGGCTGACGGCGGTGACGCTCACCTTTCCGCTGGACGTGGTGCGGGCGCGGCTGGCGCTGCAGCAGCATGGCGCGCTGGCCACCCCACTACCACGGCATAGTGGACTGCCTGCGCAAGGACTGCTGCGCACGAGGGGGCGAGCGCGCTGTATAAGGGCATCGGGCCCGCCATGCTGGGGGTGGCGCCCTACGCGGGCATTAAGTTCGCGGCCTACGAGATGGGGAAGACGGCGGCGGGGCAGATGCTGGGCTGCAGCGAAGAAGGACTGCCGGCGCAGGTGGGCTCTCCCCTCCCAGATCAACCCTTTTCACACGCCGCACGGTGCAATTGACTGAAGAGTTTACTGCGTGTCCAAAGATCACGCTCGTCACACATGATGTACAGATAAGACAGAGTGGTCAGTTGCAAGTGACCCGTCGTTCACACCAACGTGGTGACAGGAGGATGGGGGGGGGGGGGGGGGGGGGGTAACATTTACTATTTGCTGTGTGCGCAGGCGCTGATATTCGTCTCTGTTCATGAATTACGAGTACTTGTTCGGCAATGTTATGCTTATGTGCGTTTCAGAGCAGAGTGACGGTGTGGCCAAGTTGCGCACTCGTTTTTTCGTGTGTATGTGTGTTTTCATGTCTGCGAGTGCGTGTTTTGTGTTTTTGTCTGTTTGCATGCGCGTGGATGTGCGTATCCGTGCGTGTGTGTCATTTTTTGTCTGTGTGTATCTATGTGTGCTGATGTATGTGTCTGTGCGTGTGCATTGTGTCTGCCTGCCTGCATGCAGGCATGTATATGTGTGTGTGTGTGTGTGTGTGTTGTGATATATGTGTGTGTGTGTCATATTTGTGCGCGCGCGCGTGTGAATGTTTTGATGTGTTTCTGTGTGTGTGCGTGTCTGTTGTGTGTTTGTGCGCGCGTGTGTATTTGTGTGGGATGATGCATGTGTGCGTATGTGTGTGTGTGATTTTGTTGCGTGTGTGCGTTATGTGTGTGTGTGTGTGTGTGTGTGTGTGTGATAGAGTCATGGTTGTGTGCGTGCTTGTGTGGGGCGGAGGAGGCTCAGGTATTACTGGCAATGGGTTGAGGACAGAGGTGAACATTTAGTAGTCTTGTTTTTAAATCGTGTTTGCATGTTTTTTCTGAAGGGAAATACTTAGTGCGCTTATTGTCAGGCGTGTTTCGTGCGTGTATCAAATTTAAGGATGACTTGATTTACGGAATTGTTTTTGGAAATTTTTTGCTTGGTTCTTTTAGAGAGAATACAGAACGGTGATACGGAATATAAGTGAGTTTCACTCCCCTCGCTGCAGCACACAACCATTGCCATTCATTGCAGTCCCATTCACTGCATGGGTTTGTGTTGTCAAGGTATCTTAAGCACCACCGTCCCCCCCCCCCCCCCCCCACCCACATTCTTTTTAGAGAATGACACCGCTTTTCTCCGTGGGCCGCGCGTCTGGGCAGGTGCGGGTGGGTTGCGGGGCTGCGGCGGGGCTGGTGGCCCAAACCGCGGTATACCCGGCGGACGTGGTTCGACGTCGGATGCAGACGCACTTTGGCCGCAACGACCCCCCCTACTCGTCGACGTTTCAGGCGCTGGTGCGCATCGCCCGCGAGGAGGGCGTCCGGAAGGGCCTCTACCGCGGTCTGACGCTGAACTACATAAAGACGCTCCCCAACGTCGCCATCTACATGTCGCTGTACGACTATCTGAAGAAGCAGCTCGCGAGCGGCGGCCTGTCGTGGCCCAGCAGCGGCGCGCTGTAACCCAACACGAGCGACCGTCTGTACTTTATATTTGGCGCCTTTTTATAAATAATTGTAGGGGCTGATATAGGAAACAATTTATTTAGGCCTTAAAAAGAAATAAATAACGGACGCGCCGTTTCTCGTGGTTCACCCGCTTCGGCACGTGCATCCGCATAATTTTGCAGACGGTCTGTCGTTGACTCGTGATGACCAGTGAAATGAATGATTAGAGAGACTGAATGTTAAATGAGTTAAAATGGTTGATTATTAATTGAACTGAAAGACCAAAATTTCTTGAATGGTGAAATGATGAATTGGTTGAAGCGGAAACTGGATTTTACCTGATTGGTGAAATGACTGGCTAGTAAAAGTGGAAAATCGTAGTTTTCCCTGATATGTGAAATGAATGGTTTGTTGAAGTGGAATAATTGGAGTTCACTGATTTATGAAATGGCTGACTTGATGAAAGTGAAAGTTTGAAACTTCTTGATTAGTGAAATCATTTATTAGTTGCAGTGGAATGATGGCGGTAATTTCTTAATATGCAACATAGAACTGATCAGTTGAAGTGGAATCAATTCACTTATCGAGAAATTTCAATCGTTTCACTTCAATTAATCAAACATTTCCCTAATCAAGGAATTTCAAATTCACCACTTCGACAAGTCGATATTTCCTTAATCAAGAAAATTCAAATATCAAACTTCGACTGCTATTCAATCATTTCACTGATTAATAAACTACTATGCTTCCACTTGTACTAATAAAAAACTTCACTAGTCAGGATATGTCGAACTTCCACTTTTAACAAGTCAATCATTTCGCTAATCGATGAATTATAATCATTCCACTTAAACAAACTAATCATTTCAGCAGTCAATTAAAATTCAGTTACTGCACTTCAGCTGATAAACAATCTCACTATTCATGAAATTTCAATCCCTCCACTGCAAAAAATGAATAAACTTCAATCATTCCACTTAAACAAACCAACCATTTCAGCAATCAGATAAAATTCAGTCACTGCACTTCAGGTGATCAATAATCTCACTTAATAATCAATCCCTCCACCTCAACTAATCAAGAAATTTCAAACTTGCGGCTTCAACTAGTCAATTATTACATTTATCTAAAAATTGCCATGATCATTCCAATTCAACTATTCATCAATCATTTCCTTAATCAAGAAATTTCAAATATTCCACTTTAACTGCTACTCGATCATCATTTCAATATCAATAAAGAAATTGCTATCCTTTCGCATTATACAAAACAATAGTAATTTCGCTGTGAAAGTGATTTAAATCATTCCATTTAAATAACTGACAAATTATTCCCCTCGTCAGCAAGAAATCGAAGTTTCGTGATTAGTTGAAGTGGAGTGATTGATATTTTGAACATTGAGATTATTTATCAGCTGAAGTGCAGTGACTGAATTTTACCGATTGCTGAAATTATTGGTTTGTTGCAGTGCAATGATTATGATTTATTAATCAGTGAGATGATAGACTTGATGCAAGTGGAAGTTCGACATTTCTTGGCCAGTGAAGTTATTGACTAGTTGAAGTGGAAGCACGGCAGTTTCTTGATCAGTGAAATTATGGAGCGAGTAGCAGTTACAGTGGGATATTAAAAAGATATTGATTAAGCAAATGATTGACAAGTCGAAATGGGAATTTAAAATTTCTTGCTGATTAAGAAAATGATTTAATAATTAAAATGGCACGATGTGAATATCTTGATCGATTAGCAGTTAAAGTGGGATGTTTGTAATTCATTGATTAATGAAAGGATTGATTAGTTGATGCGGGATAATTGCGATTTATCCATAACAATTGAAGTGATCACAACAGAGAACCCCCGACAACGGGGGTCGGCGAAGGATGATAATGGCCGAGCAAGGTATTTGAGTACCGCCCCGCGCACGTACTCCCTCTCGCCACCGTCACCACTCTGTGTGCACCACGAATGGAACCACCCCACACACAACCCCACATAGAACCCCACGCGAGACCGCCAACGTTGCTTCACTACTCCATATACACAACTCCCAACGGCTTATATTATGGTAGCGCCTCTTTCGCATAAATTGATAGACCCAGTAAATCCGCCACGACCCGACGGCACAAATCACCGCACCCCCCGGCTTCCACCCGGAACTAAAAAAACTCCATCTCCCTAGCACGGGGGGAGGGGGGGGGGAGTGAAACCGCAGACACACCTACGACGAGTATAGGCAGGCAAGGATGCACACATCCCGGTTAACCTGGTCCTATTGAACCATGCAAACACAGTTAGTGTGGAAGATAACGTACGCAAACGTAGTTACAGTCACAGTCCCGCAAACGGAACAGTTACGGCGACAACCGGCCTATAGGCGTGGTGTCGGGACAACAGAAGTGATGAGAGCTGTAGCCTAGCGACAGCTATGTACCGAGTCAAACAGTTTATCGGTTTGTCCGATCTAGACATGTACTAATCATATCTAGGATAGCTTACAGTAGCTATCTGCAACTAATACGTGTGCGGTATTACTTACAACACTCCCCTTGCAGGTAGCTACGGGATGAAGCGTTGCATTGGGTCTTGTCCTCCAATGATCGCACTTCGGTGTCTTGCCACTGCAGGTCTTGGGAGGAGTTTGGTGAGCATGTCACCGTCGGCAAAGCCTGTGAGTTGGAGGCTGTGGTCCAGGCCCCCCCCCAACGTCAGGCGCATGTGGATGGTGCCATGAAGGGAGCGGAGGACCTTTTGCAGAGCGCGCCAATGTGCCTCCGTGGGTGAGGCTTGGGCGGAGCCAAGGATGCGCAAGACCGTGGAGACAGTGGGGCGCGTGCAGACGGGGGCGTAGTGGGGGCTGCCCAAGAGACTGGGGTGGACGTCTGGGTCAAAGTCGGGGGTTGCGTGTGTCGGTCGCCCGATGACTATGGGGTCAACGGTGGGGCGACGACGGCCACGGGGGGTGTGGTCGCCACGCTGGGCTGGGGAAGAATGATGTCCATGGAAGAGAAGAGGTGGGCCACCGGGAAAGGGAGAGCGGCCGGCCATGGGAGGCGGCGGGGCGTACGAATGCGGGTGGTCACGGGAGGGGGGGACGCCGTGAGAGGGCGCCTCCGGGATGAGAGGTATGGGGTGGTGAGGGGCATATCCAACGGGGGGGTAGGGGGGGGTGGCGGGAGTTGTTCAACCGCGATGTCGTGATGGGAGGGGTCGCGGTGTAGGGTAGAATCAGCGGGGGGGTATTGGGGGGGTGGTTGCAAGTGTTCACCTACGAGTTCGGGGTGCGAGGGCTCGCGGTGCGCATCGGGGCGGCGCTGTGCGACGGCGGGGTCGCCAACAAGAGCTGCAGCGGTAGCAGCAGACAAGGTTGACTGTGCGTCCTATGGGGGGTAGACAGGCTGGGGATGCACAAGCAGGGGGAGGGTGTGCACGTCGTGGCTGTCCCGAAAGTGTCCGAGGTGAGCATCGTGGCGGCGCTGAGCGACAGGGGGGTGCGATACAGCACCCGCAGCAGGACGAGCAGCAATGGCGGCCGACCGCGAGTCGAGATACGCTTCAAGGCGCGTCAGTTGCACAAGGAGCAGCTCGAGAACACCCTGGGTAGTATCGACAGTGCTCTGCTGAGAGCCTGGGTGAGGGGAATCAACATGTGAAACAGGCGGGATTTTCTGCGCCATTTCGACAGAGGGCGAAAAAGAAAGAGCTGGATAAAAAACAGGCAGCGGTAAAAACCGCTAGCCGGACTCGTGCCTAACAGCGGTATGCAAAGAGACGGCCTGATGCCCGCCGACCCCTCGGCCTGTAGCCCCGGGGTGTCTCAGAGCACCTTCTCTGTATCCTCCACCCAGTGTGGGGCACAAGTCGAGGCCAAGGCCATGACAGGTGGAGCGTTGCGTTGGCGGCTGAGGCGCTAAGATAATATAAAAATAAAAAAGGTAAGCTACGGCTGGCGTGCAACATGTGGATGCGTATTCACCCGACAGTGCACCCCCCCGTTCTCCAGCTTGGACCTTTGTGCACCCTGTCCACACACGACGAGTGCGTCGGTGTGGGTGGCTGGCTATCGCCGTCGAGTGGCTGACTTAAGAGGGGCGGTGGCGGGTTTTAAATCGCAGTTTGTACTGGCGATACCGCCGACTAAAGGTTGAAAGTACTAGTTTTCTAAAGAAACTTGCCTTCTGCGGGAGAGCTGTCGATCGCAGCTCGCCGAACCAGGTTGTCGCGCGTGAGTGACGTGAGGCGGGGGCCCATAACCTATTGAACCATGCAAACACAGTTAGTGTGGAAGATAACTTACGCAAACGTAGTTACAATCACAGTCCCGCAAACGGAACAGTTACGGCGACAACCAGCCTACAGGCGTGGTGTCGGGACAATAGAAGTGATGAGAGCTGTAGCCTAGCGACAGCTCTGTACCGAGTCAAACAGTTTATCGGTATGTCCGATCTAGACATGTACTAATCATATCTAGGATAGCTTACAGTAGCTATCTGCAACTAATACGTGTGCGGTATTACTTACAACATGTCCCATGTCCTAAGACCTAATAAATCGACCACGCGAAAAAGGTTTTCTTGTTAAATGATAGGCAACCAGGAGACATCTTGTCCATGTTGTGAGTCGGTTACACTTATCATCGAGTACATTTACGAAAGTAGGAAATTGGCAATTTATTACGAGGCGATAGTAGGCAAACCGTCACTAAAAGAATAATAATAATGAAGCCTCGCCCAATGCAATGTGCGACGGTGCATTATCAGCGAAGCCGATGATTGTGCTGGCATTATTGTCAAACATCCATTCGGAGGTTATTAGGATTGAGAACTCTCGAAGAAATTCGACGTCATAGCGCTTCCGAGGCTTTCCAACAACACCTCGTTGAACCGACTTCAATATTGGGGGATGACACTTTTGGGGCAGTTTGCAGTCGTGTATAGCATAGGGCGAACACAACTATTCCGGTGATTGTTGGTGGCGAAGAAACGACAGCGTTGCAATGATTCTTATGCGGTTGAGACAAGTTCGTTGCTCAATTACTTGAATGAAATAAAGAAATTGGGAATGTCCGGAAATCTGCCCATCCTACTACTACTACTACATTAGTTTGCTAATATAATGCCTGCGTGTGTGTGCAGTTTGTCCGTCTGTCGGCGAGTCCCGTATCATGAGCTCGATGGGATTCAATGCGATAAAATGCAATCTCATGGTCTGGAAAATACATGTGGATGGACTTTGCAGCATTTTTGTGGAACGGGGTGTGCATTCGTCCTTAAGTACTGCGCATCTCTACGATCAGTATTATAGCATCATTTAAATGATTGAAATAATACATAGTAAGAGACTGTTTGTGCGAGTGTCTGTATTTTGTATGTATGTGTGTGTGTGTGTGTGTGCGCGTGTTTGTGTATGTGTGTGTGATTGTGTGTGCGTGTATGTGTGTGTGAGAGAGTGTATATGTGTGTCTCTTTGTGTTTTTGCATATGTGTGCGCGTCTGTGTGTGTGCGTGTCTGCGTGTGTGTGTGTGTGCGTGGATGTGTGTGTTTGTGTGTTATGTATACGTGTGTGTGTGTGTGTGTGTGTGTGCGTGTTGGTGTGTGTGTACAAGTGTAAGTGTGTTGTTTATGTGTGTGTGTGTGTGTGCGTGTGTTTTTGTGTAAGTGTATGTATGCAAGTGTGTATGTGCTTGTCTGTGTGTTTGTTTATTTGTGTGTATGTCTATGTTTGCATGTGACCCTGTGTGTGTGTCTGTGTGTGTATATATATGTGTATGTTTGTATGTGGGTGTCTGTGTCTGTGTCTGTGTCGGGGTGTGTATGTGTTGGGGTATGTGTGTGTGTGTGTGTGTGCATGTGTGTGTGTCTATGTGTGTCTGTGACCCTGTGCATATGTGTCTGTGTGTGTATGTATGTGTATGTGTGTTTGTTTATTGGTGTATCTGTGTGTACGTCTGTGTTGGTGTGTGTGTGTGTGTGTATGTGAGTGTGAGAATGTGTGTGTATGTGTGTGAGTGTGTGTGTGTACATGTGAGTGTGTGTGTTTGTATGTATGTGTGTGTCTATGAGTGTGTATGTTAATTGTCTGTGCGTGTGAGTGTGTTTGTGTGTGTGTGTGACTGTATGTGTTTTGTGTGTGTGTGTGTGTGTGTGTGTGTGCCTGTGTACATGTGTGTGCGTATATGTATGTGTGTTTGTGTGTTTGTCTGTAAGTGATTGTGAGTGTGTGTGTATTTGTGTGTGTGAGTGTGTGTATGTGTGTGTCTTGGTGTGTGTCTTGGTGTGTGTGTGATTGTGTGTGTGAGTGTCTGTATGAATGTGTATGTGTGAGAGTGTATGTGTGTCTTTGTGTTTGTCTGTGTGTGTCTCTACGTGTGTCTGTGACTCTGCGTATGTGTGTGTATGTATGTGTGTGTGTGTGTGTTTGGGTTTATATATGTGTATATATGTATTGTGCATGAGTGTGTGTCTGTTTGTGTGCGTGTCGGTGTGTGTATGTGTCTATGGTGTGTACGGGTGCGTGTGTATGTGTGTGTGTTTGTGAGTGTGTGTCTAGGTTTGAGTGTGTATGTGTTGTGTATGAGGATGTCCGTACTTATGTGTGTGTCGGTGTGTGTGTGTGTGTGTGTGTTTGTGTCAGTGGTGTGTACGGATGCGTGTGTATGTGTGTTTGTGAGTGTGTGTCTGTGTTTGAGTGTGTGTGTTTCTGTGTGTGTGTTGTGTATGAGTGTGTGTGTATGTGTGTTGTGTATGAGTGTGTGTCGGTTTGTGTGTGTCGGTGTATGTGTCTGTGGTGTGTACGGGTGCTTGTGTACGTGTTTGTGAGTGTGTGTGTGTATGTGCGTTTGTGTGTGTGTATGTGTTTGTGTCTGTGTGTTGTGTATGAGTGTGTGTCTGTGTCTGACGGTGTGTGTGTGTGTATATGTGTGTGTTTGGCTGCGAGTGTATGTATGTGTTTGAATGTGTGTGCGTGTGTGGGTGTGTGTGTGCGTGTGTGTGGGTGTGTGTGTGAGTGTGTCTCTGTTTGTCTGAGAGTCTGTGTGTTTGTGTGTGTCTATGCGTGTATGTGTGTGTATATGTGTGCTATTGTGTGTGTGTGAGAGAGAGACTATGTGTGTGTGTGTGTGTGTGTGTGTGTGTGAATGTGTGTGTACGTGTGTGAGTGTATGTATATGTGGTGATGTGTGTGTGTGTGTGGGTGTGTGTATGAGTGTGTGTGTGTGTGTGAGTGTTTATATCTGTGTGTGGATGTGTGTGTGTATGTCTGGGTCCAAGTGTGCGTGTATGTGTGTGTGTTTGTCTGCGTGTGTGTGCGTGTATGTGAGTGTGTGTATGGGTGCGTGTGTGTGTTTAAGTGTGTGTATTTGGATGTGTGTGTGTGTGTGTGTATTGGGATGTTTGTGGGTGTGTATTTGGATGTGTGTGTGCTTATATGTGTGTGTGTGTGTGTGTGTGTGTGTGTGTGTGTGTGTGTGTGTGTGTGTGTGTGTATGTGTATCTGAGTCTGCGCAAATACTTAGATACACAGAGGGGGTGGCTTTACCTTGTTAATCTGTGTTAAAGCCCAACTATGGGCCTCAAGTACATCATTAAGATATTCTACAGTAAAATGCCTCTTTACATTTTGCTGCTCGCCGCTGTGGAAGTGACCATGCGACAGCGGTCATCTACGCATGGCATGTGGTAATTAAGCTTCAGCTTCAATCAGCGGAGGCGGTTGCATCCAAGCGAAGCTCAATCAGTTCACGCGAGAGGGTCCGTACCCTAATTACAATTGCTGGGTTTGAAGTAGACTCGTCCGACCCAACAATAGGTACAATTTCATTGAAAAAGGTCCATAACATTTCGTGTACTCGCTTGGACAGACTCCATTCCGCGCACGAATGAACAATGCGCAGGGAGTTGCAGCTCGCCGCCATGGCTAAGACATCCATCATCAAGCAAACGAAGTGATGCACAACGAAAACAAGCACGAGGGATGAAGACAGTAACTCAGCCCGCATGCGGCTTGATTCGCCGTCAGTCTATTACAGAAGGAATGCACACCTCGCGACATGAGGACATATCAACAGTGGGATGCGGAGCCAACCATCGGCATGTCGAAATTCAAACTAGGTTTCCGCAACGACCTTAAATGACGGTACGGCAATTCTCAGGTGAGCGTATGGCGCCATATTCCCCTTTCCGGCGTGATCACCTTTTTCCCCCTCAGCAGCGGCGCGCCACAGCGACAGTCACGACGACGCAAACTCTTTCTCCCACGCTGCAAATCGACCGAGGTGCTCGGGGGAGACGGAGGGTGCGGTGCTCGACAGCGCCGCCCGAAAGTCCTCCGCGGTGAGGCTCACGTCCAGTTTGCCCTGCGCCTGCACTCGGACAGCCCCGACGCCAAAAAATGGCGCGTCACTCATAGATCACGGCGGTGG
>JAPMLY010000048.1:55000-57500 GCA_026401115.1 Tetraselmis chui | reverse complement strand
GGGAGGCATGCTGGGGCGGTGAGGACACCTGTTTTGTCACAGATGCTTATTCATCCAAGCGGATGTGTGCGTGTGTGTGTGTTGATGGGTTTGTGTGTGTGTTGATGTGTGTGTGTGTGTTGATGGGTGTGTGTGTGTTGGTGGGTGTGTTTGTGTGTGTTGATGTGTATGTGTGTGTGTTAATGTGTGTGTTAATGTGTGTGTGTGCGTGTGTGTTGATGTGTGTGTGTGTGTGTTAATGTGTGTATGCGTGTGTGTTGATGTGTGTGTGTGTTGATAAGTGTGTGTGTTGATGTGTGTGAGTGTGTGTGAGTGTGTGTGTGTGTATGTGTGTGTGTGTTTGTTTGTGTGTGTGTGTGTGTGTGTGTGTGTGTGTGTGTGTGTGTGTTTGTGTGTGTGTGTGTGTGTGTGTGTGTGTGTGTGTGTGTGTGTGTGTGTGTGTGTGTGTGTTGATGGGTGTGTGGCACCTGTTGGATGGTGCGTGGCTGCTGAGGAGGCGCCCGCTTCCCCCACTCTGGTTTCCCCCTCCTCTCGGGGGACCTGTTGGCAGCGTTGCGTGGGCGGTGGCCGGAGGGAACGGTGGCCTGAAGGCCTTTAGACAGGAAAAGGGTGTAAAGTTAAAAGTTTGCACCTAGGACAACTCATGATAAACTATTTTGTAAGTGACATTCAGAGTGCAGGTAGGGAAATGGGACGCAGTTCCCACGCACCGGAGGAGCTTCGGCCATGGCCACCGCCGCTGCTCCGGTTTGCTGCCTGGATGCTGGCGTATATAGCCTGCGAATTAACGGTACCGGTGCAGGGCAGATATGAGTGCGTTCGAATGCTCGAGACGGAGACAGCGGTCGGGAAAGAACCACGCGCGGGCCGAGAAACGGGGCGGGGCCGGAAGCCGGCATCGTCCTCGGTAGTCGAGGTAAAGCGAGAGGAGTGTTTACCCACCTTTTGCATGTGGACGTCCTCGCGCCTCATGTCGTGTCGTTGTTGATAATTTCTCACAGCGGAGGCGTCAAAGACGGGGATGCGTAGGGTAGCTGCACGCGTGTGGAGGGTCGGAGGGAGGGATGCACAGGAGCGGCCCAAAATAAACAGTAACACGACGGGGACACTGTGGGGTAGTGGGGTGGGTGAGACAGGCTGCGAATATACGTTGCGACAGTCACTTCAACGCGTCTGTAGTGTGGTCACCGTTCCCGTCACGGCGTTTTGTGATCACCTTCGTCAGTTGAGGCGCGTGCTTTCTTTCCGCCCAGGCTAGTTGCTCGGTGACGGCCTCGACGGTCACGCGACAGCAGCGTACCTGTTACGGAAATTTCGTAAATCATCTGATAGAGCTGATATGCCAGATATATTACAGTAGATAGAGCTGCGCGCCGATAGGGACAATCCAGCATAATAATGCAGGGCTACATGAAAAATAAGGAGTAGCGAGAATCTATGTATATTTAAGAAACTCATCTGGTGTGTCTCCATTTATCTAAAAAAAATCTTACAAGAAAAAGCAGTGGAGGCCACCAAGCAAGAAAAAGAAAGAAAGGAAGAAAAAACCTAAGCCCGAGGAACAGGAAGGCATTTATCTCATCTTTACGGAAAGGATACTTATTTATAATTGTGTTACATAGGCATATTTATATGATGAAGCCTTTTTGGCATT
Organism: Tetraselmis chui; assembly: GCA_026401115.1. Classification (NCBI taxonomy): domain Eukaryota; kingdom Viridiplantae; phylum Chlorophyta; class Chlorodendrophyceae; order Chlorodendrales; family Chlorodendraceae; genus Tetraselmis; species Tetraselmis chui. Next base: position 55,846 of record JAPMLY010000048.1, on the reverse strand, counting down.
ATAAAATCGTGTGTTAACCGAAAATATTACAAAGAAATGAGCAGTGGAACCCACCATGGAGGGAAAGGGAAAATGCCAACGAGCCCAATAATCCATTCATTCGACATGTTGATCTAACCTGCTCCAAACCCGTCAATCAATCTAGTTTTTTGTGTTGAAGCATTAGTGATGCCTAGGGTTGAGTGTTGCCTTTTACTATTCATGTTTCGATTCAAATGCAGTGCTTCCCTTTGCCGCGCTTTGGATTCCGTGACCCTCTATTGCCACTCTTGCTCCTTTGTTTATTCCCCTCCCATTTTCCATGTCCGTGCTCATGTTGTTCTTCTTGTAATCCTATGTCATTAATGTATTACAAGGAGAACAACATGTTCCTGCATCGTCGAAGCAATGCTTCTCTTGTAACCATCGTCGAAGAACGCTTTTCTTGGTTACAAGAGAAGCAACATGAGCACGGACAGGGAAAAAGGGAAGGGTAAGAAAAGGACAAGAGTGACAAGAGGGTCACGAAATCCAAAGCACGGCAAAAGGAAGCACTACATTGTGCATAAACCTAGCAAATTAAACTAAGGAAATTCCTAGGCAACACCGTGAATGCAACACGTGGAGGCGACAAACGGCGCCTCACGCGCCGCTCGAGGAAGCACGGGGATGCTTTGCGGCCCATAGCGCGGGTGAAGAGCGCCTTGGCATGATAATGCATCCCAACCGAGGAAGAAGCGGCCTCCACACCGCTTGCGGCGGCGGACAAACCGCGAAAGATGTTGTCCGCGAGAGAGACCTTTCGGCGCCATGAGGCCAACAGCTTGCCCACATGCATCCCTTTAGAGGCGGATGCATGCTTGGCCA
>JAPMLY010000048.1:0-50000 GCA_026401115.1 Tetraselmis chui | reverse complement strand
ACTCGGCACGCTCACAATCCAGCGCAGCGTCTTACCAGTGCTCCAGTCAAGTGAATAAATCACGACGCTGTCACAAGCTGGACAAACCTAGAGGACCTGAGCCCTCCTCACCCAAGCACACCCTTTTTCACCGCTCGGTACAGGTACGCTGTCGAGTGACGGACGTCTGGACGTCGCGACCGTCGCGCTGATCGGGGAACGACTTGTACAGACTTGAACGAGAAAGGCGCAAGCAACTGGAGTAGCAGTCCTATGGTCTGTATTCATCGATGAGCAGCTATATGGGTAAACGCAGGTATGGCGGAGGGCGGTGCAGCAGCACTGTTGATGATTGGTACCTGGTATAGACCAGCACTGCTGGTGATTGGTAGCGACGGCTTGAAAAACATCCGAGCTGCACGCAGCGATAGCGACTATTTGTACCCGATGTAACAACTTATCCGTTCATTCATAAATTTAGAATTTAAATTAGTAAATGCACAGGCGTTCATAAATAGCGGAAAAAGTATCGCTTACTATATTACTTACACGGTACGTTCATATTCATATGCATCGCCTATCGAATTTTTTTCGGAAAGGCGAATTTTAAAGCAACAATTCTTTTATTGAACGAGAGGCTGAAATATTGATCCCCGTGCAAATGCGTCTTTGTCTGACAGGTAAGGCGGAAGGCAACAAAACCAGACAGGCAACAGCCGCCCGGATGCAGATCTTCGCAGGCTGTAAGCGCCACTTGGTTGCATACTTCTGGGTTAAAAAGCTCTGACGTTTCCCTGAGGCTAGTCTATTTGCATTGTGTGGCCGGTTGTATCGCCGGCGATGGGTTGCCGTCGCGCCGCCCTGGCGGCTGTTCTCCGCGCCGTGTCCGCCACTTCCACCGCCGTGGCGCGGCAGACAGAGGCAGCAGGTTTACGTTACCTCCAGACGAGCGGCCTAACTGCGGGAACCCAGGCGCTGGGGTTTGGTTCAATCGCACTACGCCAGCTGGTCACAACCGTCCCGGCTGGCCTTCCCTTTTCGGCTCGCGGTGTCAGCTCGGGTGCGCCCTCCTTACAGTCGGCAGCCGAGGAGCAGCGGCCGTCCTCCAACCCACTGCAGCAGGCGTCGCTGGCCTCCGCTCAGGCGGCTGCCGCGAACAGCACGGAAGATGGCGAGAAGCGTGTGGCGTTTTGCTACAAGCGTGGCATCAAGATCAGCCCCCAAAAGTTGAACGAGGCAGCGAAGCTGGTGTGTGATTCTGCCTTCCGAGGATTCGTCACTCGCACTGTCGCACCACCGTCAATTAAAATACCCATTGGGCGCGACGGACGTGATGTCTCATCCACTGGCTGCCTGTGTGTTGGTCGTGCAGGTTCGGAAAATGCACATCAGCGATGCGCTCATCAACATGGAGATCCGGGAGAAGAAGCCCGCCAAGCTTGTGAAGGAGGCGCTCAAGTCGGCGTTCGCCAACGCTGTGAACAACCACGGAATGGACGCGGACAAGCTGTTTGTGGGTGCGCGCCCCCCAGCGAGGGCTGATTTGTTATGAAACACTGTCTACTCATTCAGAGGGAACGGCTAGCGTTCATAATGTTTATTTATGACACGCACTCACACATGCACACACACACACACACACACACACACACACACACACACACACACACACACACACGCACACACACACACACACACACACGCGCACACACACACGCACGCACGCACGCACACGCAATCATTCACTCACACACACTCACACACACACACACACACACACACACACACACACACACACACACACACACACACACACACACACACAAGCGCGCGCGCGCGTGCGTGCGCGTGAACGCACGCGAACGCAGGTACATGCAACGAAGCAGCATGTTGAGATGGAGAAACTGGAATCAGAAAAGTTGCAAAAGAGTTGTTACATGAAGTGAAAGACAATGTGAAGCTGAGGTGAATTTTTTTATGAAAGAGCGCCAGTGAGGCGAACGCCGTAAATTTGTTTGCTTTACATCCTCTCACAAGGCATGGTGTGTGTGTGTGTGTGTGTGTGTGTGTGTGTGTGTGTGTGTGTGTGTGTGTGTGTGTGTGTGTGTGTGTGCGTGTGTGTGTGCGTGTGCGTGCGTGTGTGTGGGGGCGGGGTTTGGCCTGCGCAGCCGAGTGCTTCGTCGGTAAGGGGCGTCATCTGAAACGGATCAGGATGCACGGAATGGGGAAGAGCGCGATGATGAAGAAGTATCGGTCACACCTCACAGTAAGCCCCCCCCCCCTCAACTTTACCCCCCCTTGCAACTTGCACGCCATGCCATGCCTCCCCACTGCAGCCGCGCGCAGTCGTTCCACCGTGCTACACATTGCTGCACCCACGCATGGCGAACCGACTGACCTCCGGGGGTGCGATGGTAGGTGAAGCTGGAGGAGAGCGAGACGGTGGAGGCCAAGACCAAGGTGGTGCGGCCGCTGCTGGAGCGGCCCATTTCTATGCGGAAAGGCCGAGCGCAGCAGTAGGGATTTCGACCTGTAAGCACAAAATATCACATTTCAAGCGCTCTCGAGTTTTTGGTCGCCACAGGGTGGGCATCAGTCCAACGAGAATAATTTGAATTAATTGAACATATCCCTTTCGGGTTTCCATTCTGCTTATATGGTTCTTTGCCTTTGCGACTAAAAGCCATTAGCTCAGGGACTTTAAACTGCGAGGCGTATTTTACCTTTGTTGTTTACAGTGTCTTATTGTGAAGACCGGGTTCAAGAGTCACCGGCAGTGCGTTTGAATTTTTGCAGAGTGACAGATTTTCGGTGTGTGTGTGTGTGTGTGTGTGTGTGTGTGTGTGTGTGTGTGTGTGTGTGTGTGTGTGTGTGTGTGTGTGTGTTCATCGTATTTACTTGAAGATTGCCACTAAGTCGCGCCTGGGAGCAGTGGATGGTCCGCAGCTTTCCATGTATGTGTGACTCTATCAGAACCTGTACTTAAAGGAGTTTTCATTAGTGCAGCAAATAGATATAGTTTGGAAATGTTACATTCGCAGTTGGCATATAGACATGTTTGCACCCCATGCTCTGCGACGTCTGCATTCCTGCTGACAACCCTTCTTGGACTACATGTGCTGTAATGGATTTAACAGTTTTTAGCTATTGCAAATTGCATCATGTCCTAGCGCGTGCGCTCACCAATGCACTACGCCGTGCAATTGTCTTTCTATATTATTACCACGAAACTATTTCGCAGCCATTTCATTTCTCCCCGCCTACATGGTCGGCGTGGGGAAGCGCACAGCAAAAGGGGAATGACAAAGCGTAGATGCAAGAGAAGTGGGACAGACCAGCTCTGGAAGTCTTAGCCGGCAAGGATAATTTATTGACAAATATGTGAAATGCAAAAAATTGCGGTAATTGCAATTCGAGGTACGAAAACCTACTAAGAAATGTGTTTTCAAGTTTTTTGTTTGCAATTTTCATTCTTGTAATCCTCACGCACTTCAGATACATTAAACCACACGGGGTTGATGTACTCGGGGCTGGAGTCGAAGTTCTCACAGACCCCACGATGTTAGTTCAACTCCCCAATGGCAACGACGGCCTCCCCGCGCATGTGGGTGTCGTGCACTCTCACGGCATCTAAGGCTCAAAACTTGCTCTTGATGCCGTGGTTTTTGGTAGTTTGTTCGGCTTTTCTAGCCCCCGTCTCCCGACGTCGCTCTACGCCGTGTTGAGAAGACAAAGTTCGAGAAGTACTCGGAAAGGGTGAGGTGTACTACATCCGCTTCATTCCCTTCGTAGTCACGGAATTTGGTACTCTCGGCGGCCACGCCACTGCTTTCTTGACGGAGTTAGCCAAGCATGCATTCGCCTCTAAAGGGATGCATGTGGGCAAGTTGTTGGCCTAATGGCGCAGAAAGGTTTGTCTCGCCGTCCATGTCGCTTACGCGGACAACGTCTTGCGTGGCTTGTCCGCCGCCGAAGATGGTGTGGAGGCCGCTTCTTCCTCGGTTGGGATGCCTCCTCATGCCACGGCGCTCTTCACCCGCGCCATGGGCCACAAGCGTCCCTGTGCTTCCGCGAGCGGCGCGTGAGGCGCCGCTTGTCGCCTCCACGTGTTGTATTCTCGGCGTTGCCTAGGAGTTTCCTTAGTTGAATCTATTAGTTTGTGCGCAATGTAGTGTTCCTTTGCCGTGCTTTGGATTCCGTGATCCACTTCTTAACTCTTGCCCTTTTGTCCCCCCCCCTTTCCATGTCTCCTTTCTCTCTAAAGTATGTTGTTCTTCTTGTAATCTATATACTTAAGATGCATTAGCCGCATGGAACGTCAACATTGTACCCGTAAGCATGTTTGGCATGACAACTTTGAGAGTAGCAGCAATGCGCAATCAATGTATTTATAATGTCGCCCGCGCGGTGAATACTTAAGCAATGTTATTAGTATTATGTTATTCGGCTCTATGATCGCATGTTTTGGAGGAGTTCATGCATGAGGCGGGGGCAATAAAAAGAAGGGACTTGCGTTTGGAGATTCGCCGAATATGGTCTGGGGCCTCCCGCGATCGCCCTAGAGATGTCGTGTGGTTGGATTTCATGGTTCCGCAGTGGCACTTGGCTTTGGATGTTACGGTCACTCGTGCGCGAATGAATTCCAACGTTCCGGCAGTGGGGGCTTCGCTTCCTCTTCATGGCAGTCTTGATATGGGGGCTTAAATGACTAAGCTTGATGTTGACTTCCGCACGTCGTCCTCCCTTGGCATGCCTTCCATTCAGTCCGTTCATGACTATTACCTCTTTGCTTTTGAGGACGGGGGCCGGCTGGCTCATGTCGCGTTTGACCTTGTTGATCGCTTGGCCACCTTGGTGGCATTGCGACGTTTCCCAAGCATAGAAGTGGCGGACTCTCGCTCTTATAGGTATGAAAGTTATGCCCGCATGAAGGAGTTTGTACGGCGGTCTACATTATTCCTTTTCGTCGATTTCTTGAGGATGTGCGCCGTGAGTTCATGCAACGTATTTGTGTGGGTCGTCATGGGACGTTGGGTTCCAATCTCCGTGATGCCTTGCATGAGGGTTGTGCAACTATTGTTGCATGCCTCCCTCCTCCGAGGGTCTAGGCTTTTGTCCTTGTTTCTATTCTTCCTTGCTGGTGAATTTCACTACTTTCCTTGTAGTTCAAAGTAAAGTATTGAAGCAATGCATGTTGTTGCATGCCTCCTTGCTCCGCAGACTAAGGCTTCTGTGCCCCCCTTCCCCCCTTTTTAGCTGGTGGATTCAACTGCTTTCTTTGGGATAACTATTAGATTTAAGAGTGACTCGTGACTGAGGATCGGACGAGCGATTAAGGGGCGAGATTTGCGGCTGGAAATCCGCCGCAATCGCTCAAGAGCTTCACGGGATGGGCATGAAGATGTTGCGTGGCTATATTGTCATTATTGTGCGGCTCCGCATATATATGCACATGGTTATTGATGTTACGGTCACTAGCGCGCGTACGAGTTCCAATGATCCGGCTGTGGATGCCCCGCGTCCTCTACCGGGTACCTTGGCGACTAGAGCTCAACATGCTAAGCTGGATGCCGATCTCCGCAATGCATCTTGTCTTGGCTCTCCGTCTATTTAGTCCGTACATGATTATTACACTTTGCTTGGGAAGATGGGGGGCGGTTGGCTCATCCGTCCTATGGCGGCGGAAGTGGTTGATCGACTAGGTATTGTTGTGGCTGTTCGCCGGTTTACCGGCATGGGCGTCGTTCCTTCCCGCACTCTGCGTTCATACATTTATGCTCGAATCACGAAGGCGTTTATTCGCCGCTCTTCGTCTACTACTTTCCGTCGGTTCCTTGGTGAAGTGCGTCGTGAGTTCATGCAACGTCTTTCGATGGTCCTTCATGACACTTTGGGATACTATCTTCGAGACGCTTTGCATGAGGGAAGCGTCGATGCGGTTGCTTGCCTTCCTGCCCCGCGGGCTTAGGCTTGTGGGTTTTAGGGTTTTAAAACCCACATATCGATAATAGGACAGGTATATTCCTACTTCACTGATAGTGGTACCGTTACTATCAGTTTCTAACGTTACTTGTAATCATGCTATAACTTGTAGTCATTGAGTAGTCATGATGTGCCGCTCGATCGTTACTTCGTCATACCAGTACGGTCCGGTACGGTACCAGTACGGGTATGTATACGGATACTTATTTATACCGGCCTTCCTGTTCCTCTATCGGGCTTAGGTTTTTTCCTCTTTTCTTCTTATTGGCCTCAACTGCTTTTTCTTGTAAGAAATCGTACCGGCGGTATCGCCAATGCTGGCGTATATATTCACGACAGTCGTTCGGCGGCGGACGACGGACGGCCACTTCGGTCGACTTCGTCCCCACGCTGCAACCAAAGCCGACAAACGGAGCGCCATTGACTCGAGCTTTCGATCCAAATCACCAAGCTATCAAGGCAGCAGAGTGCGTGTGATATAGCTGTTTGAACGGCTGAGGCAGCTTTGTAAGTAGTAGTTGGTGACCGTCGTCGTGCCGGCGGACGGCGCAATATATTAAAGCTGGTGAGCGCCGCCGATACACTTTCATTCGACCACATCCCTTCCGCAACACCTGACCCCCTCCCGAACTGACACTCGCCCCTTGCCCTAACACACCGAAGCCACAATCCACACCCTCCTACAAGGGAGCGGAGTCCCTCACATTGTGCCGCTTTCTTAGTGTAATCCGGTTTTGTTATTGCTGCAGATCGGCGGGCCTTGATACTGTAGAGAAAGGCGAGCAAGATGCCGCCGCGCGCGTCGCTTCCAGGGCACAACAAAAAGACGGTTAACAACCACCCGACCCGGATAAAGAGGCTCGAGGGCCGCCATAAGAAAAAGCTTCTGGGCAAGAAGCAGGTGTGGGGTAGCTCAAACCGCTCGTGTCGTACCCTTACTCTCTCACACTCGCGACTTGTGTGACGCCAGTATCGGTCGGAACCTGAACGAGACTATTTCTGCTTGTGCTGTTTCCAGACGCACGAGGCCGCGGTTGCGCGCGTGGCTGGGCCCTCGCGTACTGGGAAACAGAAGCGGAAACAGGCACATTTTTTGAAGCTGAAGCTGCAAGCGGCGGCGGATAAGGGGGACATCAGCGGAGCCGACTTCGAGATGACGGACGCCGACGCGGCCAAACCCGTGGCGAAAGGGAAAAAGGGCGCTGCGAAAACGAAGAAGAACAGCTCTACGAAAGCCAAGAAGGGGGGGCAAAAGGCGCCCACTGGTGCAGAGACTAATGCCGTCGCGGACATGGTTGAATAGAGCAGCCCGATGATGGGTTCTTTCGTCGCCGTGCTACGCTGAGTCGCTGCAAAGTCATCAGTCAAGAATATTCGCAAAGTCGAGACAGCGTTGTGGCAGCAGCAGTAACGTGAGCTAGTTAAATGGACGGAGTATGGCGTTTGATACTGACGATGGATGGTCTGGAGGGTTTGAAATTATACGTTTGCACATTGTCAGCGTCCTCCGGCTATCGCAATCTCTGCTCAGTGGGAGAGGCCTGTGCTCCTCAAACACACACACACACACACACACACACACACACACACACACACACACACACACACGCTCACACACACACGCTCACACACACGCGCACACACACACACACACACACACACACACTCTCACACACACACACACACACGCTCACACACACACGCTCACACACACGCGCACACACACACACACACACACACACACACACACACTCTCACACACACACACACACACACACGCACACACACACACACACACACACACACACACACACACACACACACACATGGATCCACATCTTAATCATTTGCTTTTGTTGCAAACAGACGTGTATATGTTGGTTTGCACAAGTGTCTAGCCGACCTGTCCAGAAATCATGTTTGGAGGTGGGCTCGCTTTTCCTCCACAGCATATACCTGCCAACTGGACCGGTGCTGTCTTACGGCCGCTTCTCCACGACCCTCTCAGTCATTTTACGTGTAGGGTTGGGCCTTCACACTATTCTCCACATGCTCCAACACTCTATGAAAGCTCCGCAAGAGTGCACAGCTTGAGCCCACTACATCCAATGACCCCGATTTCTCCTTATGCGGCTCGTGCTTGGGGCCATTGCCGACCTTGGGAAATACTCACTTGCGAACTCAAATCCCGTTCAGTGTGATCTCTCTTTCCCTTTTCCCCGTGGAAATGGTGAAGGACCTCGAGCTATGTGCACAACATACACGGCAACGGCAAGAGGAGTAGGTCGAGAGGCTAATCCAACAATATACATTCCAACCGAATATGACCACACACAGCTGCACGAATGATTTAGGCAAGGATCCCAACCAGTCTACCGAACCCATTATTTACATTCGCCTCGGGGCAATGACGGAGCCGACTTGAGAAAGGGAAGCGCCATGCTATCTGAAACAAATTGGCTCCTCTTAGCAAACACATTCACTTCTGCCTCTAATATTAAACCGGAGGACATGCCCGCCCTCTCACTATTGACGCGACTCGAAGCCGCAAGCCAGCGCCATACAAACAGTCACTTAATCTCAAGAGACATTGACCGCCTTACATGACATCTGTCTCTTGCGATGTGTATCTGCGCAATATCTGCTAGCTCCATGCAAGTTGCGTTTATTCGAGGTCATCGTGAATCGTAAATGATTCAAAGAATTTTTTTGATACTCTTTGCAATCGACACTTGCTACAAGGAAATGACGACGGTATCGAAATGCACATATATGCCAATTTATCATACTTTGTTCGGAGGTCAAAACGAGCGGATTACTTCCACGCATTTCCATTTGCGGGCCGACGTGCGCCTTTCCGTGGTTACGGCATATCTTCGTTGCCCTCCGCTTCCCCCAAGAAGAGCATGCGTTTCAAATGCCAGAGTACGCCATCCACTTAATCATGTTTGAATACCGAGGAATGTGGTAGTTCATAGTGCGAGCCACGGTAACCGCCCAATCGTGAGTACGCCGTCTCGCCGATGGTGATGTGGTGCGTAGAATTCTGATTCCTCCAATCAAACTGAGACGAATCGCGACATTACCATTTTCGGAATCAAATCTCCATAGCACTCACTGTCACCCGCAAACCATCCAAAACACAATGTCAAGCGGCGACATCAATTGCTTGATTCACCATTGATGTAAAATACGAATTTTCGGACAACAGTTTACGCCGGTGAAGCCCAAGCTCCGCTTGAGACCGTCCGACATGCATACCGGTCGTCACTCCATCCCACGTCGACAAACGTGGCTTCCAATCTCTCCACTAATTAAACGAGCCCCACTCCTACTCGATTAGAAAGAAGTCACGCCCGTCCGTACACCCCGCACGGAGCCGTCACTTTCACATGACAACTCATAATCGTGCCTTGGACCGGCGCTCCTTCCTCCACAAAGCCATGCGCGCTACCTTTCCGAGACATTCCCCGTGCCTAGGAGAATATTTACGATATGGACGTTTTTGACAACCTCCTTGCCTACTCTAGAATATGATCTTCAAGCCCAACCTGGGCCTATGCACCATTGAGGTAGCCTCGCCCAATGGCCTCGTCCCTTCAACGAACTCGCCCGGCGGGTATTTCTGCCGCGAATAGTGGATTGTCTATGCACTCGTTAACCTCCCGTCCTAGTTAACACCAAGACGTAGTTAGTGGCATGTTAGACAATAAGAAGGAGCCCATTCAGTTGACGATACAACCGAAGGGTGTGACAACACTAGGATATCCCGTGGCTTTCTTATCATCCGCGCCTCTCTGGTAGACGAATCTCAAACAAGTAGTCGGAATGAGGGGTGCAAGCCAATCGGTTTGGCCTTTAGCTTTGCGATCGTAATAATAAGCATTGACAAATACTATTGTAGAGCTTTTCTCCACGAAGGGAGGGCAATTTTGCATCTTTCGAAAAGATATTTGAACATCGAATAAGGACACTGAATTGGCGTTCTCAGCCTGCAAGCATGGGGCCGATAATAGCAGCCAATCATGCAACTAGAGAACGGGCGCGGTGAGGATGAGAAAACCGCCGGATAGCGCGCTCATTGTGTGTTGTATGAAGCCATGACCCACACGCTATCCACATGTCTCTTGATCAACATATCCCAAACTCGGGGATAGCTGAGCGGTAGTATAATACCATCCCGGATGAGAACATGTGTCACTAATAAGTATCGCCATGAATCATGCAACTTAACGTCTCATCTTTCACGGATGAAACCAAAGTTTACCTAAGAGCTAGCCTCAACTGTAGAAAGTGAATGCTTTTAGAAATATATACAAACTATCACACTTATTCATAAGAGAACATATGTATGATAACTCAAATACATGTTAGATGATGTCGATAAGTAACTTGGTGCAATAAATTAAAGTGAACCCGGTACGAATAACAACGAACTCTTATTCCACGCCTACTATCATTCCGCTATTGTTGAGGGGATCATCGTCTTGTGCGTAACCGCTGGATTGAAGGCGAGCTACGTTTGTGTGGCCGCTATTATTGAAGGGGTCATCGTCTATTGCGTGACCGTTGGTGTTGTCCCGCGATGGCGGCGCCGACAGCGAGTTGCTGGCCATAGTCACCTAGTGTTTGCAATACTTAATAATGTGTTGACCGCGAGCACTCTAGGCACTTGACGTGTACGTAGCGGAGACGTGTGAGTGTCCATAAGGCTAAGAGGGCCCATAACCAATTATCGGAGCACGGTCGGGGAGGGGCCCGTAGTACCCTTGCAATATATGTTGGCGCATGCGCGGGATATATGGTAGCGATAGTGACACAAGATGACATGGGACCTCGACAAGGAGGAAAGCCGCGACGGGAGGAGCGGCTACGACCTCAGGAGGGGGCTTACGGGATGCGACGGTGGTATCGACGAGCGACAGTGTGAAGATGGGTTCTTCGCTAGCCTTTCTGTTGTAAGTAATACCGTATACGTATTAGTTGCAGATAGCTACTGTAAGCTACTCTAGATATGATTAGTACATGTCTAGATCGGACATACCGATAAACTGTTTGACTCGGTACAGAGCTGTCGCTAGGCTACAGCTCTCACACTTCTGTTGTCCCGACACCACGCATGTAGGCTATTTGTCGCCGTAACTGTTCCGTTTGCGGGACTGTGACTGTAACTACGTTTGCGTAAGTTGTCTTCCACACTAACTGTGTTTGCATGGTTCAATAGGTTATGGGCCCCCGCCTCACGTCACTCACGCGCGACAACCTTGTTCGCAGAGCTGCGATCGATAGCTCTCCCGCAGAAGGCAAGTTTCTCTAGACAAGTAGTACTTTCAACTTGTAGTCGGCGGTATCGCCAGTATAAATTGCGATTTAAAACCCGCCACCACCCCCCTTAAGTCAGCCACTCGACGGCGATAGCCAGCCACCCACACCGACGCACTCGTCGTGTGTGGACAGGGAGCACACACGTCCAAGCTGGAGAACGGGGGGGCGCACCATCGGGTGAATACGCATCCACATGTTGCACGCCAGCCGTAGCTTACCTTTTTATTTTTATATTATCTTAGCGACTCAGCCGCCAGCGCAGCGCTCCACCTGTCGTGGCCTTGGCCTCGACTTGTGCCCCACATTGGGTGGAGGATACAGAGAAGGTGCTCTGAGACACCCCGGGGCTACATGCCGAGGGGTCAGCGGGCATCAAGCCGTCTCTTTGAAACCGCTGTTAGGCACGAGTCCGGCTAGCGGTTTTTACCGCTGCCTGTTTTTTCTTCAGCTCTTTCTTTTTCGCCCTCTGTCGAAATGGCGCCGAAAACTCCGCCTGTTTCACCTCCTGACTCCCCTGACTCAGGCTCTCAACATAGCAATCTCGATCCCCCCCCGGATACTCTCGCGCTGCTCGTTGCGCAAATGGCGCCCATAACCGCTCGTCTCGACTCGCAGTCGGCCGAGGCTGCTGATGTTGCTGCTGCGGGTGCTAGTCCGCACCCCCCTGTCGCTCAACGCCGCCACAATGCTCAGCTCGAACCCGTCCGGGACAGCCACGACGTGTACACCCTCCCCCTGCTTGTACATCCCCAGCCTGGATACGTCCCACCGGACGCAGAAACAGTATTCGCTGCTGCTACTCCTGCGGCTCCTGTTGGCGACCCCACAGTCGCACAGCGCTGTCCCGATGCGCCCCGCGAGCCCTCGCGTGCCGATACGCACCACGACCCCTCGCGTCACGCCCTCCAGGTTGATCACCTCCCACCACCCCCCCTCCCCCCCGCTGGATATGCACTTCAACACCCCGGCCCTCACATCCCGGAGGCGCCCTCTCACCTCGTACCCCTCTACCGTGACCACCCGCACTCGTACGGCCCGCCGCGTCCCATGGCCGGCCGCTCTCCCTTTCCCGGTGGTCCACCTCCTCCCTTTCATGGCCGGCATTCTCCCCCAGTCCAACATGGCGACCCCGCCACCCGTGGCCGTCGTCGCCCCACCATTGACCCGGTGGTCATCGGCCGGGCGGCACACGAAGCCCCCGGCTTCGCCAAGGACGCCCTCAACCGGTCCATGAAGATGTCGGTCCCCGTCATGGGCCCGACCACGGACTTTAAGCAATGGAAGAGGACCTTCCTTAATTTCCTCTCCATCAAGGCCGCATACCTCATTCCACAGCTGGCCATACGCGACTCCGGCGTTTGGCTCGACGAACCTGCACAACACTACGCCTACACGCTGCTTCTCCATGTAACCAGCGCGAATCAGCGCGCTGACCAAGCGATGAAATGCGTTTCTCCAGTCCGCCCTGACTGCGCCGCTGCCGCGTGGGACATCCTGTGTGAACGCCTCGACTGCCGGTCTTTTGCTCGCTCCTTGTCCCTCTTGGACAACCTGACGGTCAGACAGCGCCCATGTCAGTCACTCAGTGACTATGTCCACTACATGCGCCAAACCTTTGACGACTACAACGACACATGCCAATTGGTTGATGGCTCCGTTGCCATCCACCCCCACCACCTCGGTCTCCTCATGCTGCGCGGTATCTCCAGCAGCGGCCCACACGGTCAGGCGAAGCAATGCGTCATCAACGCCTTTGACACGGACTACATAATGTCGGCTGATGAAGTGATGGCCAGCATTCTCCACCTCGCGCACAACATGGACGACGACCCTGCCCCGAACACACCCGCTCCGGCCATATCACCCCCTCCTATCTCCGCGTTCGTCGCTGCGGGCCGCGGCTCGCACAGCGGTCGAGGCCCACCACACCGTAACCCTCGCGGCCATCGACCCAACAAGTGTGGCGTTTGTGGCAGCCTCAACCATCTCATGTCCGCCTGCACTGCCACGGATGACGCTATCCTTAAGTGGAATCTCGCCAAGCGTAAGATGACAGTCCAGAAGTACGGCGCCGCCGGCGGCACCCCTTCTGCTCACGCTGCGCTGCTGAGCGACGTCCCTGCCGACGACGTCCCCGCCGATGACACCGACTGCCTACCCACCCTCGAGGACTGCGCTGATGACTACGATGACGACGAGGTGAGTGTCCCATTCAACTCTGTGGCATTCTCCTCTTCCCTCGCCCCGGGGTCGTAACATGTCACAGTTTTGGGTCGTTGATTCCGCCTGCTCGATTAACCTCACCGCGTTCCGAGATGACTTCGTGAAATTCACGCCCCCCTCCGCTCACTCTCGCGTGGGCGGTGTCGGCGTTGACGTTCAGGGCAGTGGCTCAGTGCGGATTTCTGTCAGACTTGCCTCTGGCCAGCTCATTCACCGCACTGTGTATGCACTCTACACCCCTGACCTATCATCTCGCTCCGCACAGCGTATCGGCGGACTCCTTAGTGTTAGTCGGATGCAAACTCACAGCGGATGTGAATTCCTCTTCCCCTCCAACTCTGACACTGGTTTGCTTTTGGTACCCACAGGCATGGGTGTGCTAGAACCGTCCGGAAACGGTCTCTACCTCCTTCCCCACCAGCCGGACCTCCCTTCAAGCCCATCCGCACCGGCGGAACTTGACTCCTCACCTCAGGTTGCCCTTACTGCCCAGTGTGATCCCGTCCTGTGGCACCGTCGGTTTGGCCACCTCAACATGCAAAGCCTTCAGGCCCAGCATAATCACGGTGTCCCGACTAGCCCTGTGTTAGCTAGCATTGTAAACAAAGTTTCTTGCGACTCTTGCTTACTTAACAAAGCCACAGCTGCACCACGCAACACAGCCGCTTGCGCGAAGCCATCCCACCCCCTCCTCAACATGTCCGCTGACCTCTGGGGCCCGGTCAATGTCCCCTCCCCACATGGCCTCCGCTGCTGCTTGCTCGTCATCGACCACCACACCAACTACATGTGGGTGCGGTTCCTTAAGTCTAAAGACGACGCATGTTCGGAATTGGAAACCATCCTCTTGGACATAAAACACTTGCATGCCCGCCATCACTCCCAGACGGGCGCGTTCGCACCGGTCCTCAAGTTTGACTCCGACTCTGTGTTTGAAGTTGATGTCACTCGCCGGATGTGCGCACACCTCGGCGTCGGGGTTCAGTTCTCTGCCCCATACGCCCACCACATGCTCGGCAAGGCCGAACGTCCTTGGCGAACTATCCGGGACAATGCATCGGCGATGCTCCACAACATGGCCGTTCCCAACTCCATGTAGTCGTGCGCTGTCAACACTGTTGTGTACCTTCGCAACCGCACGTACAGTCGCTCGGTCGGACCTAATGGGGGCGTCCCCCTCACACTCCTTACGTCGTCGGTGCCCGACGCCTCCAAGTTCCGCGTCTTCGGCTGCGCCGTTTTCGCCAAGGTCCCCGACAAACAACGTCGGAAACTCAGTGAAAAAGCATTTCGCGGCGTCATGGTGGGCTATCCCCCTTACGCACCCGGGTATCGTGTCTACAATCCGGAAACGCGTCGCATCACCACTTCCGTACATGTTGTCTTTCAGGAAGACACCCCAGGCTTCGACACACAACCCTCCGTCGACTCGGCCATCACCGACTCTTCGGAAGACGTACCCGCAGACTCACCCCTATCCCACCCCATTGACCTCACATTGCCCACACCCCTACCCCCCCCCGGCAGCACCTCGCCATGCTCGGCTCCGCTCCCACCCCATTCGCTACGGCGATATGGTTGCCCACTTGTCCGACTACCCACCGACCCTCGTCACGGCGTGTTGTGATCCTGAACAAGGCAAAGCTCAAGAGGACATATTTGAGCACCCTCACGTCCCCGACCTTGTCACGGGTCCCCCACACACACCTGCCGGCACGTCCCCTACTGCCGTCGCCCTCCTCTCCGCCCGTGAGTGTGTGGAACCAAAATCCTACCGGGCTGCGCTGGACAGCGCCCAAGCCCCCCAATGGCAAGCCGCTATGCAACATGAGTATTCCTCCCTCATCAGCACGTGGCACGTGGGACCTTGTGGACCTCCCCCCAGGCCGCATGGTCGTTAACAGCATGTGGATCTTCAAAGTCAAGTCGGATACAGCCGGCGACGTCTCCCGCTTCAAAGCGCGGTTCGTCGCCAAGGGGTGCAGTCAACGCGCTGGACATGGACTACACGGAGACCTTCTCCCCGGTCATCCGCATGGCCAGCCTGCGTCTCTTCTTAACCATCGCAGCCGCCCGCGACCTTGAACTCTGCCAGCTTGACATCGACACAGCGTTTCTCTACGCCCCCATCCGGGAGGATGTGTACATCCGCCAGCCCCTCGGCTTCACCGATGGAACGTCCAAGGTTTGTCACCTCAAGCGCTGCCTCTACGGCCTTAAGCAGCCCCCCCGCGAGTTCAACATGCTGCTTCGTGCATGGCTCGTCGACCATGGATGGCAACAATGCGTCTCCGACCCGTGCATCTACATCTTCCGCACCGGCCACGTTTTCGCCATGATCGCCATGTACGTCGATGACATTCCCGCGGCCTGCAATGATGCCACTTGGCTCGCATCGTTCAAAGCACAACTCGGAGCACGGTTCAAGATCAAGGACCTAGGCGACCTCTCCCAACTCCTCGGCATGCACATTACCCGCGATCGCTCCACGCGCACAATCTCGCTAGACCAGTCCAAGTACCTGCGCGACATACTCGCCAAGTACGGCATGTCCGACTCTAAGCCGTCGTCACTTCCGATGGACCCGGGCTTTCTCGCCGGCCTCGCACACTTGAATTCGCCCTCTCTCACAGGGGTGGCCAAGGACGTCTACCCCAGCCTCCTGGGCAGCCTCCAGTACGCAGCCATCTGCACCCGCCCCGATGTCTCCACGGCGTTGAGCATCCTCGGCTCTGCCCAAGCCTCACCCACCGAGGTTCACTTGCAGGCTCTGAAAAGGTCCTCCGCTACCTCCATGGCACCATCGACATGCGCATGACGTTGGGGGGGGGGGGGGCCTCGACGACAGCCTCCAACTCACAGGCTTTGCCGACGCTGACTGGGCCAACGACAGCAACACCCGCAAGTCTCGCTCCCGCTATCTCTTCACCCTCGGACGCGGGCCAATCAGTTACAAGTCCAAACAACAGACTTGTGTGGCTCAATCCACGTGTGAAGCCGAGTACTACTCTGCGGCTGACGCCACCAAGGAGGGACTCCACCTCCGACAACTCCTGGAGGAAATCCTCAACTCCCCCATCACCGAAACCACCACCATCTGGGAGGACAACCAAAGCGCCATTGCATACTCCCAAAATGCCTTGGTCAGCAAGAAGACTAAGCACATCGGTATTAAGTGGCACTTCCTCAAAGACCACGTGGAGCAGGGAACCATCAAGTTGAGGTACCTCCCCACTGACCAGATGGTGGCTGACGTGCTCACCAAACCCCTCCCAGGACCTGCACTAGCAAGACACCGAAGTGCGATCCTTGGAGGACAAGACCCAATGCAACGCTTCATCCCGTAGCTACCTTCATGGGGAGTGTTGTAAGTAATACCGTATACGCATTAGTTGCAGATAACTATTGTAAGCTACTCTAGATATGATTAGTACATGTCTAGATCGGACATGCCGATAAACTGTTTGACTCGGTACAGAGCTGTCGCTAGGCTACAGCTCTCACACTTCTGTTGTCCCGACACCACGCTTGTAGGCTGGTTGTCGCCGTAATTGTTCCGTTTGCGGGACTGTGACTGTAACTACGTTTGCGTAAGTTGTCTTCCACACTAACTGTGTTTGCATGGTTCAATACTTTCCCCTCCATCCTTTCTCCGGTAAGACCAAAGTCACGCAAGAGCTTGGTTAGGCTGGCCCGTTGACCCTCTCGAACCCCGATCGGCCTAGGCCGGTCGGCACCCCGGTTCGGTGGAAACATGCCGTACATCGTTAAGGTCGAGCAGCACTTTCATTTTGCATTCTTGACAAGTGGATTTAGTTTTAAATCTTTTTTTGATTATAAAATTATCTATGTTGTTACTGTTTAGGCGGGGGAACTGTGGCAATTACTGCGGCTGCTTAAAGTTTTTTAACCTCCGAGGAACGTCGGCGCAGATTGCATATAGATGTGTCAATAGGTGTACGTAGTGGAAGAGTACCCGGCCCAATCGTCCTCCTAAGCGTCCTAATGCCTCGGAAGAATGTGTGGTACAGTTTGTGTACCACAAACACGTGTGGTACGTACCGAAATTCAAATTTAGTACTTTTGAATTAGATATCGCTTAGGAGCGCGGCGCCACTCCGGAAGTTGCGTCGCTCGCGGGTGAAGCTCATCCTCTCACTGCGGAGGCAACCTCCTCAACAACTATCAACCAAAGTCGGTTCACACTCTACTCCAAGTCTAGTGACGCCTTAATTACATAGCCAAGGGGGGTTATCGGTTCTATGTGGTTGGGGGAGAGCAACAAAGCAAAGACATGGGCGGGATGACGGTGTTCAGATGCGCAACGGCGGCGACATCACTGCACTTTTCCAGTTTCTTTGCTTCCTTGCAACCGTCTCGGTCGGTCTGCGATTAGAGGCCTCGAACAGGGGGACCCAACACACCCGGCTAAAAAACATAATGAAGACCGCAAGGCAATAAAACGGGTTAATAAACTAGCATGGACTGTGCTTTGTTATTTTCATTTGTCCACTCTCAATCACCGGTAACGGGCGCGGCGGTGAAGCCGTCATAAGTCGGCGTTTCCCGTGTCGGCAAACGCAATTTCGGAAGAGGGGCTAGCCTGGCGCACGTCTCAGTCGTCGGTCGTCCGTGGTTGCCGATTATCCAGAATGAGAAAAAGTAAGTTAATACACAACATTTAGAAGTGAAATGGCAATGCTTGCCTCTTAGCCGGTTTGTGACTTTGTGGGAGGGAGAGAGCCAGCGCGTGGGGATTTAGCTTTCATGTACATCGTGACTTTGGTGAGTGTGCGTGAAAGCTTTCCGCGTTCTAGTGCCCTAGCTGTATGTCGTTAGACTTGAATATGAGTTAAAACTGTATTGCAAATTTACAACAATATCGGCAAAATTGACCGTCTGTTGTCCAGCGGCCATCAATACTTTGCCATCTAGGACACTTAGGAGGACGATTGGGCCGGGTCCTCTTCGACCATGTACAACTATCGACACGCCAATCTGCAATGTGCGCTGACGTTCCTCGGATTTTAAAACTGTGAGCAACCGCAGTAATTGCCATAGTCCCCCCGCCTAAGCAATAACAACATAAGTAATTTTGTAATCCAGGAAAAGATCTAAAATTAATCGACTTGTCAGCAACAATGCAAAATGAAAGTGTTGCTCGACCTTCACGATGCACGGCCCGCTCCCACCGAACCGGGGTGCCGACCAGCCTAGGCCGATCGACATTCGAGAGGGTCGACGGGCCAGCCGAATATAGCTCCCATGTGACTTTGGTCTTGCCGGAGAAAGGCTAGCGAAAAAACCTTGTCACGCGGTCGCTCGTCGATCCCGCCGTCGCATCCCGTAAGCCCCATCCCAAGGTGTAACCGCTCCTTCCGTCGTGACCTTCCTCCTAGTCGAGATCCCCCGTCACCTCGAGGGTAGGGGGGGGGGGGGGGGGGGAGACAACCAAACAGAAAAAGATAGCGCTCATGCCGCCGCGCTGAAGAGGTTTCCAAGCTATTTCCCCGACTTATTTTGTGTTGGTACCCGGGCACTTGTGTGGAAAATCAGCAAACGATCGTACCCTCCACCGACCTTTTGCTTGTCCATCGAGCACCCTTGTTTCGAGTGCGAGCCTCCGCGCTTATCCGGGCTTGCAATCTCTATAATATTAGGTATGATTGGCGATAATGGGTAGCGGTGTAGTGCAAGGTCGCAATCGCCGGATCTAAAATGGCCGCGGGGGTGGGAAAATTATTCAAACCTCCGTGTCGGGTCTTCTGGCGGCGGCTGACCCTCAGGTACACCCCGCCGCCAGACCTCGCCGTTCCTCAGTCGCGACGATTCTTCTCGCTGTTGGTGTCGTGCTGCCCCCTTTCGGCCGGCTCGACATCAACATGTTGGTCGACGTCGAGCGAGCGCCATACCCTAGTGTTGCTTCCCGGCTTTCCGCCGCCTGCTCCAACACCCGCGTCCCATCGTTGATCCGTCCGTACCTTCCTCGCCACCACGCAATCCTGAAGATACAAGCCCACCCCCGGAATGGGACAGTGTCTCAATAGTATCTAGTCTTGAAAGAACATATCAGACGGCCCAAGCGGGAGGTCATGGCGCCGGTAGCACATAGAAATTACCTTTTTAAAAGCCCTCCGTACATGGCTTTTCCGATAGCTGCGAATCGCGCGGATCGCACTGCCGGCCCTCTTAGCCCCCTACTGTGCCAAGCTTGGCACAACAACGGGGTTTCTAGCGCCCACCACGGGGAGGTGAGGAGATGCCGACGGGCTTTTGAGCGCACCCCCCTCCGGGGCCGCCGGCGGGCGCCGTTAGACCTATATTCGGATATCGTTCGCTATTTACAAGAGCGGTCACGAAGCATGAATGCATGCGCTGCCAAGGTTGGAAAAGGCTGAAGGGGGGCCAAATGTTTTGAAGCCTTTGAATAACCACTAAAGACCCCGCCGCCGCCATCTCACGTGTGACTTCGCATAATGTGTCAGTTCGTATGTCACAAGAGGCTACATGTTTCTAACTCACCGGTACTCATATATTGCCCGGTATATGTTAAAACAACAAATTTGAAATTTGAAATTAAACACTCCAATACCAGTAAAACCGGCTGGAGTCTCTGGGCCCCCCCTTATGCTATGCCTAGCTGGACTCAGAAGCGTGAGGTAGACCGTTGAACCACTAATCCCAACCTCTCCAATGGCAGTAACGATACCGTCTAAAACATACCCGTATCCAGGTATTTATTATTTTCTGATCTATACGTATTTTCTTTTGGATACAGTATGAAATAAAAAATGTCGCTAGTCTCCACGATACGCGGCCTGCTCCAGCCGCTGCGGGGTCGTTGATCAGCAAGGTTGTTCAACTTGAGCTGGTCGAGGCGAACCTGCCTGACCTCGGCTCCTGTGCGACTCCGGTCGTGCCGGAGCTTGGGGGGAAAGGCATGTGAAAACCCCCCTCGCATAGGTCGTCGTCGGTCCCGCCTCGATCCGTGCTCAACCCCGCCCGAGGTATTAGCCGCTCCTCTCAACGCAGCTCGCCACCTAGCCAAGTCTTCTCTCCTCCTTCGGGGGCTGAGAAGAGAAAAGAACTAGGCTGCAGACGGTGTCCGGCTGGCTCTCCAGCCCCCGAGCCAGATTTTCTCATGTCCCCTGTCCTTTTCCCGTCTGTTTCCAACACCTATATGATCGCGCTGTGACCGTCCGTGCCCTCCCACGGTGGTTTACGTTGTTATTAGGGGGCCGCCTTTACGAGCAGTGTGCCGTTACGATAACCCTAGGCACACTTCCTGAGGCAACCTATCGATAACCGGGTACCGACTAGGGAAGGGGTTGGAAGAACACTACATGGATCGAGTCGCCGGTCCTCAAAAGATGGTGGGTACGGGAATTTTTCCAAAAACCCCCCGTACCGGGCTTTTCCGGCGGCGGACGATCCTAGGGACCGCCGCCGCCAGACCGTGCCGCTCCTCCGGCTGCGACCAACCTCCGTCCTGCGTAGCAACATGCCTCGCCCCCAGGGGAGACCTAAGGCTCTCGCAGGGCTGGCGACTGCTAGCGAGCGCTGTCCCTAGTGCTGCTTCCCAGCTGTCCGCCGCCAGCTCCAACACCCTCGTCCCTCCGTTGATCCGTCCGTACCCCTCTTCGCCAAAAAATATTTCGCAAACGTCGCCCCCGCCCCATCGTCGGGAGAGTATCTGCGAGTATTCAGTCGCGGAAAAGACATATCGGACTGGCCGAGCGGGATATCCCGGTGCTGGTGTACGGATATTATGTTTTTCCAAAATTTTCCGTACAGGGCTTCCCGACAGCTGATGATCCCGCGGATCGCAGCTGTCGGTACCTCGTTCAGCCCCCTACCGTGCCAGGCCTGGCACGGCTATGGGGTGACCATCGCCCACCGCGTGGAGGTAGAGGTAGGTGCCGACGGGCCTGCGAGCGCACCCCCCTCCGGGGCCGCCGCCGCTGCGCCGCCGGCGGGCGCCGTTAAAACAACACTCTAGGCTTATCGTTGCATAGAATGTGATTGTGGACAAGTTCTAGGACGATGGTCCGGCTTGCCGGAATAACTGAAAATAATATAAAAAGGAAAAGGCTTAATTAAGAAGCTTGTCAATGAAGCCCGAGACGAAAGAGCGCCCGATATTCGACCAGCACGCAACTCAGTCAAAAACAAACAGAAAGTCTCCACACGGGCTTTGGTTGAGCATACCAATTACTCTCGTCGACGAGCACTTGCAAAATGATGTCCCTAGCGTTGGTCGTTTGGAGGGAAATCGACCTCTTGGACCGCAGCCGCGCATAATGACCGGGATTGTTTCGAAAAAGAATTGACATGGACATAAGGCTCAATTTAACACCGGCCACGAGATGCAAATATCGGTTTAGAGGTTGTATGGAGGCTCTTAAGATGAGCCGTATCTTATACCACACATTCCCCCGAGATAGTTGGTATGTATGTATGTATGTATGTATGTATGTATGTATGTATGTATGTATGTATGTATGTATGTATGTATGTATGTATGTATGTATGTATGTATGTATGTATGTATGTATGTATGTATGTATGTATGTATGTATGTATGTATGTATGTATGTATGTATGTATGTATGTATGTATGTATGTATGTATGTATGTATGTATGTATGTATGTATGTATGTATGTATGTATGTATGTATGTATGTATGTATGTATGTATGTATGTATGTATGTATGTATGTATGTATGTATGTATGTATGTATGTATGTATGTATGTATGTATGTATGTATGTATGTATGTATGTATGTATGTATGTATGTATGTGTGTATGTATGTATGTATGTTTGTATGCATGTATTGTAAGGCTAGGGATCAACCATCGATACGTCGTCGATATTATCATCATCACCAGTTGATGGTACCGTCGATGTGCTAAGTTGCGACATCGACATCGCGATGATGACAATAGTGCTAATATCAGTGCCATCGATTATCAAAACACTTTTAAAATGTCAATTATATATCAAGGCCCAATGTAGTGTTGATATATCGGCCCAAATATCGATATATCAAAGATAATATCGGTTTGATTTGCCATCGATGTCTTCATCCTAACATATCAACACCATCAACATCGACGTTTCAAGATATCACTACTCTCAACATCAACGCTTCACGATAATATCAATACCATCAACATCGACAAAATTCACTTGATTCCTAGTCTTAATGTATTTATCTATTTCTGTCTATCCATTGCGCACATCAATAAACGCATCTTTATGATCCTCTTCATGGTACTTTGGGTTATTCCTATCTCCGCGATGCTTTACGGGAGGGCAGTGCTGATGCTGTGGCATGCCTTCCTGTTCCTCGGGCTTAGGTTTTATCCTCTTTTCTTCTTTTTGCTTGGTTGCTGCTTATGCTGCTTTTTCTTGTAAGAATATTTAAAACATACGCATCTTGATATGCTCAAACGTGTGTGGATGCTGTCATAGATGATGATGATAATGCTTGAATGCTTGAATGCTTGATGCTGACGACGACGTCGTACATATGCAGGTACCGATAAAGGAGAGGTAATTGTACAATATATGCCGCCAGAAGCTGCCACGATACAGCTTTATCGCCGTGCTGGCATCATCTCAGCATCAAACGCTCTGAAGATCCGTCGATTACGCGCACTTGAGACCCCTTAATATGCCAGCATGGCGGAGCTGTGCCGTCATGTGCGCCACTGTGACCGCCAGCCAGGGGCTTGTACATTACAGTACCTGTACAAAACTGGTTTACTGGTTTCCCGCTACTGCCCCCAGCCTTTCAGCAACAGCCGGTGCTGCAACAGGAATTGACAACACCCGCCCTTCGTGCAATATATCCCCCACCGTCGATACGAACTCCACCTTCCCCCCTCCCGACCCCAATCCGTCCTTTTCCCGCTTCATTGTGCTGTTTAGTGCTGCGTGTTGTTGTTCTCGGCTGCTTATCGCGCGGCTGTCGTTCGGCAGTATGGCTTCCAGCTCTTTATCTACGGCAGTTACGGCGCAATTCCTTCCGCAAACTCACCAGCGTGCCGCCCTCCGGCATGTAATCGGCCCTTGCCTTCCGGTACAGCACCAGCTGCGGCGGACACCTGCTTCCTGTAGCACCACAACTTCTTCCCTGGATACCTGCCAGTTTGGTGGCGGACGCCAGGCAGTTCTCTCGAGGCGGGGTTGCAGCGGGGGGGGAGGGGTTCTTGCCTCGCGGCGGCAGTCGAGTTGCGCAGCGGCACTCCCGTCCTCCGGCGAAGGAAGCACAGGTACGGACTGGGTATGTCTTTTTTTTTACGGAGCTGCCTTTTTATCTTTCTCTTTGATAATTTTTCTCAAGCACAGTGTTATAGCTATATCATAACCTTATTTCTAATAGGCAGCCCGTTTCACCGCCTGTATTGCTGGGCCGACGAGTGCTGCCACGCCAGCGACCTCTTCGGAAACGGATATCGAAAATGGTTGTCGGGATTGTCCCGAATAACGCCACGGCACCGTTTTATTGCTTTCATATAAGTGTCGCTACTCCTCGCTTCCTATGCAGCATAGCATTTGCGGGCTGCCTCGCGACGGCTTTCCTTTCCACTCAGTGCCGTTACAATTGACTAAGACGAATAGCGCCGTGGGACTGCCGAAGTGAACTTTTGAAGTATCACACTCAGCTGCTGTTGTGACTGTCACTCTATCTTGGCTGACATGCCTTGCTTGTATAATCTGCAGATGGTCAGCGCAGCTCTTCGCCGCTTGCTAATGCGGTGCTCATAGCGGCAAGCACCTGCGGCCTCGGACTCGTCACCTCTCTCCTGCTACCTGGAGCAGCCCTCGCGTCCGAGGGTGCCGTGCCACTGGAGCTATTTAAGTCCTTCTTGGTACAATCCGCTCCGTTATAACTGGGATTTTCTGTCGAGCACACACACACACACACACACACACACACACACACACACACACACACACACACACACACACACACACACACACACACACTGCAGCCACAAGCACTCGCGCATGTAGTCATGTTAATACCAGGTAGTAAGAACTTGGTAATATATAGCAATAAGAGGCATATATCAAGTCTATTGGAAACCTAAAATAGGACATCCTTCATAAACGAATGAGAAGAAAATCTGAATGCATGGAATGTAAAATATTGCAAGGATCTAAAGCTGTTAGAAACCTTGTGGCTATAGAATGTCGCTTTCAGGCAATCGAACCCGCACGAAAGGTCTGCACGCATATGCGCGTATGCAGCTGCGACGCGCTGGTCCTGAGAATTGCTATTTTCACAGGAATCCATAGAAGCCATGGGCCCCCTCGGAGCAGTTGCATTCATTGCCACGGTACGTCCACAGTCTGGGAATTCCTTACTACTTTTTTTTTTCCTGGTGATGCTCTGAAGGCGACAGTGATTTTCTAACTTTGTTCGCCGGACCTTGCTGCAGATTTCCGTGGCGGAGATGATTCCGCTGTTCCCCACGCAACCCTTCTCGCTCGCTGCTGGGCTGCTGTTTGGGGGCATGAAGGGTGCGGGGCTGGTGCTCGCGGGCAACGTTACCGCTGCGACCAGCGCTTTCCTGCTTGCGCGTGGAGTGGGGCGCACGCTGGCGGAGCGGGTCATCAAGCACGAAATGGCAGAGGCAGGCGAGGCAGAGGCGGCCAAGGGGAAGTCCATGCTCGGGGATGTGGAGAGGGCGATCGAAAACGGGTCACCCACGGCGCAGTTTGTGTCTGTCCTACTGTTGCGTCTGACGCCCGTTGTTCCCTTCAGCGCGAGCAATTACCTGTTGGGCCTTACGCCGCTGCCCTTCCTACCCTTTTTCGGTGCCACGCTGGTGGGGATGTCGCCCTGGGCGGTACTGTTTGCGACGCTGGGCCAGGCGGGGAGGTCGCTGCTGGATGGCGGGGAGGACCTGGGTAAGGTGCTGGCGGATTTGGGGGAGAAAGCGGGCGGGTACACACAGACTGCGCTGATGCTGGGTGCTGGGATCTTGATGGCGGCTGTAGCGGTGTGGGGCGTGAAGAAGCTTATTGCAGGACCCACACGTGCGAAGGAGGGAGGCACAGACGAGATGGGGAAGGCGTCGGTGGAGAGCAGCACAGACACCAAGAGCTACGTTGACGGTAATTAGGTGCTCATCCGCCGTTGTAAAGTAGTCTTCATATGTTTGTGTGGGCGATGTGCGCAGAAGAATGTGTGGTCCGTTGGTTGGCGGCCGACGGGCGCGCGGCTCCTCTCGGGCTGTTGTAATTGATGACGATATGTTCTTCGTTTTCCTAAGCTGTGTATGTCGACTGGCTCTGAGTGCTGCTCATGTTATAGTGCATACATGCGCTGACCTGTGTGTCGGTATGAGAGGCTCTTGGGCGGTGCGGACACCAGAGTTAATAATTCTTAATATATTCCTGAATACCTTAACCCCGCGAATCTGAGTTACACGGCACACCTCTGAGGTCAATTAGCAACTGTCACTGCGGAGGATTGAGTTTGTTATATGCCCAGAAAGTTTAATCAAGGGGGCTACGATGCGATGGCGAGATTTGCTCGCTTCAGGTGTGGCTGAGTAACAGGCGGAAGTGCAGCGAGGCGTTGTCTCGATATACATGCACCCCTCTGCATTCCTTCTCGTGGGATGGATATTTGTGCTGGGTGGTCATGATATATCAAATGTGTTGGTTGAATTAACCAATATCTCTCATACGAAAGAGACGCAACACAAAACGCGCACACGGAAAGCTCTGGTGGAAAGGGAACATCCAACAGCATCCGAACATCCCCCCAAAAATATAAGCACTGCATAACGTCCTGCATAGAAATTATCATAAGGATTTTTTTTTCATTTTCTATGTGAATTTTGGCTGACACCTTATTTCGGAGATGTGCAGGTGACTCAGTCCGGTTTTCTAATGCTCCTTGTCTTTGCGCTGGTCCTGTGGCAGCTTCTGGCAAAGGTTATTCATCGTATCATCCATACACATTTAGAGCGCGGTTGCGCTTCTTCGCCGCCTGATTTGGGAATTTGGAATTTTCCCTATCGCTGCTACCTGGATTGGGTACTGGTAACTGTCCCTGTCCAAAACGCGCACACTGGGTGGCCACTTGTCCTGGACCGCAGCAACGGATCAGCCATGTGCTCCGAGAGGGTCGATGGAATCCCCGGTGTAAATCCATGCAGCTGGTGCAATCAATTCTTTTGCATGGGGGGAGCTATGCGTGCTACTGATTGTGGGTCCATATTTGCTTCAACGCGGGCGCTGTTGGCTCGGGCCGGGGTGCTTTTCCACACAGCGCGGGCCGCTTCTTCAGGTAGCTCGCAATGTGAGTCCATTTTCTGTGCTTTGAGTGCACACTTCGACACAGGGAAATGGAGAAGCTGTCGTTCTGGCAAGTACGGCGTAAACGGCAAATCGCCGTAATTATCTAACTACGAGAAAGTATATCGATAAGCAGTAGGAATACATGTATGGTGCTTGCTTTTATACACTACTGTCACTCTTGCCCTCTTGTTTCCCCTCCCACTTTCCCTGTCCGTGCTCATCTGGTTCTTCTTGTAAGCAAAATTTGCTTGCTTTTATACACTACGCATTGCGACAAATAGGAGTATGATTTATTTATTAACTTCTTTACTCGCCTGCCGCTTCAGCCTCACAGGGCCGCTTCGTTTTATTCTCATGCGCCGACCCCGAATCGACAGGGTTTGCTCGCGGTTGTGCTACCGCTGGTGATGCGTTTCGCAGATGCCCAGTTGCCCACATATTTTACGAAGCGCGCGATCCTCGATTAGATCCGACTTAATGAATGCTTTTATTCGTCGATCCAACCGCCGCTCCTCCCGCTCCTCGAGCATATGCATGAAACGGCCAAAGTGCGCGTTTACCTCCGCCGCGTCCAACTCGTTGCTGACCATCTGAACAAAGGCCTGCCGCCCAAGCAGGCTCGGCACTCGCGCCTCTTTGGTGATGAAAGCTGGCAGCCCCGCCAGCAACCCCTCGTAAACTGCTCTCGGGTTTGCGTCTGTCCGCGCAAAGTGGATGAGCCCCATCGCACCGCACATAGTGTGCAACAGTTCGTGCCGTGTCAGCACCTCGGTGTGCGCAACTATCGAAATGCCCTTCTCCTCCGCGACTTTGTTCATTTCCGCTACTGTATCCGCACCGCTCTTTTTACTGCTGAAGAATTCGACGGTGTAGCCGGTGAGCAACGAGGGGTCCACCACGCGCAGAAAGTCCAGCTGCCCTTTCCAGCTGTGATATCGCGCCACGTACACAAGTCGCTTCCGTCGCGGCGTTCGCCGGCACTCGTTCATGAACTCCTCGGCGTCGCTCAGGTGCATCGGCTTCACCAGCTCCTCATCCAATAGCAACTGCTCGAAGTCGGCCACCTGGTTGGCGAGTACTGGCGCCAGCCGACTGATCGGGATGTGTACTGTCCTTGTCCGCTTTCCAACCCACGGCTTGTCCGTTACAGTGTCCTTCAGCTGCGCGTACTTCGCGCCCACTAGCTCCGGGACGCAGCTTCGACACCGATACTCCCCCGAACCGCCCACAATGACCAAGTCAGCCGCCCGCCGGGCTTCGAACCATTCCGCACAGTTGAATGAATCGCTCCGGAATTTACCGTCCGGGATGCAGAACATACAGTCTTCTGTGCGCCCCTCTGTGTGCTGCGCCTTGTTGGCGTTCCACACCAGCACGCGGCCGCCATGACGCCCGATTTCACGGGCTATGTACTGTGGCACCGTTGACCGCCAATCTCCCGTACCCTCTTGGCAGAAGCCTTGCGTGATGCCCGCCACTAGTACAAGCCGCAACCCGGCCCCGTAGTGCGTCAGCGAGGCAGGTGCCACTTCCTCACCTCCCGTCGCATTCTTAAGTTTTTTGACTGTTGGGCTTGGTGCCTCCGCACAGGTGGAGGACACCAGTAGCAAAGCGATGCTCAGCTGGAGGGCCAAAGGCAACCGGCCCTGCAGCGTCTCAGGATTCTTCGTCCGAACTCTTCGGGTCTGGCGGGTGACGCGCATGCTTCTGTTGAGCAGGGCGTGCTTGCAGACGCTGTTCCTCCCGACCCCCAGTCGCGGAAGTTACAGAGATAGGCGAAAGCTGTGACGCGCTAGGAGAGACTGTGCGGGCGGTGTAGCTGCCCGACTGATGATCAGAATATGCTCTACTGTGTTCCTGGTATCCGGAATTTGTACCCCATACCGTACCCGCAGCGGCGCGGTGAGTATTATATGCGGCGAATTGTGCTCGCCCGCGTGGGTCGGAATAACCACTACTTTAAAAAAAGAGCCTGTAGAGGGTGCCGGTGCGGGTTCCCTGCCAGTCCCATATCCCGGGGGCGCAAAAAAAAAAAAAAAAAAAACACTACTTTCTTTAAAATATATTGAAATTACTTACAAGAAAAGCAGTGGAGGCCACCAAGCATAAAGAAGAAAAGATGATTTGCAAAGCAGGGGGAGGCTCCGTTTGCCAAAAGTGTTGATCTCTCATACATTTTTTGCTCGCAAGGGGCCCTGGGCCCAGTACGTACGCTAATTGAGGGAATCGGGAGGGAAGGTTGCGTGAGTTGTGCTCGCGCAAAGGTAGAAGGTAGACGACCTCTCTGTGTCGGCGCGTCATATAGGGGTAACGCATGTCTATGTTTTTACCAATGTATCATGCGTACTCTAGCGGCTAGAATATGTAACGTCGTGGCAACGCCCGACTATTCTCGCCCCAAGTGTAATTTAAACCTCTATTATTTCAATATGACCATCCACAAAGCAGGGGGCGGAGGCTCCGTTTGCCATGTCGTCGCCATTGGGCGGGTTGTTCGTCGTAGGTTGTCCACCCCAAGGTGTGAACCATCCGAAGAGGAACCACTCGGATCGTTCTGCAAGGGCGGTCGGGTCGATGTAGTCCAAGACGACGCTGGACTCCGTTGACCAGCCGCCGAAGTGTTTGATATTCTATAGCGTAACGCCGACGTTGTAGGCGGCTGTCGCAGCCCCTTTTCGTAAGGAGTGCGAGGTCCAGCTGAAACCGTATGGGGGGCGTTCTTGCATTGCCAAAGTGACCTTGGTGAGACATCCAGTGAGCGTGTTGGCTGTCCATTTGTCGTGTCTTTCCGTGGTGTTGATCGCCCAACGCGTTGTCGGGTACTTCCCTCCCGAGAGCGTGTGTCAAATAGTGTCGAAGAATAGTAACATTTGAATTACCTCGGTGTGTATCGTGGGCGGCAGGTGACATAGTAGTTTGCGCTCCGCGGACACTCCGCGTTGGCCCTTTCTTGTACGGTGGTATAATCGAAGTCCATCTTCCTCGGAGGCAACGAGGTCCTCTGTTAAGCAGTCTATGCCTACGCCCCCTCGATTGAAGAATAAGTAGAGGAGTACCACAATAGTACATGCCCGTAGTAGCCGTACTTGATTTCGTGTTGGGCCAGCTTGGAGCCTCTCACGTGAAGTCGCCTCCGTGAGTTGGAGGCGTGGGGCTCGGGCCATGCGTAGGGCTTTGACTACAATGGATGCAGGTAGGTGTACCACTACCGGCGTGTCGTCAATCGCGACTTGTGAGGCGGCGAGCCCTTTTCTCACTTGCGCGACCAGGTCGCCGAGGGCAAATGCTTCGAGGCCGTGGTCCTTGAAGAAGCCGTTGACTGTTCACAAGTAAGGTTGTAGACTCGAGGCATTGATGGTACCTAGTTGTCCCAACCACGCGACGTAGCGTGCCATGTGAGCCGGTGTGGCAGCGAGCGGCGCGAGTTGGTGTTCCTCATAGAATTAACGGCGGATAGAAGTGCCGTACGTTGCCGCTGTGCAAGGTGCCCATGGTGTGGAGATTAGGGCTAGGGTCGTCGCGCCGAGTGCGTGAGAGCCGAGAATTCTGGTCATGTACGGTTTCATCGTCTCGATCCACGGGTTGGTGGTGGCTGTGACTGTAACCTTGTGCTTAGGATGTGTTTGACGGCCGTACGGTTGGTGTGGGGGTCCTTGGCTCACGGTGTATTCCCGTAAAAAGTGCTAATTTAGCACTCACCGCTCCTCGTCGCAGGCAGAGCCACGCCGGAAGGGAACGCGGAATATTGTTACCGGACAGTGTGGACTGCCTGTTGTACCGCGTAGCGCCCGACGTCCAGGTTGGAACAAGTCCCGACGGGGAGCAGGGACTGGATCCGGATCCTAAGGAGCCGCGAATCCACGAGACTACTCGGGTTCGGACTTGGTTTCGTGGGTCCGGACCCTAGAATCATAGGTAATCGCGGGGTCCGGACCCTAGAATCACAGGTAATCGCGGGGTCCGAACCCTAGTTTCAGTAGGTAATCGCGGGGTCCGAACCCTAGGTTCAGTAGGTAATCGCAGGGTCCGAACCCTAGAATCACAGGTAATCGCGGGATCCGAACCCTAGGTTCAGTAGGTAATCGTTGGTTCCGGTACCAGTTATTGTAAGTAATCGTTGGCTCCGGTACCAGTTATTGTAAGTAATCGTTGGTTCCGGTACCAGTTATTGTAAGTAATTGTTGGATCCGGTATTCATCGTACTTTAATGGATCCGCGGTAATCGCGAGTACCTCATCCTCGCAAAACGATGTGGAATCGTGATACCCAATCAGTACTCACGATTCCGAGTATCTCACGATTTTGTGGTTGCCCGAAGTGACACGCTGTTTTTTGGGGAGGTATTTGGCAATGCAAATCTGCTGAGGTGTATGTCTAGGATTGGTTCAATAGCCTTGATTGTTGTCATTCCGCAGCCTTGAATCGATTGTAGCCCACCCAAGGGCTATTTAAACGGTGCGTACGCGCTTGAAATCCACCATAACCTGCCCGTCCACATCCAGTCCTATCACAATTAGCCGCCACTTCAAAAACCGAGCTCAACGTAAGGCGTCAAGACTATTGGTCCACCCTGCTGGAAGACTTTCACAACGAGCAAGAGAAAGTTGAAGAGGTAAGCAAGAGTTCCCCCCCCCCTCCGCTTTGCCCTCACCCCCGAGTTAGCTGCGTTGTGATGTTCGGTAGCGCCGCATGGCGCCCCCTCCCCGCCTCCGCCCGCACATTTATGTCTGTTTATTTGCTCTATCGAAGCCATAGTAATAGCGTTGCAGTTGAGCTTGTCGACACTTTGTTATCGCTGTTATGTGATGCTTTTCTATTCTTTGCTTTCCGACGTAAAAGGTTACTTTGTCGTTTAGTATATTGTCGCACTGTATTGTTCGGTAGCGCCGCATGGCGCCCCCTCCCCGCCTCCGCCCGCATATTTATGTTTGTTTATGCTCTATCGAAGCCATATTAATAGCGTTGCAGTTGAGCTTGTCGACACTTTGTTATCGCTGTTCTGTGATGCTTTTTTGTTCTTTGCTTTCCCACGTAAAAGGTTACTTTGTCGGTAAGCATATTGTTGCACTGCGCTGTTCGGTAGCGCCGCATGGCGCCCACTCCCCGCCTCCGCCCGCACATTTATGTCTCTGTTTATGTGCTCTATCAAAGCCATATTAATAGCGTTGCAGTTGAGCTTGTCGACACTATGTTATCGCTGTTCTGTGATGCTTTTCTGTTCTTTGCTTTCCCACATAAAAGGTTACTTTGTCTTTAAGCATATTGTTGCACTGTGCTGTGGCCAGTGGCTCAAGTTGTGAATTTGCTGCAGGGGGACTATGTAACCATATCACTTGTTTACCCTATGTTAGGCACTCTGTTAAAGCAGTTGTCGTCACACAGGCCCGTTTCACTGCAAGATGAGCGGAGGGATGTGGACTTGTACACCATCGAAGCGAAGGACATGGAGCCTCATATGGCGGAGGCAAGGGAGAGTCTGCGGGCCGGAATCATTGAGCGCTTTTTCACGAACATAAGGGAGAACGATTACATCAAGATAGGGATTGCGACATTGCTGGACATTCGGTGAGTACCTTGTAATAGTTGTGTGTGCATGTGTTTGAATTTTGCACATGTGTTTCTATTATATACCTGATAAAAATATTGAATGTTGATAAATAGATGTGATTGTATCTGAGCGTCCTTGTGTGTGTGTGTGTGTGTGTGTGTGTGTGTGTGTGTGTGTGTGTGTTTGCGTGTATATGCTTATGCATATTTGTATTGAGTGCTTGTATGTGTGTGTGTGTGTGTGTGCGTGCTTGTATGCGCATGTACTTCTGCATGTGTGTTTGTGTGTGTGTCTTATGCATGTGTGTTTATGTTTGTGTGTGTGTTTGTCTTATGCATGTGTGTGTCTTATGGATGTGTTTGTGTTTATCTGCTTGTGTGTGTGTTGGCTTGTATGTGCATCTGCTTCTGAATGTGTGTGTATGTGTGTGTGGTGTTCGTTTGTGTACCTATTTTGTATGCTCTCTACGTGTTCCTGTGTGTGTGTGTGTGTGTGTGTGTGTGTGTGTGTGTGTGTGTATGCAAATTTACTTGTGCATTTGCTATGTTAACTAAAAATGTGAATTGTGCAGGTTTAAGAATCTGGACTTCAATGGCATTCGTCCCGACTTTGCGCCTACAATTTTGGCGGTTGCAAGAAGGGAATTTGGAGAGCAGTGGCGCACAGAGCCGGAAGAGAGCGAGCAGAAGGCGGTGCTTGTCCAAGCATGAATGCTGCAGAGCTTGGCAAGCAATTGATGTCGTCGAAGAGTAAGTCTTTCACTGCATTCCTTTCCGGGGATTTGAATGGGCGTGTGACGCCCTCTATAGCCAAGCACGTGGAAAAGGATGACTTAGAGCGTTACCTTGAGCTGCCCCAAGAAACGGACAAGGACATTTGTGTGTTGACATGGTGGAAAACACATGCAGCTCTGTACCCCGACTTGGCGTTAATGGCGCGGCAGTACTTATCTATGCATGCTACCTCTGCTGCATGCGAGCGTTTGTTCAACAAAGCGGGGCGAATGCATGACGCGTTCAAGAAGAACACCAAGGAAGATAGCCTAGAGGATGCCTTGTTAGTCTCATGTAATTGTTGAATTATGTATGCGCGAGGAATATGGTTGTCACAAG
The DNA here is from genome assembly GCA_026401115.1 of Tetraselmis chui. NCBI lineage: Eukaryota > Viridiplantae > Chlorophyta > Chlorodendrophyceae > Chlorodendrales > Chlorodendraceae > Tetraselmis > Tetraselmis chui. Next base: position 16,503 of record JAPMLY010000048.1, on the reverse strand, counting down.
TCTATATAAACTGTAAGAAATGGTTGTCTTAAACCTGTTTTCATCCATATTTTGTGCATTTAATGTTCATTTGGTGGACTCGCACTGGCCATGCGATATACCATTTGGCATTACTTGTCACATCATATGTGAAAAATGGTACTGCATCGGAACCTGTTTCCCTGTGATGGCAAGTGTCTTTTTTGAGCCGGAGGGCTATAAACTCACATACATTGCTTGTGGCACTTGCCGGAGGGACCAAAAGCTTTGCTAAATTGTATGGGATAGACTGTAAAGTACTAAATATGTTTGCAGCGGGCAGAAAGTATGGGAAGTGAATTGTACGTATCTACTGTATGGGATCCAAGCATAAGCAGGCGCATAGAACTAATAGAGATGTAAAAATTCAAATTGCAGTACAAACTTCCCCCAAAATGCGCAATTTGTATCAATTTGCATGAGTACTTCGAGTACTTGTTGGAATCGCGAACCCAACGAATCCAACGGAACCAAAAAATTTAGAAGTACTCATGTACTCGGTTCCGGAATCAAAAACACAGGTACTCGCTGGATCCGAACCCTAGAATCACAGGTAATCGCTGGATCCGGACCCTAGAATCATAGGTAATCGCGGGGTCCGAACCCTACGTTGAGTAGGTAATCACGGGGTCCGAACCCTAGAATCACTGGTAATCGCGGGGTCCGAACCCTAGAATCACAGGTAATCGCGGGGTCCGAACCCAAGGTTCAGTAGGTAATCGCGGGGTCCGAACCCTAGAATCACAGGTAATCGCGGGATCCGGATCCCCTTTTTAGAGGTACTCACTAGTTCCGGATCCAAAAAAATCAAGTACTCATGGATCCGAACCCAACAAAAAAATGGCGGATCCAGTCCCTGACGGGGAGCGACGATAATCTCTTCGGAAGCCATCTCGGTAAGCGCTTGGTGCTAGACTTTTCATGTCCAGCGAGGGGCGACTACGATAGCCGTTGCGCCGCTCTGTCGAAGTTTTTGGACGAGGTTGGGTAATTGGGGCAAGGGAGGGTTTCACCAATTCTTTTCTCAGCGCCAGTCGTTGTCTGGGAGGTGGAGTACATCCACAGCTTCGCACGTGGGGTCCTTCCAGCCTGCGTTGTAGCGGGGTAGAAGGGTGCTGAGGGCCGAGGCGAATCGGTCGATCGAGCGATGCCCGAATCTCATGTCGAGTTCCGCAAACATGACCGGGACTAGTCTCCAGTTGTCGTTGTCGAGGTGTCGACTAAGCTTGTCGGCCCAAACGTTGGCTGCTGACCGGATGTAGCGCGCCATGCCGGTGATATTGTTCGTGTCGAGTAGGCACCATAAGCGTCGTAGTTCGTCCATCATAACGGGTGACCGTGAGGTCATGCCTGTCAGAATGTGACAGATTGCTTGGTTGTTTTCGTGTAGGAGGACGTTGCGGCCGGCCAGTTGTGGTAGGAAACTCTCGACACCGTGACGAACGGCCTTCAGCTCCTTCCATGTGATGTGTTGTTGTTCGTTCTCTTTGCTCTAGAATCCTCGAGCCTTGATGTGTTCTTTGAGGTCCGCGCCCCAGCCATAACCGGAGCCGTCCGTGTGCATATATGCGATCTCGACGGGTTTGTGGATAGGTTTACCGTTGGACTGACTGGGGACCTCTGTCCACCATTGTGGGTCGCGTCGTAGATGGGGGGCCAACCGGACGAGGCCGCCCCATTTCTCTCCGACGACGGAGTGAAGTTCGCGGAGGAAGAATCTGGCCGCCGGAATTGCCAAGAAAAGGTATTGTGCCTTACATGCAAGTGATTGGAGGTCATTGACGGGTAGCCAGCGCGTCCACGCTCCCACCCTCAGATACTGCGTCGGCATGTACTCACGGAATGTTATGCTGATTGGTAGGGGCCGGTGGTTTTGTCTCGTCGCCGTCTACCTTCTGGAGCAGCTGCTTAACATGATTATACAAGTTTTCAAACTGCGCTTCATATGGTGGCGCCCTGATGTCTCCGTTGTCGTCACATGTTGGGTACATGTGTTATGGTAGATTGTTTGCCATAGTTGCCGTGTGAAGTGTTTTTGATAGTAGCTACACCGTGTGCTAGTAGAGATCAGACACCTTATTAGACTGCGAAGGTCTAGATGCCGTTGCGTGAGCTGTGCTTGCGCAAAGGCAGAAGGTGGACGACCTCTGTGTGTCGGCGCGTCATATAGGGGTAACGCATATCTGTGTTTTTTACCATTGTGTCATGCGTACTCTAGCGGTTAGAGTTTGTAACGTCGTGGCAACGCCCGACTATTCTCGCCCCCTGCGTAATTAAAACCTCTATAATTTCAATATGACCAAAAAATCCAAGCCCGAGGAATTTTCTTTATAATAAAATTCAATCATCGAAACAACTAACCTTCTCGTCCTCGTATAGTCGTCGATGGCGGCGATTACCATGTAGGGTACCCGTACTTGCAACTGGGGAAACAAGCTAGTCGAGCGGTTTTGTACATTACTTTGTAAATAGTACTTCGTACTATGCACATAATATTAATCTCCCGCGACTGCCTCGGGGAATTAGTGGGACTAGGGGGCTTAGTACCTCGGGGACTATTGTTGGTTAAGTACAACATTGGTTGGATAAATCAAACTTACAACTTCGAGACAACCAAACGGGGTCATGCGAATTTTTCCTGGACAATTCCACCCGTCAGAGGGGTGCATAAACAATAGGTCTCGACATCCCCCGGACTACTTATCGCTTTTCCAATGCGGAAAGCGTCACGATAATTGCCTCGGTAATTTATTCAGATGTGTGGTAATTTGCCTCTTGCAGATGAGGGAGGGATTGGATATTTCGTTGCTTATAGTAACAATCAATGTAATGAAAAAGAAAAAATGAAAAAGTTCGGTCTCCTCCCTCAATTGCAAATTGAAAAATATATATAGTATTACCGAGTTAACGGCTGCCATCTCTGAGCGGACCCGTACAACCATATAGGCCTCTTAGGTTTTGGGTTTGCGCCGTGAACCACCTATTCCAACCTCTCCATTCGAATAATAACATAGTCTTGATCGTACCCGTAAACAACTTAGCTTTTCTATTTTTGTTTCTGCATACAAGTATGAAAAACAATGTGTCGCTATTTTCTACGATGCGGGCCCCTCTAGCCGGTGCGAAGGCGTTGGTCAACCACGATGGTCAGCATGCGCGTGTCGAATCGGGCCTACCTTACCTCTCCTCATGTGCGATTCCGATCGTGTCTGAGTTTGGGGGGGGGGGGGGGTATGCAAAAAAGCCCCTCGTTTAGGTCGTCAACGGTCCCGTTTAGATCCACGCACACCCTCGTCCGAGATAGCTTGTGCTCCTCCCTTCGTAGGTCGGCTCCCGGCATAGGCTTCCCTTACTCTTTGGTGGCTGGAAAGGAAATGAAGTCCTTAGTTTCGGACGGTGTCCGACTGGCACTCTTGCCGCCGCGCCACATGTTGTCTTGTCCCCGGTCCTTCTCCGTTTGTTTCCAATAGTAAGTATGATCACGTTGAGTCCATCCGTACTCTCCCTTGGTGGTTTACACTGCCAAGGGGCCTCCTTTATGGGCATTGTACAGTCGCGACAACCCTAGCACAATACACGAAGTAGTCATATCGATGACAAAGTGCCGACTATGGGAGGGGTTGGTCGAACACAAGGATCGAGGCGCGGTCAAAAGAAAAGATGTCGAGAGCGGAAACATTTAATAGAAAACCCCCCGCATCGGGTTTTTCGGCGGCGGTCGATCTTGAGGACCTCCGCCACTAGACCGTGCCGCTCCTCCGCCGGCGACTCTTCTATGGCATGCTTCCCTTCGCGTCTCCCCCCCCCCCCAATGGAAGGCTCGACATCCACATGGTTGCTCGCTGTCCGGCAAGCGTTGGAGTTGCCCGGATGTCCGCAGCCAACTCCAACGCCCGCCTTCCGCCTCAGGTCCGCCCGTACCCTTTTTACCGGTGAACAATTCCTAAGATACATGTTTCGCTCACTAAGCATGAGTATCAAGGGAGTATCCAATCTTGAAAAGTACTATTAGATTGTCCGAGCGGGAAATCTTGGCACTAATATGCATATGATATTTTAAAAAGTCCTCCGTACCGAGGCTCCCCGACAACTGTTGATCGCGGGGATCATAGCTGCCGGATTCACCCCGCCTACCCCTCAACCGTGCCATGCATGGCATGGCTATAGGGATACAAGCGTTCACCGCACGGGGAGGTGGGGGTGAATGCCGGCCGGCATGCGAGCACACCCCCGTCCGGAGCCGCCGCCGCTGCGCCGCCGGCAGGCGCCGACGTAGGTAGTATGCCTAGGGAAGTCACACCATACCGTCGTGTAGCATACTTAACTAATTGTGCATGTTGTACGTACTAGGCGGTGTTGGTAGTACAATACATCGAATTATGTCCTCAAGCTTAATAATGTCGACGCATCTGCTAGTACGTCCTTCCATGGAAAAGTATTGTAAGTGAAGTAACGAGGACTTGTACAATATCAAGTAATATACTCTTACATTCCAATTCCCGTCACACTCGTACCCTCCCCCTCTAGGCAGATCAGGAGCCAACCGAAAGATTGACGTCAACTAGTAGGGCTTGGGCTTCAATCTTGAAGCTTCATTTGGTCTCAAGATGTCGTCATCGCTGAAGTGTATCATGATCAACACTTCATATGTGATCAACATCGGCGTACATAGAGAGGCTTGATAAACATAGCATAGATGTGTGAGACGTCGAAATCATCCTCGTCGTCGTCTCCAAGCGTTGTTACGGACACAAATGGCCGAAGCGAGGTAGTAGAGCAAGATCGCATATTGTTTACGTGAAACACCGAGTGTAAACGTATTGTAGCTTGCAGTTTCAATATTGTTTTCCGATATGCTCCTCGGCATTAAATGGACCAAGGTGTACATCGCGTAGCTTCATGTTACATGTAGCTTCATGAAACACCGGGTTACAATATCACTTTTGGACAATGCACACGTTTCCTTAGGCAGCGGTTAAGCACCATAATGGGTGTTTCAGGTAAACACTTCATGTCAGTCTACGGCTCCCACTCCGACCGCAGTGGAGGCGCCTCCGCCGCCGCCAACGCCAACGTTCCAATAGGACCCGCATATGGGACCCAACTCCCGTTATTCTTAACTTAACTATATGCAATTTCTAGTTCCAATCCGTTATCTGTGTCGTTAGCGGTTATGTGTAACCCGGATAACTTTCCGGGTGAGAGAGTTTCCAACTCCAAGTCTTTTAGACACCCTCTTGATGATGTATCTAACACACATGTTCAGAATGACACATGTCTTGAAACATCATATGTCCCAGAAATGAAGTGCGTATTTGAGCTTTGTTCCGCTGGAATAATTACATAGTTTTTAGACCGGTTAGAATTCGCTTTCACCTTTGTAAATATTGTCCACACACGACCTTTGGCTCCACCGATCTTGTTGGACTCTCTGTCAATACATTGTGAGCCTACCCAACAAGTGAGTGGTCGTATCATGTCCTGCGTGATTGCATGGTGTAGTGCATGGAAAACGGGGAGTTTTCTTAGGGCAGTGGGTGTACGCGGTACGAACTTGTCTTGCACTGCGCATTAGAATGGAGCGACAGAAAATTCCGGTTTTCTAGGCGCGTAGCACCAAGCCTTCTTACGGCAGCGACTTGTGGGTCGGTCGCCGTTCTCTCGAGTAACACTGGCAATCTTGCCTCTCCCCTCCCACCCCCCCTTGTTGAACGGCTGGACTAATTCGAGGTTACTAACGCTTGGCGATTGGCCCCAATTTCTTATACATGCGATAGCGCGAACAACAACGATACCCTTGTCTTGGTGAGGGATCAATGTACGTCCTCCCTTGGAGGTTGCGTCACCCCGCCGGAACACTACACCATCCATATTTACTCCCTAGAAACTTCAACCCCGGAAATCTCCCGGACGATTTAGGACGTGGAGCGTAGTGAGTACGTGTGGAGGTTGAAGAGAAAGGGAGACATTAGTACGAGTACGTGCTGGCTAGAGGAGCAGTGGTACTTGGAGTACATATTTCGATGTGGCCGGTAGTGTAGTATACCCTGAGTTAGGGAGTGGATCCGGCTAATAAAAGTTCGAACCCACGATTCTGAGTAGATCCTAGACGATGCGTGTACTGTTCGTGCATATTTCGTGGTAGTTTCGGGGTTTCATAATGGTTATGTTTGCTTGGAAGGATCCGGATGCACTCCTTGCCCTGAGAATTTAACCGATAGTGGGACATGACTTGCCACCCAGATTCATCCTCCTTCCTTTTCTTGAACCAATGCCAGTGTTCTGACCACCTCCGCTCGGTCAATATACACTCTGAACCTACCCATCAAGAATACGTGAGTTGTCAGGATCATGGTACTGTGCATAGAAAACTTGTAATCATGTGTGGTGGGGCACTCGAACCCGTACATGTTCCAGAAATTACCCGAGAAGCAGATAACGGCATACCTCGGCAAATACTCCAACAGCCCCCAAGCACGAGATCCCTCAAGAATCAGCGTCCTTCTCATTTGAAGTCTCTCAGAACTTGCGGGTAGCGTCAAACCATCCGTGGAATTTTTTAAGTCTGGCAGCAGCCGAGAAAGGGGCTTGAGGGCGGTAGCGGTAGCGGCGGGCGCATTCGCTTCGTCTGAAGTCAACAGTCGAAAAGCGGCGCGCGTCAAAAGACAACAGCTCTACGCGACCAATTTGTTTTCTAAGTCCAAGTCCTTTCAGCACCATCGAGTAAGCTAGCGAGCTCGTCTCTCCCGGGATCACAGACGGGGCGTGTTACTACTGGACTGCAGGGAAAAGAGTCACGGCGGTCGCGTCAAAGTTATCGGAGGCAGCCGAACGTACCAGTACAAGTACGTATTTGTCTTTTCGTAACCCTCACTCTGCTCCTTCGACACTCTAGGTCTAATTTTCTTTTTTACATTCTCCCCTGAGCCACGCAACCTCCTTCCTGGGTCACGCCACCTCTCTTGCCCGCCCCTAAATTCCACTTCCCCACTGCCTTCTGCGCTACTGACCGCCCCAAAAACTCTGCACCACTGACATTATTTATCATTTTATCACCTCAGACGCCCATTTTGCATTGAATCCTCCAGAAAACGCAGCACAAGTGGTGAAAAGCACAATGGCGTGAGCGGTACGCAGACATACTGGAAGCTGTGGGGCTGGACACCCAAGGGGGGCAGTGCTTTAGGGGCGGGAGGGGGCGGGGGTGATGGGCGCTGCGGTTGTGTGAGTGGACAAACATTCGAAGTAAACTGCAATGCGTAAGGAGACGCGGCAGCTGGCGTATCTGGGCGCCATCTTTGCGCTGGTGTGTCAGCCCATCCCGAGTCCAGCTTGGTGTCCCAGCCATGGTGTTTAGCTTGCTATGTACAGCCCCCGGCATGCATATGTTCTGAGAGGCGACCGATTGCGCAGGCGTGGCTGTCGCAGCTCTCCTCATTCTTCCACTCCTCCAACCCGCCACTGGAGGAGCGCCATGGCGCGCTGGACCGATTTATGCGGCGCAGCGGGGAACTGCAGGGCGGTTATGGAGACGGGAGTTGGGAGGAGAGATGGGGCGGCAGTAGCGGCCAATACGACTATGAAGAGGAAGGGGATGAGGGGATGTATAGTGTCAACATCCTGCGTGCGATGGTAATCTCACTCTCCCTCCTCCACATCGAGCCTTGGCATGAAATGGGTTATGTCGGGAGTGGAGTTACGTCCGCGCAGCTATAAACATTACAGAATAGCCTGCCATTGCCAGTGCGCGCTTGTGTGCGCACGCGCGCGCGCGCGCGCGTGTGTGTGTGTGTGTGTGTGTGTGTGTGTGTGTGTGTGTGTGTGTGTGTGTGTGTGTGTGTGTGTGTGTGATTTTTTTTTGCGGTTTGTGTGCGCATGTTTCTGCAGATGTTCCATCGTCGTCGGGACATAGAATTTCTTTTTCTTGCGTTGAGGTGAAGGGTTGGGGGGGTAGTGGTCTGTACATCTAAAGGAAGGCTGGGAGTTAGTGGTTGAATTGGCATTGAGCATGCACGTAGAGAAAAGAAACTGCGGACTGGGCAGCAACTTTGTGATGGACAAATATATTACGAGACCGGTGGAGGGCTGTAGGGCAGGCGGTTGGATTGGAGGGAGCGGTGAGTTGGTCATTAGAAAGGGGGAGCAGAAAGGGTGAGGGGCACATCAGCTTCTTCGCGCAATGACGCGCATTGTGCTTTGTTACAGCCCAAGTCGCAGGAGGAGCTGGAGGAGGAGGCGATGGCGCTGCAGACCAGTGCGAGGGAACGTGAGTGCCCGCCCCCCATGCATGCTTCTCACCTCATCACTCGGCTCACTTGCAGGCAGGACAGGCTCAGACCAGCCGTGGCAAACCCTAAAACCTAAAACCCTAGAAATTTCTCTGCGGTTTCAGGGAATTTACATATGCACGTGTCACTGAGTTGAAGGAGCACGTTTATTTCCCTTAGATTGGTATTTATTGGAGTATGCCGTGTTGCCTTTCTTTATCCTCGTTGAGGCGAGGGGCACTGGGGGTAGGCGCGTGCGACGCCATGAACAACACGTGCCTCCTTACTCTTACCAGCACTGTTTTGATAGTTGCTGTCTTCTGCTGAGTATGACGCATCGCGTCGTTCTTCTCTAACTCTCCTTCTGCCCCTCCGTCGAATTGTTTCCCTCCCTACCCTAAACCTGTTCATCCTCAGTGATACGAAGCGATATTATGGCCGGTAAAGCAAATATGTGCATCCACTCGAAATGCCGCGGGTTGGGTCTCTCTACTTTTAACTACCGTTGAGTAGCTTCGCAGTGCATATCTGTCGTTATCTTCCGGTTAAGAAGCTGATTTATTCAATCATGTGGTTGGGGTCGTCTATGATGGGGGGGGGCAGGGCTGCGTGCCAAGCGAGCGAGGGCAGCCAAGGACCGGCCCACCACGCAGGACGACCTCCCCGAGCGCACGCACACGCCCGAGGAGGCTCGCTACTTATCAAAAAAACTCCTCAACAACGTCCGCTTCCTCGACGCCACCACACGCCTTATCACGCACCGACGACAGGTCGGCTCCCTTTCAACTCCCCAGCCACCCATCCTTCTATATACCCATCCTGTTAGTGTCAAAATGGCCGCCGTGGTGGCTGCACTTTACACCCTTCAAGATTCCCCTAGGAGTGCTGTCTCGCTAATGATGTGAAACATCGTTTGGAGATATCAGAAAAAGAAAATTTCGGTGCATTGTGCTCATGATGGCGCTGGCTACTTTCTTGACATACATGCAGAGTATGTGTGTGTGTGTGTGTGTGTGTGTGTGTGTGTGTGTGTGTGTGTGTGTGTGATATTCTTATTTATTCTTATGTTAATTTACTTGTCTATTTTTAGGTGGTAGTTAGGGGCGGGGTTGTTTGATGTCTGGTCCCGGGGTCCTTGAGGCCTAGCTTGCCTCACTGAAGATGACGCGACTTCAGGCTTTGCACAGTACTGTCGCTTTGAGCTTACCATTGCTCTATAATCCACCAAAAGTCTCGTACCACCACCCTTTCGTGCATTGGAGAGGATTGTGTATGTGCAACTCTACTCCAAAGCACTTATTTTAACAAGTCCCCGTGGCATGCAGTGGCTGCGACTCGGCCTTTATTGATGGTACACCTGTTGGAATTGTATCATACGTCTTTTTCGCGTGATTGTGTGTGTGTGTGTGTGTGTGTGTGTGTGTGTGTGTGTGTATGCTGGGTTAATTACCTGGCTGGGCATTCTGTTTTCTCACAAGGAGTGGATCATATGTTTGGAATTTGTGTTTTACGGGGGTGGGTTTCAGGGTGTACAATTGGAAAAGACACGCCATGGAGGGCAGGCAACGCTTGTAGGGTTTTTGGTGGGGCGGGTGCTGAGCTGACTGCCGTAATGTCTGATTGTGTTCTGCAGTTTGTGGTGTGGAACGCGACGTTGGGCAGCGTTGTGCACCGCAACTACATAGAATATTTCGACAGCGACACCAACACCACCATGGAGTACAGGTTCCCGCCGGAGCTGTTCAAACTGCTGCCGCTGAATGAGCCTACCTACGACTATAGTGCGCCGCCCCCCTCGCGCCCCCCTCCAAAACAGACGAATGTCGAAATGATTCATGTATCGATATTAATTGCAAAAAGAAAAACTAACCATTAATTGAACCATTCCAAAATATAAAGTATGCAAAATGTTACGTTTCTCAGCTTGTGTTAAATAACTCCCGAAATGTGCTTGTCTCATCTCGACCTACTTTGTATATGAAAATATTTGTTTGCGGCAATGCTTATGTGTGTAAAATGCGACTTTATGACATTAGAAAAATCTATGGACGGCGCGTTTCTAAGGAATCAAATGAGAAATTAACTGAAAAAGGTTTGAAAATCGCTAAATCTGTTAAGTTTTACTCGGACATGTAGATTAAATCAGACTTTGGGGGCAGCTCTTCTTTTTTTAAATGACATACTAGGAAGGAGCCCAGTGTACATCTAAACGTTTGGATCAGAGGCCGATGCCCGTTAAGAACGGTCTGCCGCTTTTGGTTTAGACCCTACTACCCGCTTTTGAAAACAGACACTTCATTTCTGTCAACTGACCGGGTGATGATTTTTTCCATAGCCGAGCGCCAGGCAAATGTTACGAGCTCTTTAAAGTCCTCACAAAAAGTCTGTGCCTCCGGTTGCTCTAATGACCTGCTGCTGCTACTGCACGTGCACTGGCAGAGCGCTGCGCGGTGGTGGGCAACTCAGGCGTGTCCCTGCTACACCTGTTGGGCCCCGAGATCGACGGCCACGACGCCGTGTTTCGTATGAACCTGGCGCCCGTCCGTGGGTTTGAGCAGCATGTGGGCCGCCGCACCACCTTCCAGGTCCCCCTCCCCTGCCCTCCCCTCACATGCCCCATATTTGCAAACACACATTCGAAACACCCGCCACCATTTTGTTGTCCCCGAATGCCTCTGTTTTTTTTTGCTTATTTATTCAGACTATAATTATTATTCCGGTTTTGGTCCGTATTCTATTATGTATTATGTTTGTAAACAAATATGTACTGCAATCATTCCTGTTCCTGTACCTGTACCCCATCAACCGTAGCTTTGCGACTAACACGTACCTGTACAGATAATTGCAAGAAGCACGATAAGGTACAGGTACCTGTACAAGTATGTGTAGTTTAAAATAAAGCACGAGCGTCGTCATCTTCACGCGCGCAATTGTGAAGTACCCGTATGTAATTGAGGTGGATGAAACTCGTACCCGTACCGCTAATTTAGCTACGTTGGATGTTGGATCCTGCCTTATTTTCCAACCCATGATGTCGCATTTGTGATTCCGAATTCAGTCGAGCTTGTGATTCGGCGAAAACAGAGAGAAAGAGACACAAAAAGACGGACAGCTTGTCGCAAACCAATTTACAAAATACAGAATTATGATTAGGGTATGATTATTTCCTTTCTCCGTTGACAGCGCTGCTGTACCCCCCAACGCGTGTTTCTACACCTCGATACCCGAGATTTATAGCTGATTGTGTTTGCGCTTGCATTCGAATGAAATCAGCCCTGAAAAAAAAATCGGACGCCTCAAAATGCAACCGTTATGGGAAATTTTCTCAACTTTTATTACTCGCGAGGGTACACTGAACCCTAAACCCTAGAATGAATGAGCCATTGTGTAGTCGATTATTTTGATTTGTTTTATTGAGTGCGTTGGGTTTTAACTTCGCGAAGTTTGGTTACACAGATTGTGAACAGTCCCAACATTCGGGAGATGCTGACGGGGACACTGCGGTGGCGCACGAACGACAACACCACGAAGCTCGTCATGTTTGAGACGGGGACGCAGTTTGCGCGTTACCATTTAGCGCCCAGTCTGCTGGAGGAGCATGGCGACCGCGCGCTGCTGCTCAACCCGAATTTCGCCAACCAATGCCTCAAGGTTGGGACATTAATTGCGTCGCATATCATTGTTCTATGATTACTATACATTGATTGAATTTATTTATACATTAATTTGTATTTCAAGATAATGTTTGATTATTATGGGTTTGTTTGCGCACATGGTTTTATTTATAGCCATTTTTTTTTGTAAAATATTTTAATGTAAATGCTATGTAAACTATTGAGTGTATTATTTCACAGTCAAGGTCGCGTCCAAGAAATTCCGTTGTTCTTGTTTCTGACCGCCCTTTTTATTTTGTAAACAATTCTCGCATCTCGTCGGAGCATTGAATTCGTATATTTTTTGTCAGGTATCGTAGTTTACGACAGAAATTTGATGATTGTATTTATTCTATTGTAGCGTTCATACATACCAAAACCATGTTGGTATATACATTCTGCTTGATGGCACGATTCATTCGATTCAAGGGATGAGATTCGGTGATTTACTGAATGTTGTTACTGTGAGAGCAAGAAAGTGGCGAGGTGTGAGCTTCCGGTGCTGACGAGCTCCCGCTGTGCTGCGCAGCTGTGGTTGACGTTGAAGGAATCCATCGAGTACGACTGGAACGTGCAGTTCCACCGCAAACCGATGAGCGGGCTGTACGCGACGATGATGGCGCTGCAGATCTGCGACCACGTCGACCTCTACGGCTTCGACGCCTACACGTCGTCAAAGTCAGCCCCCGTGACGGTTCATCTCCCCGACCAGTGAATCTGTGCTTATAATACTTGTGGACAATGATCACTGCATATAGGATATTAGACCAAATAACATGTTTCATAATTCTTGGGGGTATCTTGCTTTGAATGAACAAGTTGATAAAGCCATTAAATTCAACATATATAATTGAAAGAAAGAACGAAATTCTTGTTAATGTTGACTAAATTGGTGTGAGGGTTTAAAATAAAAAGTGAAATACCATCGTTCTCCTGCCAAATCACGGTCTCGTGTTTTTCCTGTACTGACGTGCTGTCGGCTGCCGCACCTCCGCCCTCGTGCCCCCCGCAGGACGAGAAACTTGTACCATTACTTCGATCACGTGCAGGGCTTCACCGACGTCCACTCGTTCGACCTTGCGATGCACATCTTCAAGCAGCTACAACGGCGCGGCATCTTGTCGGTAAAATCGTAGCGGCCGGGCTTGCGGCGGTCGTGCGAGAGCAGTCGTGACTCGTTGGCTGAAGTTCCGTCGTCGGCCCCTCCGCTGAAGCTGCCGGGTTACCATAGCACACCCCCAACAGCAGGTTTAGAAATAACACGCGACTCGTATAATTTAAAATGATATTTAGCTCACCCTCACCCAGCATGTCGAGACGATTGTGCTTTCCTGCGCATGTCGCATAGCCTTCGGCGCGCTGATTTAAATTCTCACGTGAAAGTAACAGATAGAAAGCACCCATCCTCTCGTGAAAGCAACAGACGTCGTACGACCCTGTGCTTTTGCCGCTCCGCACTCATGTTTATACTGTCCGCTCCGATGAATTCACTGACAATCCTGCCCATTGCTGGCGATGTTTACCCTTAGTAGACTCGTTTTCCGGCAGCTTTAGGGACAGGTCGTGCATCTAATTGTTAGGAGAGTGTGGGTACCATCCATCGTCTTCACGCGATGTCAGTCATTGTCGTGACACCCTTGACGTTCGTTCACGTTGACTTTCTGAATCGCCTGATTTGGTGTTACACAGTCCTTCGTGGTGATTTTTACCCTTCAATGCAATAAATCACGGTGGCATAACTCGGTTTCCGGCAGCTTTCGTCAAAACTAGTGCATCGTGTTGGGCGAGGTTGGCTACGGTCCACCGCCTTCACGCTGTCGTCATTTTGAGAATTAACAAGTCCGGCGATGGCAAGCGCACTCGCTCGCGTCGACAGACTGCTTAATTTTCTAACCCTTTGCTTATAAATTATTATGCGAGATGGCCTTCCGTTTAGTCGACCTGTGAGAGGTGACACGGGTATAAATCCGCGGAGCTGCCGCACTTTTGTATGAAGGCATCCGCCGTGATAGATGAGTCGTCAGTAGTCGAAGCCCAAACAGAGCGGTCCAGTGCATACATAGTCTACTTCGCTTCGACGTGCAGCCAAGCGGCGTATTCCCTATTGCGGTCAGCTCGCTACTGACCCGTCGCATCGCTCCGCTCCCGCTCGATGACGGCGTCCAACTGCTTCAGATCCGCAATGCGCTACAAAGGGACGGTACACACACCACTCCGTCAGCCGCTAAACTCTCACTTCATCTCTCACGATTATCTCTCACTTTCACAACCACGCACGCGCAGCAGCTGTACACGTACGGACATACAGACACATAAATTTGCACACAGCTGCACATATTCAGAGTTCACACACACACACACATGCCAAGACCACTCTGCAAGGCGCAGGTGTGGTGTAATCCCGACAGCAGCCGCCCAATGATAGTGTTGACGAATGGAAGACCATTTCACTGACAAACTTCATTCAACATGAAAGCGCCCGTTCATGCGACAGAACTGTTCCAAAAAGGCGGCGGTTTCATAAGTAAATTAAAGTATATACATCATGTTGCACAGTGAATATCCGGAGTCGGTGATGGTATGGTCCAACTCTAAATACACCTGTTTGCTGTGGAATGTTGAGGTGTTAGCTCCAGGGGGGCGACATGGGGTGGCGGCCCACCTGCTGAATCTCCAAGTTGATTTGCCTCTCATACTTGTCGGCCTCCCCTCGCTGGCGCATGTCATCCAGAAACTGCCGCCGGTCGTCGATCTCCTTCAGCGCTGCAGCGGGTCATCACAAGCGAAGGGGAGAAGGTGATTTCAGATGATTGACGGCGGTAGCGAAATACTGACGAGGCCGACTCGACCGATGCAGCGCATAGATTAGTGCGGCAGAAATACCCAACAGGCGTAACTGATTTCTCCGGAAAAGACCTCAGGAGATCGAGTTTTCGGAGGTTGTTTTGGGCGGCGACCCTTTCCCCCCCCCCCCCCCCCCTTCTGAACAACTACTTTGCCCTGCCCATTATTCAAGTAGCGCAAATGACATATTTTCAGGTCCTGAGCGAGGCAGCAACATCACGACGAGGTTTGGGATTTTAGGGTTTATTGGGAGATAGGGAGCTTCAGGGTTCAGTGCGGAGATAGATTGTGAGGCAAGCGGGAGAGTATTTGAGACAACACACATTTCAGAAGGTACATGTTTCTTGACAAGAAGTAACCCTCTCCCTCTTTATTCTTAGAAAGACTACAACAGCAAATTAATACGGAATCGCCTAATAACAAGGGTTCGATTTACATGGCAATGCTTTCAAATAAGTGAAGAAATATTGCCCATTTATTTGTAATTCGTCAAGATCACCGAAACACGTAGAAACAGGATGCACATAAGGAAGATAAATATGGCATGAGGCGGATACTGAGAGCGCCCGTTTCAAAAGGAAAGGTAAAAGCTGGGAACACAGTTGCCTTCAAGTGCTGGGAACTTGACATGAGGAATGAATTGCGAATATTTTGAGTGAAACGTTGT
Organism: Tetraselmis chui; assembly: GCA_026401115.1. Taxonomy (NCBI): domain Eukaryota; kingdom Viridiplantae; phylum Chlorophyta; class Chlorodendrophyceae; order Chlorodendrales; family Chlorodendraceae; genus Tetraselmis; species Tetraselmis chui. Next base: position 1,054 of record JAPMLY010000048.1, on the reverse strand, counting down.
GGGCAGCTTGTGGTGGTGAATAATTTTGTGTCGAAAATGATACGCACCCGCTTTTGGCTTAGGACGGTCGCGATCGAGTCAGGCAACTAACTACGGCGAGGCATGCGCAGTGAGATAGGAGATAGAGAGTGCGTGTGTGTCTCTGTATGTGTGCTCGTGTATTTATGCTTAATTTTCATGCGTGCGTGTCTGTGTGGAAGTTCATGTGTTTGTGCTTGTGGGTGTGTCCGTGTGTGTGTATGTGTGTGTGTGTGGGTGGGTGGGTGCGTGTGTGTGTATGTGTGTGTGTGTGGGTGGGTGGGTGCGTGTGTGTGTATGTATGTGTGAATGTATGTGTGTGTGTGTGTGTGTGTGTGTGTGTGTGACTCACTCTGCTCGAACAGGTCTTCCAGCTCCTGGATACGGCTCTTGGGTGCGGCACCCTTTCTTGTACGTAGCTCTGCTGCCACCTCTTCTGGAGTCACCTGGCATTTCAGAAGCCACACAGCAACATCATACTTGCTCAGCATCTGTGCTACATTCTGTAAAACAGCAATTACCCGAAACTGTTCAATACAAGTTTGTAAGTAAATACATGCAACCCACCTCGGGTGGCTTCCCCCGCCACCGCATCATCGTCGCCAGCCGGTCTTTCTCCGCGTTATCCATAGGCGCCTCTGTCGGGAAACACCCGCGACAAGGTCAAGCCGCGAAGGGACGAAGCGCTTGCCCGCGAATAAACGATGCGCTGATCGAATAAACAAAGGAAAATATCTATATAAAAATTGCGAACCAACATATTTGTATCAGTTGTTATAACGACTCTGGCCTTACTTGCGGGCCGCGGCATCGTGGGCGGCACCGCCCAGTCTCGCTCCATTTCCGCGATAATCTCCGCCTTTGAGCGGCGCCCGCCCCATCGCAGCTGGTAGTGAAAGTACGTCTTGCCGCGGTCGTCCTGAACCTCCTCCGTTGCTCTCGTACCGCGTCCGACTCGCGGAACAGCCACTTTCGTCGTCGCCTGCGACTCAAAATGGGCGTGGGCGGCAATACGTGGCCACCGTCACCGTCGTAT